>JAWWEU010000081.1:122666781-122694281 GCA_035583155.1 Acropternis orthonyx | reverse complement strand
TCTGTGACTGTATTTTCCTCCACTGTTCCCTAAGCCACAATAAAAAAGAACATGTCAGCCCAAGCACCTGTATGTTATGGATCATCACCTGTGAAAACAAACATCATAATTAGCCTCATCAAAACTCTTGAAAAAGTTCAAAGGAAAAGATTCATGGGTACCTTGAGGTCTCTATCCTTTTCTTTAGTATATATGTACCTAAAAATATACCTAAGCCTTGACCTATACATGAGCAAGGCTTTTCTGTGCCAATCAGACAGCACATCACCTGCACATCACCTAGCATACAAAAGGGAAACAGCAATCCAGAATATTGCCTTCTTCATTGCCTCAGATATATGAATTTGCCTAAGGCCAAAGAAAAGGGGTGGGGCACAGAGGAGATTTTAACAATATAACACACAAACACACTTTCTAGAATGGGAGATGAAACTGAACTCCAATTAATATGCCACTGATGTTATTACTAGAATTTAATTCTATATTTATTAATAAAGCAGACAAGTCAACTCATAAAATAGCCTGCCTCCCTGCAATGCAAGCAGAGCTTTACTTTTCATATACGGTACCTGTAGGGCATTCTTACAGCAGTAGGCCCAAAATGAATTAAAATTACATTAATATAAAGGAGCAAGGAGAATCTGAAAGTCCCATTTCCTTTTGTTTAAATCCAGCACTGTCCAGTGCAGAATACTGTTCCTTTTAACTTGGATGTGCCTTTCAGCTTGCCTCATCAGCTGTAAGCTTTAATTTGAAGCACTTTTGCATTAAACTTACTTTTTTGCCAGCCCATCCTCTAATGTTGAAGCACTGAAAGCATTCAACCATTACTCTTCTCCCACAAGCTAGCCAAGCATATCAAGTGTGCCTGCAACACTCACAGACTAATGAACAATGCACAAAAACAAAAGTAACAGCAAGACTCCTATTATCTGATCTTCGGTAAAACACAAAAACTGCCTTCTCCAGTACAGAGGAAGTGCCAGTAAGCCTGCAGGTGTGAGCCAGTTAAAAGAAAAGGCTTTGGCTAAATAGATTCTTTGACTGCCAGGGATTAGAGTCATGGCACCAGTGGTAACACACATCTTTTCCTTTAATTTACAAAATTTTCTCACGAGTTTGCAAGAGTTCACCCCATCAGGGGCTTTCTGAGGCCATTGAAATGTCTTAAGTTTTAATTAAGTTGGAGTTGTCAGAAGAAAGCTTTTTTGGCACAGAGTCAGGGTCATTAATTACTGCTATCTTTGTTTCTTTCAGAAAAAAGAACTCTACTGACTTGTTGGGTTACTTACACAGCCTACATTTTCTATCCCGCAGTTCTTATTCACCTCCAAGCAAGGCTTGATTAAGCAGTTTACCAATTACTTCCATCAATCTGGTTTACAAATCCTGTGGGTAATCGTAACTTCAGAAGCTTTTCCCTCTGCTGAGTTGAGGTACAGTAGTAATGAAAGCAGCATTGCAGTAGAACGGCAAAGCATTTTAAATTTCTAGACTTTCAATCTGAAATGGTACTTGAATCACATTCTTGATTTTATCATTTTGTACCCATCCTCTTACATGCTTGTAGCTGGGTTGCCAGTTATTAGCAGACACAAGCCACTCTGCATAAAACTAAACAAAGTAAACATAATTTCCTCACTGTCTTGCAATTCTGGGGTTAATGTTTTCTATCAGTCAAATACCTGTGAACAAGTTACCATTAAAATCAAAGGACATGGTATCTGAATTTGATAATAGTAGAGACTTTATTGCTAGGTGCCACTTACGAAAAATATTAAAAGGTCTAGAAAAATAAGCTGAAATTGTTACCATATAACAATTGTTCACTAGCCTAAGTAAAGGCTAATCTGGAGGTGTCATTTTTACCAGATGCATTCACATCATAAAACACCAATACCTTAACTGACTCTAATTTGCTGCTTCATCAGAGTTTGAGATATGGGGAATGCACTGTCTCCCTCATTCCTAGAGATAATGGTCTTGAGGCTCAGTGTGAAATACAATATCACACAGCGACATTCAACATATCCATTCCATAGATAAACGGAAGATTTTGGTTTCTAAGCCTGTCCATTCTTTGCCTCTGGTGATCACTAATTTCATATGCACACACAGTTACAATATATTCCTCTAAAACAAATACACCACAGTTTGATAGTCATATAGTTTCACATGCCTGGTAAATTGATGGGTTTATACAAAGTATTTTGCATAAATACCATTACCATTATTAGGAAGCTTGATAACAATATATCTCTCTAAGTACACTCCTTGTTCATTTAGATGAAGTTTGTTTTATCAAAATCCTTAAATTCCATTAAGCCTGATAAAGGCCTATGTCAAACAACATATTTTGTACTGTTTTTAATAAAAGCATTGGCAAAATAATGTTTTTTCAGAAACACTGACTTGCATTTCTGATTTAAAGAGTATACTTTACAATTCTGAGCTACTCAGCTCAGCAAGGGGTTCAGACTGCAAGACCTGAAATGTCTGTGGAGTAGTATGAATTATTTTGATCCTCCCTTGGGTATTTACTTAATTTCTCACCCATTACTGTACTTCGCATAAAATGGCAGAAGAAAGATAGAAATTATTAAAAAGCTAGAAACACTACCAAGAACGTTAACCAGCTCTGGAAAGTTAAGATACCTGCAACAGAGGTAATCTGCTGTTAAAGAAACTACTTTGCTCCTATGCCTAATGTTTCTGTCTGTTACCTCTGTTTCCTAAATCCAACATTCAAACTAACAGTCCTATAGAAATTGCAGCAGATATTTCATTCACAAAATATTGAAAAGTGGTACTACAAAGAGATTACAAAACTGTGTTGAAACTTCATATAAAATAGCCACTGTCTCTTTATTTGTAGCTGGGAATGGACACTTTAGAACTTTGGGCTCTCTTCTCTCTCCTCTAGTAAGGACTTTACCCAGCCTTTTCAGAACTCCAAATTACTTTTCTTTCTTCTGTAGTTGAACAATATCTTAAAATCCATCTCTCTTTAAATAAATACACACAGAAATATATATACTGATAAGAAAAGACTTACCAGGCTGGCAGTGTCTCAAAAAGCCCTTTTAATAGGCTTACTTGTTTATTCTACATCTAACTGTGCAATTCTAGCCCTTTTTAGCTGTGATGAGAAATGGCAAACCTTAATAGCCCAGTTCTGGTTTTAATGCTGTGTATGTGCACCAGTATATATGATTTAAAAATTGGAAACCTTTACATGAACACAGTACATCAAAAGCTGTTTTAACAAGCTGATTTAACAAGGTATTAAGATGCGTATTCAACTGAGGAGGCGGAGACTCAAGCTCTGTAAATTTATGAACACAAATGTCGCACAAGTACTGTAAAAAAACCCCAAACAGTTCGTACAACCTTTCCAAGTATTTGTTTCAACTTCTACTTTTCACTGTGGGCTTAGTCCTTTATTTATAATCCTTAATTTGATTGTTTGAGAAAACAAGCAACTACACTTCATTCAGGATTGCTTGAACATAATGGATTATTCCCTTGCAGTTTTGGTCTTTTGCATGATTTTAGCTATATAACCAGGATACTTGACCTGAAGGCTTTCTGTGATTTCTGTCTTAATAAGTGCATTGCTAATATATCTACGAAAGGGTGAAAAAAACCACACAAACAAACATGTTAAAGTACTGTTACACTAGTAGAACTTCCTAAATGAAATATTTATTTCATGATGAAATCTCGTCTCTGCTGTTTATCAAGCTAAAAGTTATAAGACTTTGAGACAGACTCATCTACCAGTAGCAAAAATGGTTGGTGCTAGAGACAGCATTCATCTGCATCAGCAGCTTCGCCAAAGGTCAACAAACAAGTACATTTCTGTGCTGATACTAACACATACTTTTATAGAGTAAAAGAGAGAGCAGTAGATCCTTTTATTTTAATAAAAGTGAATTTTCGATGACATTACTAACTATATATTTCTGTTGGTTCCTTCTATAATGGAAACATTACTGAAATACATATTTCTCCTTTTTTGTTTTCTTATCAATACACGTACTTACATTCTGCAGTAGTTGGTGTGACATGAAAAACTATAATGGCTAATATTCACATATTTCTTACTCTGTGAAGGACATAGGCAAGGGAGATATGCTTCTCCAGCAGCCTGTTTGTATTGACTCTAGGTAATAAACATGCATTTGGATATAAGAAATAGAATACTGGCAAAAAGGCCCAGGCAAGTAGGACTCGACTTTCTCGAGTCACTAAAAGCAGAGAAAACTAGCTGGATACAAATCAAAAGGTGTGCAGCACTCACACATGCCTGGAGCAACAGCTGTACTGCTTGAAGGACTACTAGCAACTGTTTCATCCTTCTGTATCCTGCTTCAGGATCCACTGTTCTGAAGGACAGTATTCCCTGTATTTCTGCTTCTGCCAAGGACAGCCCTCTTCCACGAAAGCAGACAGGTTAAAAGGTAAGTCAAGTCACTTATACAAATAATAGAGTAAAATACCAAGTTTCACTAACTGACTACATTAAAGTGAGGCATGCCTATTAGCATTTAAAAGTTAGATAGATAGATAGATAGATAGATAGATAGATAGATAGATAGATAGATAGATAGATAGATAGATAGATAGACAGATAGATAGATAGATAGATAGATAGATAGATAGATAGATAGATAGATAGATAGATAGATAGATGATTGTTTTGCACACATATAATGTGACTTTTGACTAAGTGGCTGAAAAATACTCAAGCTACAAATGTGCAAAAATCTAAGCATACTGGTAAGATAAGCATGTTTTAAAATGGTCTTTTGTGGGTAATCTTCTTTCATCTACTATGTGAGAAAAGAAAACTGACAACTCCTGCTGCAAATCACCTTGCAATGAACTGAACTACTTAGGTTAGGGGCAGTTTATTCGGTGCCAAGATGTCATGGTTGACAAAATAACTGACCCAGAAAAAAAACGAAATTAATGTGTTTGGTGTGCAAAGATACCTGGTTAAACAATAACTACTGTTCATTTTACTTGCCTTGTAAGAAAACATGAAAATTAAAGCTGAAAAAGACAGCAGCATTCATCCATCCATGCAGAATGACTTCCTATTATATGCTTCAAAATTCATTGTCCAATCTCATTTCACTATGAGAGAGATTCCAATTACTACACCTATTCATATCTATTATTGTTTTATGCTATGCCTAAAGCTGTGTGCAGTATTATATATTATCATAGTCTGCAGAAAGGGAGTATGTCCCATTTCTACTCTATAACATAATGCAAGGAAGAATGAAACTACTGGGAAGGGAGGCCAGTTGCTTCTCTTATCATATCACAAATTTGTCCCAAATTTGCTGCCCACTATCACGCCAGCCTTTTTCAACATCAGTTCTTCACAAGCATCTTTCTCCTACTGAATATCTGTGTTTTGCATTATTATTTCAGCAGATGTATCAGATTCCATTTGCCAGGTTGAATCCCATTTTTTCTTTCCTCTCCCTGTTTCTAACCTGTTCTCACTTCTTTATACATCTTCACTCTCTGTGTCCTTGCTGGTGTTGGCAACACCTTCCAGTTTTAATATGACATGCAGATTTAATGAATGGTCTGTTTACCTCCCTTTCCTTAATTACACGATCATCAAAATAAGTCTTTCACTCACACCTGCAGAGCACCTCTAAACACCTTACTCCATGCCCAAAATACAACTTGAACTTCTGCAACCAAATGGAAAATTCACACGGCAATGTGGGCACACTCATGTTAATTTCAACTGCCCAAAACCTCTTCCAAAACCTCTTGTGTATCTATCCCCTTGTTTAAGCAAAGATCTCTGAGGTCATTTCCTCCAAAATATATTTTTTTTAATTAAATCACAGCTTTCAACTATTTTTGCCTGATTTTCTGTACTTAAACTCATTTATTCCCCTCACTATGTCATATCCTCCGGTAAACACATTCCTGTGTTTCCTCAGGAAGTGGTCCAAAGTTCACTTGGACCCTCAGCAGCCATGGTCTCCTCCATGTTTCTCCTCCATGTTTCTCAAAGAAAAACTGGAAAAAGGAGAGTGAGTTCCACTAGATGGCATGGTCCCTCCTTCTTCCTAAATCCTCAGAAGCCCCTGTATGAACCCTCTTGAGACCAGGTGCTAGGAACAGAGAGAGATTGGGTCTATCCACCCAGGAAGTCTATGGGAAAGCAAGTCCCATAGAAAGACCACTTCTGTTATTTTATCTGCATGTTCACTTTCGCTTCTGTACTCTGTGTGTGCTCAGGAACAAGTTGTGGTCAAGAACTCTGGGAAGCACACCTCCATCATATTCATTTCCACATGAAGCAGTCGGAGGGGCCAGGCAACAGGGAGGAGGCAAGTAGCACCTGTCTGGATACTCTTGGCCTCCTGAAAATGCCTTTGGGCTGAGCAAGCGGAGACAAGAGAAGCCATAGGGTAAAACTTTCATCATCAGGGCAACAATATTTGTTATCTTATTTCTTACTCATTGTTATTACTTCCAGTCATGAAGATATGTACACATAGAGAATGAACCAAAAAAAAAAAAAAAAAAAAAAAAAAAACCACAAAAAAACCCACAAAAAACAAAAAAAACTCCTACTGTTCTCATTCTTATTCTAACCACATTACTTTTAGGTGATCTTCAACTAAGACATATCAAGTCAAAAGTTAAATTGTTTCAGACTGTTTCTTGCAGCTTCCGTAAAGTTCCTATCACATCTTTATAAACAACAACAGGCAGCCCTATGGTCATTACCAGAATTACTACTTTTTTCTTTTATTAAAGGTTGGTATTAGATTTGCTTTTTCCCAATCCTATGCTAATTCCTCAATTGTACTTTACTTTTCAAAAATAATTACTAGTGATTATGTAAAGTCATTATCTATGTCTCTTAAGATCACACTATGCTTATCATCCTGACCTGTTGATTTGCATTTATTCCATTTTTTTTCTAAGTATTGCCTTACTCTTTTCTTATCAACAATTATTTTGAAAAGGTCTTAATTACTTAATCTATTATGTCCTTACTCTTATTTTTCTTGACAAAGACTGATTTTGAAAGTAGCTCAGTGCATCAGCCATTTCACAACCAGCTTTTATTTTGTCACCCCCTGCATTTATTATTGAGCTTGCATTTTCATTACATTATTTCTTTTTTTCTCCAGTATATTTGAAATGCTATTCTTATTTCCCCTGGTTCCTTTGGCTAGTATTAACTCATTCTGCTTTTGCATTTCTTTTAACTTTTCCAAGTCTTAAAAGAGTTTTAATTTTCCTGGTTGTTTCTGTCTTTCATTTTCACCCTGGGAGAGATCTGGCTTCCACAGATCTTTGAGCAGCTCCTGGTGAAACAAGACCAACTTCTCCTTATCCCATACATTTCCATATTTCTCAGAACTATCAGTTAGTGCCTTAAAGAGAGAGGAGTCACAGATGGAAAATATGACTGGGAATACCTGATTGCTATTTTCAACTGTGATTGAGGTGTAAAACATATTAAATGATTTGACAATCCCATGACTCAGTTTCTCCCTCAATGAAACCTGTATGTAATTCCATTCATCAAAATTCAGTGCTCTTTGGAAAAAAGGAAAAATTATTACTTGAAAGGCCAGTAGTGGAACAAAAAATGAGCGTTCCCCACCCTGAATTGCAAAGAAAATGAAGACAATTTGCTAATAATTTGTCAAATTACTAGCTTTGTTGCCACTACTAAATGCTTAAATGTGTGCATGGGTATGACAGCAGCAACTAACACAACATTTTCATGAAAGAGTTAAAAACAATGGGACCTTAAAATTCTGTGTTTTAATAAGAAAGTCAACAGCACAAGTAGTCTCAGAAACTGAGTCAGTTCTTTCCTACTTTCTGCTCTTCCTTCTCTCGAATCCAGCTTTGGAAGGAAAATAAAGCTAAAATTGATAAAATTAAATGCTAACTTTAAATACATGGATATCCAAATCCTTTATGTTCAAACAGACCCCAATGAAATTAGTATACCCCAGTGAAAATAAATGTCCTGATCGTTCTTCCCCTCTGGAGTTCTCTGCTTTCCAAGTGCCTGCAGTCAGATCTCTTGCAATAATGGAGTACTCCAATCTTTGATACTTAATTGTACTGGATTACTGTTTGGCAGCAAACCAAGTGGTTGGCCTGGGGACAGATCATTTTATTTAACAGCTCATCACCAGAACCTCACCAGCATGCAAACAGAAATCACCATTCTGCTGCTGCCAAAAAACTGTAAGAACACAGAAGGCTAATCACCATGGGAGACACTCATCTAATGACATACACAGGTAAGTGACCACTTAAAAAAATTAAGGACAAAAGGCCAAAAAGGACTACAAAAGTTGAAATTATGAAGAACCATAAATCCACAGCAAAGAAATGCTTTTATCTAAAGGGAAAATCAACTAAAATCAAAACAAGTGGGGTTTTTTTCATGGTTAATTACCATTACACTTACAATAACTTGCTACTTATTGTTTGTGTAATTTAGGCTCGAGGGAGGAATATGCACAAAGTTCTACTCCAAAAAAGCTTCAAGGAAATAATTTATGAGAGCTCACAGATAAGAGCCTTCAGATTTGACATTTTGATTTCTATAATAAATTGTTTTATTTAAAAAGTAAAACATCATGTAAATTAATTCATCCCTCAAGCAACATGTAGAAATGCCTCAGACATGTTTCAACAAATGTTCAGTCTTCAGTTATGTTCATTATAATGTTCTACTATGATAATAAGTGCTCTGTAAATCAATAAGTAAAACTACACAGTGCCCAATTTAGAAATGCAGCTTCCATCTCCTCTTATCCTCAGCAGAAGCAAATGGCTTTTGTACTGTTGTGTCCTCTCCTCCACTGTGACTGTGAAAAGATTATGAAAGGCATTTTGTATGACTGATTACGAAAGGCACACAGCAGAACGGTGAAAAGTTTTATGGGAGCTGTAGCAAATATCAACAGTTTACATGGAAGGAGAAAAACAGGTGTCAAAAGTATTTGTTTTCATCTTCTCTGCGAAATCAGGTGAGCGAGGAAAAGAAACTAACAACTAGCAAAACACCAGTTTTTTCTCCTTCTTTCTTTGCCCCCTACTAATTACCAGACAGGTTCTTTACTATTAAATGAAACGTATCCTTAAGTTTTCTGGAAAAAATCACCCTGTCTCTTCTTTAGTTTGGGGTTTTTTTTTTTTGTTTTGGTTTTGTTTTGTTTTAATGCCTCCCCACACTACCTTTTGCTCTTTTGTTTCATTTCCAAGCTGCAAAGGCACAGTTCAGCAAGGGGGTTTGCATACTGCAGACACAGTATGGTAGAAGATAATTTGTTCCTTGCCACCAAGTTTTCCAGGGATACTAAATAGATAGCGGTCAGTCTGACCCTTTTGACTTTTCACCTCCTGCTAGTCTTTCCCTTTCAGAGGTGCTGCTTGGTGCTAAGTCATTAGGAGTTTTTTCCTTAAGTACTACATAAACTTCAGGTTGAAGATGCTTATCTAAATAAATAGACTATAAAGCAGAGTTTAGAGTTTGTGATACAAACACTAAAATAAAAAAATATCTAACATAAGCAAATATTGTGCATACAGTTTACTACAGCCTTTTCTTAATCAAGAGATTTGTAGAAGACCCTGACATACAGATACCACAAGCATACATAACAGGAAACATGTTAATATCTTTGCTCGTACTGAATTTCTATACAATTCTCTGCACTAACCAAGTAGAAAACAGCACATCTGTATGTTGTCTTATACTTTCAAGCCTTAATGCAGACATACAGAAAAAAGTATGTATATATATGTGCATGCACAAGCACAAAATCAACGTTACAACACATAGCATGTCCTGATTTTCCAACTGTTGTATTAAAGTTAACCATGTTAGATATCAAAAACATTTGGTCTATCATCCAGACAAAATAAAGAGATGAAGGGATAGGCTGCAGAAGAAAGCACATATTAAAAGTTCTTAGATGGATCCCTAAAAAAATTCATTTTTAGCAAAAGCAATCGAACATACAGAGGCAATGATCAGGATCGCTAAGCAGAATCTTGCATAGATCAACAAAGAAATATAGGAAACAAATTGCCTTCTAGCACTACCAATAGTAATATCATAAAGATGATGGCTATTTTCTACAAATAAATCTAAAATGACCTTTTGGGCCACTTACAGTCTGTGATAATTTATAATTTACTTTCCTTGATAATCATTTCACTGGAGGTCTGAATTTTCCTTAATTTGCTATATAAGATGAGTTAAGTACAAAGACACCAAGAAGCAGAGACAGTGAATTAGCTGGGGTTAGAAGCAAAAAATCTATTACGCAGCTAATTCTTTGAACACTGGGCCACGTAATTTTAAAGAACTTAAACATCTGTACAAGAAACAAATAAATCCCGAAGGGTCAAATCATGCAGTCTTTACTCCGACAAAATTCCCATTGACTCGTGGGATTTGACCCTTAGTTGGGAATATGCACAGGTTCAGACCATCTTTTTCAAGCTCAAATGTGGAAATTCTCTTTGGACCAGGGAAGTCCTCAGGGAAGGGATTTCTGATACCACAAGCATCCAAGACACCATTCTGGGCTAATCACTAACAGGTTAGCATCTCTGAAAATAATACTGTGTAACAGCAGAGGAATGTGTAGTCTGGTTCTCATAAAATTTCAAACCTGGGACAAAACAGAAGAATCTGGTAGAGCTACCTCTTTTTTCATCTGAATTAATAACACATTATCAGTTTGGTAAGAAAATATGAACTGTTATTATCAAGCTTCCAGATATACAATGAAACTTCGAAGTAAATGTAGCAGTAACTATTTGCTACTGCATATTCACAGTAAATACTGTATATTGAATACTTTTTTTTCACCATTGTTTCACTTTATAAATACTTAATGGGTTATGCTATAAAAATGTAAAATAATTCTAAATTTGAACTTCTGAAAAATAAAAAAGCTACCATAGCACAGAATAAACAACAGTTAAGTCTATCCTCAAGAAAGTACAATCTCTTTCCTTAAAGAAATACAATAAATTCCCTGGCAGACAAAGGTAAAGGCTAAATCTAATATCTGTTTGCTTTAAAAATAACTGACACAAAATTTGACCCAGCTTATCAGTATCTCCTGGGGTTTTTTCCTGTTATTTTCCAAAAAACAGTCACTAATTTTTTTCAGGGGTAGATTTTCTGCTTTAGAAGCTCAGCTTGAGATAGTAGAGGCCAAATTTTCACAAAGAGTGAAAAAAGCAGCCTAGTATCTGAAGGTGCTCAGCACCTCTGTAAATGCAGGTGTACAGTATCTGAACCAGTGCATCCAAATTAAGCAACTTCTTTTGAACAGCTGGAACAAAGTGCTGGCAAACTTTTGCTGGCTACCTTACCAGGCTGATAGATTTATATATTCATCCACAGGAGAAAGAGCCCAGGGTAGCAGATGCCCACAAAGCAAAGGGGAAGTTTGTCACCTGGGGAAAGCATGCGGAGATCAGAGGATCTACATACTGCTGCAGAAACTCTGCTCCTGGCAGGCATCTTAATTCCACTTACAGAAGGTGCTCCCTGTCTACTAATGTCCTGAGGACCCACAGACTTGAATTTTTCACAGCCCTATTCCTTTTTCTTGGGAATCCTTACAGAATTATGGGGAAAGGTATTATTAAGCATCCTTCAGCTATCACCCATACAACGCATGTCCAATGCCTCCCCTGCAAGAGATCCTAGACATGCCCAGCAACCAACATAAAGCCTCAGTATTAAATGGTCTATACTAGGTCTCTTTGTCTCAAAAAAGATGGGCCAAAAATTTCAGAGGCACAGAAACTCATCTGCAGGGTTGTAATACACAAATGTCAGATCCAGCAGTGAAAAGAAACTGCACAATAGAAGCAACATTAAAAGCATTTTCTGACAGAGGTAAATTTTTTTTTCTTATTTAAAATTCTTTCAAGATACTAGATATTTGTCCTAAGCACTTATTTCTGGTTATCACAATGGCTTAGCCTACTGAAAAGTGAAATAGAAAGACCAAAGTCCCCTTCCACAAACAAAACAGCAAAAAAAATTGTGACAGCAAGTGAATCCCACTTTTTCACTCTGCCTGGAATTTTTATTGCAGAAACAAAAAAGTCTGATTTATTTTTAAAACATTTTAAACACATACCCACATTACTTGGAAACAGGCCAGGTAAAAAAATTCCATCAGAACTGACACCCTACAAACACATGTTACCAGTAATGGCTATTGGGCCTAAAGAAATAAATGAAATGTTATACCTTTGGCAATGCAACACTTGGCACTTTGTCAAAGATTCATAGCAGCAAGGTATATATCTACTTTAAATATACAGTAAGCTCAGGACTATGTATTAAACACATGCGCTGCCCCCCCACTTAAGAGAAGTCTTTTGTCCCCACAACTTTTAAAATTATTTAAGGGCTTTTTTTTTTTTAAAACTGAAACACTATGTTACTTGTATTCCATAGCTGACCAAAAGTCATGGCTAAGAGTTCTCAGAAAATCTAATCCTTGCAAAAATAAGCTTTATCTGACTATTATTCAAAAAGTCTAGCTTAAAAAACAGGAGAGGAAGATTATAGACTAGAGGTGATGGTACTTTGAGGTGAGAGAATATATTATTGAAAATGTTATCTCTAACAGAAGCGTTAGGTTTATTAGGGCTCTGGATATCTCTAGCAAATCAGAGCCTGACAGGCTTTCATCATCATCCTTAGCAGCCAATTAAGTAAGAGGAAACAAATGCAAATGTCATATAAACAGATGTGGTTTCTGGGGTTTATTCCTGCTGTCTAGCTACCTACAATATCCATGTTAGCTGCATTTTTACCTACTTCATAACAAAACAGCCTCAAACAAACAGCAATTCTCAAACAGGCAATGATGTTTCTGTAAAACACTACAAAGCACACTTACAGAGTGTTTTACAGCAAGCATATGGGTAGACTTAAAATACCTGAAGATCTTCTTGCATTTGGGAGTAATTTAGGCTCATAGTTATTACCAGAATAATTTCATGGGAAGAAAATAAAGAACAATAAATAAATAAAAATTGTATCTTCTCAAAATAAAGCTTCTACTCAGTTGCTAAGAATGTAAGCTCACCAAAAGACAGAGCAAATTTCAGCTGTCTTCACATGTATCTTTAGTGATGGCATTTGAACACTACATGTGGAATACAACCACTGAATATGGAGTCAAACGTCCCATTCGTACCTTTCCTTAGCAAACATGTTGAAAAAAATCCTATGCTATTGCTACATGTGAAGGCATGAGAATCAAGATTTTATGGCAAAACATACAGGCTTGCAGGACTTTAAGCATATTCAAGGGGCGGTTGCATTGGAGCAGCAGATGAAATCACATGCATCTATGAGGCTGAGGAGATGTGTTAATTTTAAATTCTGTTCACTAGCATAAAGATGCAAGGGGGGATGGCCTTTCTCCTGCTCAGACTCTAACAGTAAATGATATCACCTTTTAGGAATTTTTTTCTAGTAATGAAATCCATGGTGGGCAGGAGGGAGAGAGTAAGGGACATCTGGATCCTCTTCTGGAATGACAATTAGGCAGTGGTCCATACTAACAACAGGCAGCCAGTAAAATCACCCAGGCTCATGCATCAAATATAAAGTGATTACCTTCAAATATTGATTTTACAGCAAGACCAGTCCCAAAGGTTATAATGGTTGTTGCTTGTTTCTAAGTGGACAGGTTTTTTCACTGGAAGTGAACTCCACAAGGAATATTACTTCCCAACAAATACTTCATGCACTTTTGGGAGACTATCCCAACAATCAGTGCTTCTAAGGGATTAGAATAAACTATTAGGCCGAGGTGTTTTGTTGTTGCTTGGTTTCCCTATCTTTTATGTCACAGTGACTTTGGATATTTTGCAAGGAGACCTAAAGTTCTCTAATTACTCTAATAAGGCCAGTGATTCATAGAGATCTTGTACTTCCTGAAAAGGTGGGGTCTGGATATGTGTTAATGATCTAAGGCTCAAGACAGGACAAGGTTACACAGGTTCATCACAGCACATAGGGAAACACAATACATTCTGTGGCTGGATAGATGTAAATGCTTTGAGGTTTTTATAGCTGTAATGTATGGATATTTTGGGACACAGCACATCTGGGCATCCAAAAGTCATGCACAAACATGCATGTTTTTGACATAGCTCTGTGGGCTTCTGTGTGGCGTTCATACTGCTGTTTATTCTCTTCCTCCAGAAGAAAATTACCTGAATAGTTTTTCCTAAATCCATGACAAATCTGAGCTGCCTTTGAAAGAATTCTGTCTTTACAGATGCCTATGACAACTTGAAGCAGCTGAAGCCAGAAGCTGTAGGTGCCCAAGCCTCCAACAACAACAGGGTGTGGCAGGACCAGGGTTTGGTGTAGAGCCCACATCCGTCACCCAGACTGGCTCCTCTGAACCTCTCTCACATCTTAGGGACCTACTGTACAATCAGCCCTAATGTCCTCAAAGGAGCATCTCTTGTGCACTTCCCTCAAGGGCTACAGTAATGTTTTCTACTTACAGCCACTTGTGAAGACCACTGAAAAATGGCAGCTAGTGCTGAAAGCAGCTGCCCACTTATTTAGCAAATTTTCTCATAGATAGCACTTATGCTCTTGACACTGCAGTTGTTACTAGTTCCTATCTATGTGAATCTTTAAGAATTTCTTTAGATGAGGATGTCAGAATATGTTTCCTAGTACAACTTAAAAACCTTTAACTCAGCTAGGTTGTTATACCTTCAGATAAAGCTTAGGTTTTAGCTTGACCAGCTTCTAATATGAAACTTTATATAGTTTGATTATGTCATGCTTAAAATGTGCTAGCTAACATGTTCTCATCAAAGCCATTAACTAAAATATTGGTATCTACATACTGCCTCAGTTTCTGTCTCTCCCTCCTGACTGTGTCCAACAGTAGGTTTTAGGCAAGTTTTATAACTTTGGGTATCATGAGATGGTGTCAGTGGAAGTTCCTTGATCACAGCATTCAACTGCCCTAAAAAACCCAAATTTTTCTGTTTTGTTTGAGACACCATAACACCTACTGCATCAGCCATACTTCCTCAGAAAATGGGTTGAAGAATCTGCAGAACTTACTTCATCATTTTGCTTTATGTAATTTTACAAAATATTTTTAGTTCCAACAATTTGGGCTTAAAAATATTATAAAGAGGGAATAAGGAAAAGGTTCCTATTTGTCCTTTTAAAAAAAGAAAAGTATTTTTAGTTTAGAAATTCAGAAGCGCATGTGATACACTGGCAGTGACCCTTATTTTGAATATAATGCAAAATTGCAACCTTTTACTGTCTAATGACCATTACTGACTAATACATAAAATATAACTTGTTTTTTTTTAATTACTGTTGGTCTGATAGGTACATTTGGATACCCACATAACTTGTGGTATCCATACATCCATATATTAGACAGATCACTTATTTACCCTAGTACATATCACTTTAATTTGAGCTAACACCATTGAAATATATAAAGAATATCCCTGACACTCAGATGAAAGACTTGACTGAAGCATCACAAAAACATATTGAGCAATCAACACCAACACACAGTTAAAATAGATTCTTCCTTTGCATAGGAGGACATTACTGCTGACATCTTAAGCCTAATGTAACATGAAATTAGCAGAAAACATCAAGAAAAATCCACCTCCAGATATGTCATCTGTAACAGTGTGTGATCTTCTAGATGTACTCCATTACTGCAGAAAAAGTTTTAGAAAGTATTATATGATCTTTGATGGAGGGACCAACCATCTGCTATTAGATATTCTGATGCCTGTTGATATATGCTAGTAAGTCCGGCATAAATACAAATTGCCCAGATGACTTATTGATATGCAAAGTTACCACTGTGATGGGCCTTAAGATACAGCTCTTGGTTACCTTTGACAATAGGACAGTCTTGACCTTTCTTGCTGTGTATTTTCACAATCTTCCAGGTGCAGATCAGCACAGCAGGAATAAAACCCTTTACACTTATTAGGTTTCTCCTGGGCAGTACCAAAGATACTACTGATACTCTGTGGTATGGTCTTTCCCGGACAATACAATTTGGCAAATTAATAAAACATGAAACTGACTGTAAAATCCAGATAGTTTCTGGCTTTTACAGAATTTTGGAATCATAAGGACACAAAGCAGCTTCTCACTTTTATAAGGTCTAAGGAAAGGCCAGGCATGATAGCGAACTTTTATCCTCAAGGTAAATGTCCATTTTTTATAATTTTCTTCCGAGCCACTTCAGGGCCAAAAAGTATCCCAAAGACAAGAGATGCACAACTATGAGCACATTAATTTGCTTTCTCAATACCCTCAAGGGAATACATCTGTAAATAACAATTAGAAGTTTGAGCTGATTCCTGGTAAACCATGTGCAACAATCCAATGCAACTTCTAAGGCCATAACAGAAACAACATCAGTAGGTAGCATTTTTATTTATTTTTATATTCTTCATGCTGTTTTTCAGCTCTCACAACATCCTCGCTGATCCATGTTCTGACAACTCTATCCGTTTGGGTAGCACCTTATTCTCCAAAGGACATCAAAATACTTGAAAGATTTGTCACAGAAGAAAGTATTCTTTGTCAGACTACAGTTGTCAGAATATAGTCCTGGAATGATGACTCACTAGGCAAGAATGTGGTGCATTGCTATTATTCATCCACCATTTAATGATACAGACTTTTAACATACAGCTCATACCAGAGTGTTCTAAATACTCAGTGTGAAGAAATTAGCTAAAAATTTGAGACCTTCAAGCTGCCATGTTAGTTAAAACCAGCAAAACTGGAGAAAGAAGACATCTAGATAATAGTGTAATCAATAAGACAGCCCAATCAAAAATGTTCAGGAATGGTGATGTCAAAATAAACTTTTTTTTTTTTCCCCCCAATCACATCTATACGGGCATCCATTATAAATCTAATTGGGTCAAGTATTTTAATTGTACTTTACAATGCTAGTATTAATACCAAAAGGAAGACTATTTCAGATATCCATTTTTTTGCCAGGTTTTCATACTTCATCTTTCCTTTTGATCTGATTCCTTAATACTGCATCATTCATTTGTATTGGTTGAGATATTCTGCTTGTTTATAACTGCAGAATATTTAATTTTTATAAATACTCCCTCTCTCTCCCCCAGACTTCAAGGTCTATACTTTAAATATATCTAGAACTTTCAGAAAAAGAGTACAATGAACAGATCAAAATTGATCTGTGGTACAGTAACCAATTGATTTCTGTTAATGCAAATTCCATTCACTGATTTTTAGAAAATAAACACACGATTTTTTGCCATTATCAGTGTTTGACATGACACTCAAGGATACATTTAAATCAGACACACAGAACTTTTGGGCTGATGTAAGAGTGTTAGGTTAAACTCATTTTTTTAAAAAATTATATTTTAATCCCTAAAGGATAAACATTTATCCTCTAAGATATAGGGATAAAGATTTTAATGGCATCTTGCTTTGGGATTCAAAATAAATAAGGCAAAGATGAGTTTCCATCTTCTTAAAACTAAATTACAGAGATTAAAATATATAAACACAAAATGAAGGTATTCCATTTGCATATTATATTTTGCTCTTAAAGTTGATATTGAAGATTAAGGGTCAGCATTTAATCCTCACTATCCTAATCCCTAAAATTACAAAGACAGGCATAAGTGCATGTCTGGTCCACTAAATTACCTTGAAAGAAAGCAAATTCCGGATGAAAAGGGAAGCATATTTATATTATGGTGATTTAAAATCTGTCGCCTAAACACATCTTCTCCCCTCTATCCATTGACCTAAATTGCACACTAAAAGCTTGCTTGTCTGCAAATGGGCAGCTAACACTTTGAGACAATCCAGAGATTCTTCACTTACGCACAATCATGCCAACTATTTTTCTGACTGCAGTAAACACTGTCTTGTTCATATTTTGCAGAAACAAGAGTCAAGTTACAAACCAGAAGAATTTCTCCACTTTTCCCAGCCTGATTCCTAGATATAGCTAATTCTATAAATTTATGATTCTGGGAGAAAAATGTATTACTGAAAATTAGCAGGTCAACCATGCTCTATATTAAACAGTTGCAACACTAAGGGGAATTACACCCCAGTGGATACTGTACCCCAGAAGAAGCAGAATTGTAACATAAAATATCCCCAGTCTCTAGAAGAAAAAATGCTGTAAACCAGTACCGATTATACTCTATTCATCTGTTTCTCTAAAATATTAGGGCTTTCTATAGGTTACGTGGAGTGACTGAAATTAATGATGGAGATGCCATTGACTTGCACAGGATAAGGACATCAACCCTCACCGTCTGCTCTGTTGCCTTATCAGTATTATATTGCAAAGGAGGGAAAACCCAGAGAAACTACCAAAAATATCAGGACGAAACAGACTAAAAGCAAACTCATAGAACTGTGTTCTGTATTTTACATTCAGCAGTTACCTACTTCCTAATATTGCAGGTTGATAGAAGTGCTACACCATGCAGTGAAGTAAAATATCTATGCTGCACTCAGCCCTTCAGATTTGCCATGAGAACTGGCTGTCTACATTTGTTCCATGATGTTCCAATACTTATTTTTGAAGAATTCCTTTGCATTTAAGCCATCTAGGAGATAACAGCTTCATTATGATCATCAAAATTAGCAACTCTGTAATTATATTCATCAAGAGGGCACTAGTTTTCTTCTTCTGAAGTTTATTTAACATAATTTTATACTCTAAAGGGAAAACAAAATCCCTGTATAAAACCTATTAGACAATAAGGTTTTTTTTACCTCTAAGGACATTTTTATTACTGGCTATAAAGTTTCTTTGTACTTCCCAGGATCTGTGGAGCTACAATGCTATCACTACATTTAAGAAGACTGAAAAACATCTCAAGCTTAGTAACCAAGTTTATTTTTTAACACTGCTCATTCCTCCATTAAAAGCATATTTTAGAATCATGCTAAAACAGTTTTGCCACTATTTTTCATCTTCTGTAGGTATAAAAAATGTCTTCCAAACACAAACCCTTCAATTAAAAGGTTCAATCATCTCAAGAAGGGGAAAAAAAAAAAAAAAAACCACAACAAATGCTGCTGCAATATTCAGTATTTCAGAGCCAAACCCCTGCTGCTTGGTCATGATAGTTATAAAAGCACACTAATGAAAGCAGCAAAATTTTTAATTCATTTTAATTCTGATGAAACCATACTGCTCTAATCAACTGCCTATCAAATGTCATTGCAAATTACACTAACAAAAATAATTATTACTACAGGTTGGCAGAATAAAATTTTCCATATACTCCATCTGCATAGAGAATGCCTGTGTGGGAATTGCTTTTAATGAACAACAAATTACAATTACTAAACTAAATGAACCATCTGCCTTTTTTGTTTGTTTTCACAGTCTCACTGGTACAAGGTGCACTGTCAGCTTAATTGCCATTCAAAATGGCAGACTGACCTATCACCAGACTTTCATGCCACAACATTTTAACTGAAAAGCCATAGCAGATGTTTTTAATTTTATGAAGAGGACAAGTATGTTTTATAATATTCTAAATATAAAAGGCCAGTGTTTAAATAATAATAACAAGGTACATGCCTATTTCAGAATGGAGGGCTTGTATGACTAAGTATCTCTAAACCCTAAATTAGCACATGAAGTATTCATGAGCCAATACTAATAGAAACAAGTCTTGATGTGCTTTATTAACAATTTTATTTAAGTAAATGTTCTGTCTCTAGTCTTTAATAAGTGACCACTGTTTTTCAAAGGAGCACACATGAGGACTTGCAGTAACGACATCTATTAATAAACTTTTACCGAGCATATTTAAAGTGCTTATTTGGATATGTCATCTGGCATCTGCACTAATGAAAAAAAAAAAAAAAAAAAAAAAAAAAATAAAACCAGTGTCTTGTTAGGACACATCTCATATCAGCTGAGCTTTCCTTGCTGAGATTTTGGGGACCATGATATTGTGTAGCAGCTGGAAGATTAACTCTTATCAAGTCACTGAGGGGAAAAAAGAATCTGACCTGCACAAGCACTTAAAAAAAGAAACTCCACTTACTGCCATTGTATGACATAAAAGTGATAGTTGAGGAGACATTTTCTATTTCCTTATATTACTACCTAGTGACTACATCAGCCATATTTTCTAAAAGCCTGGCTCATCACTTATTATTAAAAAGCCTATAATATTTCTAAAATGAAGCCGTTTCTGTTGAAGGGACTGAGCTTTGTGAGCCTTTGAGACAACAGCTTCCTCTTTGCCTGAACTAACAAAATCCTTCAAGCTAAACCTAAAAGTAGCACTGCTACAGAAAAGAAAAAACAATAAAGGAAAACCCCCACACAACACAAAAAAAAGAAAAAGAAAAAAGAAACAAAAAAGCGCCAAACCAAACCTGCCCCCCTGCCAAACCCTAAGACTGTGTCAGTATCCACTGAATCTTTTATTTCTCTCTGAGACTGTCTGCACTGTTATTTCAGGTTTGAACACCTGATTTAAAGGACAATTATAAAAAGGAGAGAGTAAAAAACACTCTCATTTGTTTTAAATAACTTTGGTTGAGATCTTTGGGTATGTGATCAGTAAAGGTAAATACTATTTTTGCATTCTGTTTTTAATGTTATTTGCATGTTTATTTTCAATTTATTCTAAGGTATTGTGACAATTTATAAGACAAAGAGAAAAAAATTACTAGAGACATCTCACTTTTAAGTATATTAAATCATTTAATGAACCATATATACAGATTGATGCAAAGTAAAATCAACTTTTATTTTCAGGTCTCCCTAAAGCTGGATAAGTGAAGGTGGCTTAAAATCATTCCTGTTTTAGGTAAATGTTATTTGTCACTGTCCATACTAGGGGCTACTGTACATTGCTTCCAAATAATAGATTTAGCTGGTCTGCATGCCACTGCCCACTCACATACCCATGTCTGACCTGGGAATTAAAATAATCCTTATTCCCCTCCCCCTTCTACACACCTCTGGCTAAGACTAGAAATAACAAAGAAAAATCTGATTCCTCTGCAAGGATATTTGACTTTAAAAGGTGCATTACAGTGCTTACATTACAATGTTATTACAATTAATATTTACAATCAGCTAACTTGTAATACCAGTATTATTAACTACAGTTTTTTGTGGAGATATGTGACTAAGGTATGTTAAAAACCTATAAAATATTAGTACATTCACTGAACAGCATTAATAAAACTGCTTCATTCTCATCTTTACTTTGCAGTAGTCTCATTTCTCTTGCTATTTGGATTTTATTTGAAGAAGCTCTTATTTGAAAGCCTTTGACTGGCTTCCACATCAGTTCACCTTCCAGGACCTGCATAGCATTGTCTGGGACAATGGTTTTTGCTCTGTAGTTCTTACCATCATGGCCTGGATGCCTGGAAAAATTATCTCTCAATTTTCCCTTTCAGGTCTTTCCTCAAATAATCAATGTGTTGTCTTCCTTTCTACCAGAAGAAGGTTTCCTGTTCTTTTGTGTCAAGCAATACTTTTCCCTCCTACAGCTTTTCTTCAAGACCCACTGACATACTAAAGTCTGAGAATTCTCCAGTACATTATTAACACTCTGTCAGGAAGGAGAAAGTATGGAAAAGTGAAAAATACCATGCTCAACAACATGCCCCTGTCTAAAGAAGATTGATCCCCCTATTACAAGTCAAATCTTCTGCTCTCCCACACACTGTATTATAGAAATCAGTAGTGCTTCCTAGACAGAGAGCCCCGGTGCATACCCTGCCATCTCCCAGCTCTGTATTAGGACAAATCCTTGTCATGCACCATCTTACCTCTGCTTTCCCTATTCCCTTTAAGTTCCACACACAGACTGACTGGCCAGGGTTGGAGAGTTGCTGTGTCAAGACCCAGACAGTTATCTGCGCACAACCTCAGCAGGTCTGGATTGTTTATAATGTTCACAACATCAAAGTCTGTTTTCCTAATCCTTACTCTAAGCAGAGTGTACAGAACAATTAATAATGGCTAGCACACAGATTTAACATGTTACTGTGATGCCAACAAAACTGCAGCAAAATACAGTAACCAGAATCAAGCTGTATCTCACATGTTGCCATGTGGATTCTGCAGAACAAGCTATCACAGGAGTGAGGTGGCAGATGCCTCATCCTCTTCCAAGAGCTGGAATAAAACTGGGCTTCCTAGAAACCTGGGGAGATCCTGTGTGGTACTGAATCGTAACTGGTTTTAGAATGATCCAAGTGTTTCTAATAATCATCTGGTTTAAAAAAAAAATATATTCAAAGTCTGTACCTTTTCATGCTATACTGAGGATATCAAATTATCTATGGAGTAATGCTGATGAATTATTACTCAAATTCAAGTCCACAGTCTATGAATGCTCATCTGAAGGGAAACTTTTTGTCATGTTCTTTGAGCAGAACCAAATTAATTAGTTGCCAAATGGCCCTTTCTGTCTATTGTTTGTACTTCCAAATTAAACAAATGAAACACTAATTATGATGCAGACACTCCTCTCCCACGCTGAGTGATAAGTTGACAAAGAAAAATAAAATAACCCAGACATGTAGATTCAGTTGTTTACTGTCGGAGTAGTACCTTGCCTGAGTGAGCCTAAAATTGCTAACAGAAAGGCATCTTATTTACATTTGAAACACTCAGTTCTCATATTCATTTTTGAAGTCTAATGCTGTCCTCTGAGAACAGTCACTGAGGGAGACAGAGAGATGGAAACGCGGGAGCAACAGTATGAATCATACCCTTGGCCCAGCTAGTCCGACATGCTGTCTGTGCAAGTAGCTAATGTCAGATCCACAGAAAAGCAGGGTACAAACAAAAGCCTTTCGAGAGCCTAAATGAATGTGCAGTATGATGAGGGATCCTTGCCTGACCCTGAAAGACAGTCTGTTTATATCCTGACTTTAACAATAATAATAGAGAACCAAACATTCTTGTATCTTTTTGTTTTAGCTCACATAATCAGAAACATCATTAATGTTCATTCCTTCATCCTTCTTAAAAATCCTGATAAACTGTTTATCCGGATAACCACCCCCCCACACACTGCAGCAGTGAATTTCACAGGCTGATTATTTACTGCAGAAAACAAGAGTAGCTCTGAGTTTCACTGAATGCCACCTCTCCCTCCTACTACAGTGTCGAGTAAAGGGAGCACATGGCTGGGTTTCACTCTCTCCTTCATCATTTTATATACAGCCCTAAGCCATACCACCTTGTGCTGTGATCCCTTCAGATCTCGCAGGCTAAAGCGAGGTCAGTACTTGGAGGGGAGATCTCCAAGGAAAACACTGCTACAAAAAAGAGTTTTGGTAATTCATTGATGGTGCTCTCTGTCTAAATTAGTAATGAGTCAGTGCCCTAGCTTGGTGTTTAACAGCACTGTTCTGTTAGGAAATGTTTTCTTTTGGTTGAAACAAAGAACAGATTTCACAACCACTTGTACTTAATAAAGTTATTAAGTACGTGGCATATTTTTTTCAAAGGAGGAAGAGTGTTAAGACAAATGTCTTGGCCAAATTTCAACTTGTAATTATGTTTTGCCTACCTACAGGCAATTCCCTGTGCAGTTTCACTTGAACGCAGCTTTTTTTCTTTTTTTTTTCTTTTTTATTCACCAGCCTTGAAAATACTTGCAGTGCAATACTGATGCACGCAGTTAAACACGAGCCTCCTTCTACTCGACCAGTATGTACATGAAGATGGCCCTATATGCACTTAGACTAACACAGAATGAAGGAGCACTGAATTTAATTAACATTGTTAAAACATTTTGAAAGCCTCTGAATAAAGGCTTTACAGAAGTGTAAAGTATTACCATGGTTCCTACAGTCTATTTATTTAGACTTAATAAGATTCTCTTCCCACACACACACGCATGTACACACACCAAAGTCACCTTTTTTTTACTTTGCTAAGTAAAAGCACATTAATAAACAGAATATCCAAGCCATCAAAATTTATTTTCACCTACAAACAAACTTGGCCCAAGATGGGCACCCTTTATTCCCTTTATCCCAAAGCAAACTGGAAGACAAGTACAATTTGCTATGTGGTGGAATGATCGAAAATTACAATTTTTGATCAAGAAAGCAGATTCTCCATTTGCCAACCACTCTCTGAAAACAGAAGCTTCCAAGTATCTTTGAGATTTAGCCCAGGGCGCTGCTAGCTGATCTGAACTATGTATATGAAGTGAGGCTTTCAGAGAGAATTGGGGTCCAACTCATTTTGGTTTTTATAGGTTGAGAGAGTAGAACTGCAACTAGAAACAAGTTGTGAGAGTTGGAACAGAACTGGGACAGCAGCTGCAAAATACTTGCTGTCAGAAGCATTGGCTAATGGATAGACAACTGTATTGCTGGCAGCTTGAATCTCACAAAACTTCAGATGTTTACCTCTCTTCTCTTATCAAATCTGAAGGTAACGAAGTGTGGGCCACTAAGTTCTGCAAGTTCTGTACTTAAAGCATCAGACAGAGAGCTGGAAAATAGTGAATATATTTGTCTGAAATTCCTGAATTAGTTCCTTCCATGCCCCACCTCTTGGCTGTTTGCTTTCCATGAATTTCTACACACTAAATGTGCTGATCTAAGCAAGGAATTTGTTTCAGAAACAGCTATGTTTAAATACATACTGCAGAATATCCAGTGAAAGCACATTCTGAATGTGTAAACTGAGCATTCATGAAACAGCCAATTTCTAATGGTACATTTGCAATCAATCGGGGAACAGAAATACACCATGTGTCAAACCAAAAGTAACCAACAAAGCACAAAAGTTTAAATGTATTAAATATTGAAACAGACTGTAGGTTGCAGCAGGACTGAGCAGGTTTTGGAAAATATTTCTAAGACAAAAGAACTTGGGAGAAGCCAATTTGAAAGAGAAGCAAAATCTATCCACTTAGCAACTAGCTATATATATAAATTACCAAAGTATATTCATCACTCTGAGTTACCTCAGCAGTCAAACATAGAATCACCAATGCTTATGACTGGGACAACTACACGATGCTGGCTTGGCCATTCCTACCAACTGTGAATCCCACCAGCACGACCTCAGTTTACACAGCTGGTATATCCAAATCCCAGCACTGGCAAGATACAGAGTCAAACAACCAATTTCACCATCCAAGACTAATGAAATAATTGTGCAGATGAAAATCATCTGCATCTTGGAGACACCCCCACCTCAAGCACAGATGATTCTCCCGTAATGGCCTTGGGCATATGTTAATCAAAAAGGGTGACAGACTAGAACTCAGAAATACTCCATGTGGGAACACATGAGTGCACGCACTGAGCTGATGAACAACCACCCCAAACTGCCCCCACTCCTGAGTCCTCCTGCAAAGAAAGAATGGAATCACTCAAGAGTAACCTCATTTATTGCTCTTACGGCCTTCAGCTATTCATCAATACCACTATCATCAAATCTATCAAGAGTATCCGACAGATCTACAATAATAGGCATGCTTTAATAGTGTCTAAGGGGTAAAGAAATGCCCTGATGCCTCTGTCATCAAGTGCAGCTAGTAGCACTGATTCTGCCTGTCATCTTGCCTTTAAATACAACAATTCCACATGCAGGTGTATTGAAGTGACAGTAGTTCAACCAATTGATGCCTGAATGTGCATATTCAGTCAGTCCTAATTTGAATCTATTGTCTGCCAAGAAGGTGAGAGTAGGTTGGAGTTCTCAAGTCAAACTCTCCACAATTTTTCGTTGTAATTGACTTCAAATATTCTAAAACATATACATATATTCATTTAAATAATCAGTACAATTAGTTGTGCACATGAATATTTAATGAGCTCTTGAACTAAAGGTTTAACAGTTTAAGAGACTGGTAACAGGAGACGATATTTATTTCATTAGTGAGTTTTAGGATCCTGAAAACAAAAGAAAGAAAATACTTATTCCTTCTTATTGCTAGTACAGTTATTCCCTATAGTGATTTGACCAGATTAAAAATCAGCTTTTAAACAAAAGTCACCAATTCAAAAGAGTAGTCCAAATCTGGAGTGATTACAACACTTTTCCTGCCAGTTGTCTAGTGGTCCATCAGAAACGCTCTGGCACTCTCAATGTACTTTTTGATTGGGGCATAAGTCATCATAAATCAGTATTGTCCTTATCAGAATTGTTGCTATCAGCAGAAAAAACAGGAAATGATAGCTCAGGTATCAGTATCCCTCCTCTTTACCACAGGACCACGCTTGCATTCAAGTCACTGTACTAGGAGATTCTGCACTGATGCTCTGCAGTTAGCAGATATCACTTGTCTGCCCTTTCTGTGCAACTTTGAAAACTAAAATTTACTGACATAATTTTTAAAATTGAGATTGAATTACTTAAAGATATTGTTGAACTGCAAAAGACATCTGAACATTAGAATTAAAAAAAACTCTGAGGACTTATACAATAGGAGCTTTTCAATGTGGATTTTACATTTTGATCACCAAGCAAAAGTGAATTCCTTAAAAAACATAAATAAGTTTTGATATGCATCTACCATTATTTATTATAATATGTTTTATCCTTTATAGCAGCATAAACCACACAAGTTCCCAAAGGGTTAATACAACTAGATGACTGAAAGTCATGAGCATAATCCTAAACAAGTGAGTTGAAGTTCTATCAGGTCTATTTCATAGCATCAGGGATTACTGCTAGCAGTCTAATCCTACTGAGCCTAAGGGAGGAACGTTGTATTGTATTTGAAATCCTGGCCAGGAAAGAACGGAAGGTTAAATGGGTGCCTTGCTCTGTAATCAAATATCACAGGCACTACTTATCTATTCAATGAACAACTAACGTAGGAAATCAATTAGGAAACAAATAGCTTCTTCTTTTGAATTTTTTTTTACCTAACAGAAAGACAGAGTAAGGAATAAATGGTTTTGTAATGTATGTTTAATGAAACTATATCATATTATAAAATAATTCTATACATAGACTGGCAAACAACCAGAAGGTACAAGACACCCCATAGCAACTGCTGGTGTTCTAATATTATTTCTTTAAGTAATGTGGCTATTTTCTAAGCTAGCATGTATTCAAACTCTGTCAACTGAATGTCTTCTGAACATATAAAGCAGCACACAGCAACTACGCATACAAAAATATTAACTGACTGCAGATAATTGGACTGTGCTCAAATGAAATCACAAATACATATCTGGTTGTTTGTAACTGAACGTCTTAAATTATGTGTCAGCTGTGAAGAGCATTTCTTCAGCTGTGCATCATCTTTTGTTCACTTGGTTAAAATCCCCAGAGTACTGAAAAAGGCTGAAGCTACTGCTGGTCTTTGTCCCCAGCAGGGAAAAGTCCCTCTTGGTGGTCTTGAGGTTAACACCCTACCCACCT
>JAWWEU010000081.1:122649556-122666681 GCA_035583155.1 Acropternis orthonyx | reverse complement strand
CACCCCCACCCCCCCCATACCTGTCATTCTGAATAGACTTCACAGTCTGTGCACACAGACAAACAGCCTGACCTGGCCAGCTAGCTTGACCCCTGGGCAGGAAAAAGATCACATCTGGTTATTAATATTGGTACATTAAAAAATGTAATCTTCAAGGCACTTGGAGAAGCAGACTGGCAATTATAAGTATGCACTGGATGTCAGTCAGGGAGCATGTTAGCCTGATATTGTGTCCGAGAACACTAAAACATTCATTTTTCTCTGATGAGGGGTTTCAAATACAGTCTCCCCCTGTATCACTGAAAGCTGGTAGAAGTTAGCCCAAAGCACTTAAATCTTCAGATTATCTGTTCTTATACTTCCCAATTGTTAGTTTGTTTTACACAGTTTTATAATGTAAAACATTTGTAGCCGAAAACTGATGCAACTAGAAGAAAACCTACATGATTTTACAGTAGAGGAAGGCAGCTGGTAAAGGGAACAAAACCTATCAATATTACAATTTTGCAAAATATGTCCCCATTACATTCTCTGAGTATTTTACTACAATCCAGACTTTTTAGTGCATTCATTCTAGGCATCTGCGTATTAGATGTTTAAACACAATTTATATAAATGGATAAAATATACAGAAACACATTTGCACATGCTTGTGATATATATTATATACACATGTATGCATACAAAGCTTTATATAGCACAGATTTAAGTATCATGTGTGAAATCTTAGTTCCACCAAACTCAATGGAAAATTTACCTTTTGCTTGAGTTGGGAGTCTCATCAGGACTGTGACTATCAAAGCCCTGGTCTGACATCTTTATACAGTCAGATAATTACTTATATGTGTGCTCACTAGTTATACCTAAAATAGAATGAAAGACCATGGCTGGAACTATTATAATTGGTATTTTGCTGGCGTCCCAGTCTTACTGATGCCACATGGAAGATTTTGTACTGCCAATGTGAAACCAGCACAGGTCCGGCATCCTTCACAAGGAGCACTCTGACCACTCAAGGCACACTTCTACGTGTGGAAGTAGAGGAGAATGGTCTTCAGAGAAGTCTGGAGTGAGTCCTAGAAGATGTTGTCAACAAAATCTTTGTGCTTGAAACAAGACCTAAAATTGTCTCCAAGGGTAATTGTTGCTAATGCTCCCAGTTAGCTTAAATGAGCTGTCATTAGTTTGGTTTTGCTGCAAACCACCATCAAGGCTTTCTCCTTGCTTTCAAATGAAAAAATTTCCTTTCAGATTACATTGGGCCAACACCCAGGACGGGTCTTCTACTAATGATGTGTTAAACTTGTGATCTGTGAGTCTGAAAACCGAGTTTTACAGCACTGGAGGCAGGAATTTTCCAGCTTTCCAAGAGAATGCTAGCACTTGTTTTTAGCTCTGATAGGCCTTGAGAAGTCAGACCTTCGAACTGAAACACTATTATGCATGGAAAAGCTATTATAGAAAAAATGTAAGACGTTTCTAAAATATATTAGTCACAAAGTCACAGCAGTGTTTTTCCCCTTCAATATTAGTGGAGCTTGGTTCGCTACATGCAACCATACGAAAAAAGAGTATTGATACAGTTAAAGAGCACCCTACAAATTTCTAACATATTTTTCCTAATGCAAAATATGCAGGACGTTCAAAATGCATGATGGTTTCCTGTGGGATAATCAGTATACCTTTTTTCTGTCTTTATTACTTAAAACAACAAAGCCACCTCAAACTCAAAACAGTAAAACCTTTATCACACTCATCCCAGATAATTAGAAATGCATATTTGATAATGTACACAAACACTCACATCCATATACACATGAGAAAGTGGAAAAGAAGATTACTGGCAGAAAAGAGAAAAATATAAAGGAGTTTAGGGCTTAGCAAGAATGAAATCAGGCTAAGTGCTGCAGAAATAACACCATTTCAGGTGCAAATGGCACTGTGAAAAACAGACACATGGAGATGCTGGTAGAGCAGGAAGAAGAATGTGGTGAGGTGGTAAACACTGGTAATACACTGTGTGTGCAACTAAGGTTGCAAAGAGTAAACCACGAAGCAAAGATGACACTATGCACAGCCCTGAGGGAGCTGGCATTTTGGAGTGAAATTCCAAGCTTCAGGCAAGAGAGGAAATGTTTCTGTCAGGTTGGGGCCTTTCAGGGTGGAGACTTTCTAGTTTTAAATAGTAGCTGCTTTAAAAATGCTCACAAATGTGGAATAATTTAGGAGGAGAAATGGGCTATAAATGAGGTGTCTCAGTGTTTATGCTCAGTCACCAAGTATGTTACAGTTATCAATGTCCAGTAACCTGTTATGATCTGTAAAAGATATTTAGGAGTTGGATTTTATTATATGAACTCATGCTCTGTATCAAACTGGGAAACTGCTTCCACAAGAGGGAAAACACTTCCAAATTCAAATTTTCTCCTCTTACACATATCTTCTTTGCAGAGCAGTCTCTCTGACTCTTCCTTTGTGACTAGCCTTTTATCTAGAGCACCAGAAACAAATGGAAAAGCCCTAGAAATAAACTGAGGGAATAAAACAGAAACAGTAACCATCAATTTCAGCAAGAAATTACCCAAATAACAGAACTTTTTGAACTGGATAATTTCTCACAGTAGTGACAAACCACAATAGTCAAACCACAGGAGAGCCGTGTCCCAGTCAATTGACAGAGTTAAGAAACACTGTTGTTTTGGAGAACTACTCCATCCTTGGAGTAATACTACTGAGATCAGCAATACTACAACAAAGATGGCTTTGGTCTACATTCTTCCCAATTCTTTCCTCTCATCACCATTTTAATAGGAAACAAGCAATGTTTTTAAAGCTTCAAACAAATTCTACAGGGGATAAAGCCAGTAAACCCCTGTATTTTTGCTGTATATTTGTAAATATTTAGGCTGCTTTTTAACAATCTCATACTGAAGACACTTTGCAGACTCTGCTCATGCCATTGGGAGCTGAGAATCTTATGGGTGTGGCAAATTGAGGAAACAATCCTCACCAAAAACTAAATGATAGATTAAAAGTTCCGGGATGCAACTTGCAAATGAGAGCCTGGTGTACGTTTTAGCACCAAAAGAGAACAACTGGTGCTCAGAAACAACTGCAGTAGTTCATCAAGCGCAGAACACACTGACACAGCCCAGGCAGGCTCCCTGCAAGGTGAGCACAGGAGAAATGAAACCTACCTGAGCAAGGGATCAAAACACAGGACTGCAGTCAGACCCTACAGCCTGTGACAGCAGCCACTGCCTTTCTGTACCGGATAAAAAGCTTCTTTCAGTCACCAGCATCCCCCTGAGCTGGCTCTGCCTGGGAGATCCCCATGTCTCCCTGTGTAGCAGGGACTTGACCCTGTTCACAGACACACTTATATGGACTATAGCTACTGTCCTTCCCACTCCTTCTCCCAACAGAATCCCTGCGTGGTGTGCGGTGTGAAGGACAGTGTGCACACAGCTGGCTCCCTGCCAGCCGGGGACTCCTTGACACAAAGCAGAATAACCCTGTCCTCCCTCACAGCAGGGAACTTGCCTCAAATGTCCAGTATCTTTTGCCCCATTAATGGCAGAAAGGAAGCTGAGCCAAAGTTAGAAAAGGTTGTCCTGTGGCTGTGTGTTTGTCATACGTTTCCTTATTTCAAGTTTTCTCCAATGACTAATACCTTCTTTAAGAGTTTCAAACAAAAGCAAGCTATTCTGAGAGAACTATTTAGAAGGATTTCATTTTATTGGGGGCACAGGAAGTAAAAAAGGGGGAAAATCTCAACATTTATATACTTTAACTTTTCAGAAAGAAGAACAGGGAAGAATCTAAAGTATTACAGACCAAATTTTGTGAAAAAAATATTCAGCGAGCTACTGCCAAGATAAATGCCTCTTTTGCTTTAACTGATTAGCACTACTACAGCACTCAATAGTGACATTTCAGCAGTAATTGACTCTTTGATGCAATTTTTGCGTATTTCAAACCAGCCAAGGACAGAGGCTGACAGACAGCACAGAGGAGCTGGTCACCACCTGAGCATGACCTTGTATCCCGGGATGCTAAACACGCCACCAACAGGAGCCACTAGCACTCAGCGTTCCTGAAAATCAGACCCCTAATCCCTCCACTTTTAGCACTTTATTCTCTACTGGCAGGTAGCACAGCTAATTTAAATTCAGGTAGTGACTGTCCTAAACTAGTGTTTGTATATATTCACACAGGGAATTTGGAACTTCCTGGCTTGCTCTGAAATTACTATTCCAAAATTTGTGCTGATTTGGTGGGGTGGGCATTTGCCATCATATTTTCACATTACTTCACACTACATACAGAGTAACGTAATTATTTTTCTTTTTTTTCTCTTCCAAACCCTAATGTGAAAGGTTTTAATGTCAAGCAGCATGAAGGCCAGAACAATCCAAAAGTCAACATAGCTCCCACAGTATGAGTTCAGCCACAACAGACATCCCATCTGTATTTCATGGTGTACCTTAATAACAATCAATAATACATTAAAGTTAGTACTGAACAGTATAAAAAGAGCACAGTACAAAGAGTCAATTTCAGTTATGCCTTAGCCTTGAAGTCCACATGCAGAAACATTATCTTCTATTTTGCACTGGTAAATTAATACCTCGGGTAAATATTTGCAGATAGATGGTTAATTAGCTATTTCTGTTCTTCAGGCTCAGCAAATAGTTAACTGCCTACAGGCTTTGCACCCCAAGCTGCTACATATAGCATGCAATACATGTGGGAAAGCAACAAGAGGCTGCTATCTGAAGAGACAGGCAATGTGACAGGGGGGTAATGGGTTGCTTCTTTCCCTCAGTCTCCTAATATTAGGGGGAAATTAATTCTTCCACGAGGTAATTCAGAGCTGGACTTTTTAACTCTCAGCTGGCTATGCAGGAAGCAGCCTAACCACTTAATGTAGGCATCTAACACAGAGGCAAAAAAATTCATGGATTAGAAATTGACAGACAGAAAACAAGCTAGAGGAACTAAGGGGCCATGTAACAGAACAAAAGTTACCCCATGTCTCCTAACATCAAACTAGAACTGATCTTGCAGAAGTCATAAATGAATTTATGCCAGTCAAGACCAGCCAAAGAACCATTGGGAACGCCAGAGAGTTTTAAAGATAGCTGAGCATGCAGAAGAAATTCAGTACTGACAAATATATCCAAGAAAATATATATTAGAAGGAATACTCTGAATCAATCAAACATGTTACTGGTGTCTAAGTTAAATGTAACCACTCTAAGACACTTCAGCATCAGGATGAAGGGGGAGCGTGGGAAGAGATGTAATGAAAGGCAACATATTTTCAGCACAGAATGCAATAGGATTTGTTTAAAGCAGATTATATTTTTGGATGCATCAGGCATGGGACAGTAAGATCACACAGTTCCACTGAGAACACTGTGTTCAGTTCTGAAATATCTATCCATCTCAAGAAAAATTCAGCAGCAGTAGGAGTTCAGAGATCAGTGATGGGATTAGCAGAAATGTGGAAAAACTTCCACTAAAAGCAACACTGAATAGATTTAAAAATTCTTTGGTGCATTAAAAGTATAAATAAAACAGAGGCATGATAAAAAGACCATAAAATAATCATAAATATTATTATGAAGCAATAAAGATTATGTAGAAAGACCATAAAGCAAATAAGAACAGAGATCTTTTTTGTTGTGTTACCAGATGAACAAAAATAAACAAAATTTAATAAATTAATGACAGAAAAATTTAAAAGCTGGAATAAAACGTTTATATGCAGGTTAAATTAACCTGTGGCACTCCTTTCCACTACATGTGATTGAGCCAAGAATTTAGTTTATAAACTGATTTGATGTTTGTGTACCTATAAGGCTACCCAAAGACCACTTTTGGGGAAAAAATATATATACTTGAATTCATATGATGTTAATTCATTGTTAGGTACAGAGGACATATGAGAAGAAAAAGAATTTTCCTTCTGAGCAACATTATTCCATACTTGCCCATGAATTTTTTTTTTTTTTTTTTTTTGCTTTACTCTGAGAAGCAACTGTTGTTAGCCAGTCTGTGACAAAGAGATTAGATAAGGTGGACTAATGCTATAATTTGCTATGATAGGACAATGATTGCATAGTTGCCCTGTTAATGTGTTGTTGCTTTTAAAATAGCATTCTCTTCTGTTACGAACGGCCACTGCAAAATGTACTTAATTAACTTTATTTGCAATGGAGTATTTGTCATTAGGACAGGCTGGAAAGATATCTCATGATTAAGTGACTCAGAAGGAGCTCCAAAGAAAGAAGAAATATTCTTTACACTCAGACCAAATCCTGGTAATTTCAGGCCCAGAAGTGTCTATTAGAAAATTATGAGTAACTGGGAGAAGGAAATTAGAACAAAAATGGAAATCCAATCTTTACCACAGCAGAGATATATAGATCTTTGAACAGCATTATAGAAGGTGACAGTAGAAGCCTTGAGTATGTATGGTTGCACAGAGCTTTTAAGTTCTGTTTGTGCTCTTGGGAAGTGTACACTTTTATACACACACCCTCCTGCCTTTTTGGCTACCTCCACTGCACCTCCTGCACAAGAAACCCAGTCTCCAACAACTGTGACTCCCTCCCCAACACTGCTGTTGGATAATACCTGTCTCTCTGAGCTCTCATGAGCATGAACAACTTCAGACTCCATTTCTAACTCAGTCTTCCCAACATTGTAATTCATCCTTCCCAATTACAGACACTCTATTAAGTACATGCAAAGATAAACATTTGAAGACAGAAAGACAGACATGAAGAAATTAAGTGTTATGCTTAATTATAATTCTAAAAGGTCCATTTAGACTGTCAAATGTACTGGCAGCCAACCTCTCGCTCACCTCTGCTCAGCTAAAGACACATTTCCTTTTTTCCCAAGGCCATGGTCTGTTTCCTAGTTCACACAGTATTGACCTTACCTTCTAAATCTATTAGGACAAACAACTACCAGAAGTAAAGAAGAGACATTTGTTTAGTTCCTGTTGTGGACACACGAGGCACAAAACCTTTGTATCTGGAGAGCACAAAAGCTGAGCGAACTGGGATACAGGCCTGAACCCTGCAGCATGAGACATCAAAGTTCTCTTTTTATTGATTACCAGCTCAACTCTCTTCCTTATCCTAAAAACTATTACACACACAGAACTCTTCAAAACCAGCACAGATCTTGTCCTTTGTATGCCCCAAAATACTTTGGGTAAACCTTATCATATTTGGTGCTTTTGAGGTAGCTGAGGCCATAGAATTTGAGCTGTTCAGTGGAGAAATCACGAAAGAAAAGAAATACCCTAGCAAGATTTCTGGATCCAGGTCCTACAGGTAACATGTTGAGTCACAGATGATCCCACAAATCTTTTTTTTTTTTTTTTTTTCAAGAAATGGGTGGGGAGAAAGGCAAAAAAAGAAAAGCCAGAGACTAGAGTTTCTGAGAAAGAGCAAACCCTTTCTCAAAAATATCTGTAAGCAGTCCTAATGACTACTTACACAGATTTTCATTCCTTGAGTTCTATAAGTCACAGAAATTCAAGTGTCATGAAGACATTGTTGCAGCCTGACATGCTACAAAACATACCAGTGGAGACAGGAAAAGAGACACAGAGTACATTGACAGCATATCCAATTCATCGTGACCTATGAGAATACCTTAGTAAACCGAAAAGTGACAAAGGATATCCACAGTCTAAGTACGACACCTATTACTGAGATGCATCTGCAGCAGCGTTAGTTCCAGGAGGCTAATACTACAACAGTACTTTCAAATCTGCCCAAACTCCAGGCTAGAAATGTGGTAAAATTAGTCTTAAACCATTTTTTGTGGCCTGTGATCTTTGTCATCTGAGAGCTGACTTCAGAAAATCTTGCCCTGATATATCCCAGCAGGGTCCCAGTTTCCTCCTGGGTCAAAAATTTTGAGTCACAGAAGTTCCTGAACAAATAAGGACATAATGTTTTCAGAAACACTTGCAGTTTGGCCGCATTTTTTTTCCACCAACTTCATTCTTCCTAATTTCCAGTCATTCATTAGCTGCATACATATCTGCAAATGCCAAAGGGTGTTTCCAAAATAGTAACATCCAGATACTAAAAGCTGTCTCATTTCAGTGGTAAAGCAAGCCTTTTTCCATGCTCTCATCACCAGCACTCAAAGAGCAAGAATACCAAGATCCTCCTCAGACTTTGTTTCATTGTTCTAGTTATAAAAATATCAAGCTTTTGGTCATTCACAAATGTGTTTATTCAATTAGAAAACTTCATTATATTTTGCCTCTATCTATTTCCCATAGAGCAAGTTTTTGTCTAGGTTACCTCGAAAATAGGCATGTTGTATGAATGGTATGCAGCTGCATCAGGGGAAGTTCAGATTGGACATTAGGAAAAGGTTCTTTACTGAGAGGGTGGTTGGTCATTGGAATAGGCTCCCAAGGGAAGGGCTCACAGCACCAAGACCATCAGAGTTTAAGAAGCATCTGGATGACACTCTTAGGCATATGGTTTAGTTTTAGGTAGTCTTTCAAGGAGCAGGGAGTTTGACTCAATAATCCTTATCAGTCCCTTCCAACACCAGACATTGTGATTCTGTGAGTAAGAAGTGCCCCTCCTTATTTTTTTTCCATTAGGGCCCAGAATTTTGAATTTAGCATAAGGATAATATCAGTCATACCTGTTATGATACTTGAGCTACTTGCAGCTTTTCAAGATTTTCCATGGAAAACATCTTCATTCTTAATAAAGTTGTTTGGAGACAACTGACCTCCCTCACCTAAGGACAGCTACAGGCCCAAACACAAGCTTAGGATGCCAAAGGAAAAATTCCATGTGTCAAACTTTAAAATGAGGAGATACAGACCATTGGAATTGCCCAATAAAGTTCTGGTAAGAAGTTTCCACTGTAGGCCTTTGTTTTAAACAGGATCAATCACAACAGGATTGATCTTGAACTTGCTCTGACTACAATTAACCAATTTTTCTGTAGAGGTGGTTTTATGGGTCTTTTCTCCAGCAGCATAAGGAAGCAGTGTGTGTTCTTCTTTGGGAGAGGTTATAAGGGAGAACAGAGGGTACAAATAAAAGCTGTCTTTGGATAGAACCCTGAACACTAGACTGCCTGCACACAATCTAGCAATAAACATATACAAACAAACTATATAAAAGTAGTTATATAGTCACGTAATTTAGACATGTGAATCATGTGAACAGCATGGTTTGATTAACACTCTAGGATAACAATTTTAAATAGAAAAAAGTTACTTTTTTTTTTTTGTTGGGCAATCCAGGTGGTCAGATATGCACTCTTGGATTAATTAGTACATTGCAGTTCATGGCTCCCACTAGCAATATGTAGTTTCCTATTTATGCACACAGCCAAGGAGCATTGCTCATACTCATATATGACAAAATAATTTTTTCATTACTGTAGCTGCTACTGCAGTTAAGATGTCCAAGGCATGGGAATTTGCACACTTCATCATTCAAGGACTACTTTTGCTCAATTTTTGATTCCTTCAATGCCCCCTGCCTTTAAAAGGTAAGGATTATCTTAATGCCTTCCTTTCCACTGGGAGAGTAGAACACGCAATTTCCCCCGACGCCATGGTGCACATTCCTCTGTGTATCTGTCTGCTGTAGAATTGCAGGGTTGGCACCTTCTGCTGCAGACCAAGGGGGTCATTTCCATGACATCCTCCTTCATGGCTGTCCACAAAGCAAAGGTCTTGCAGTTCTTAGCAAACCTTTTTTATATATCAGCATGAGGCTATGTGATCATCAGTCTGCACTATCGGTCTGTTTTAAGTACAGCAGTCTAACAGGCAGACCATCAGGATCAAAAAATATTACAAGTATCACTGGTAATTTATGGTTTATTAACATAAAAACCCTACTCACATTCAATGTAATTACTACCTATTTCCTGTTGTACTGTATTGTATTTTGCCCACACACATATATGGAAGTTTATCCAATTAAATATGTCTCCTGCATTGTGACTAATTCTTGTCAAAATGGCATTACTCAGCATTTCACACCAGCCTCTTCACTATGCTTTCTTATCCTTTTATGGAGTGTTGCTCCACTGATACTCCAAAGGAGAAAAAAAGAAGAAATGCAGAAAAATAATGTGGCTATCTAGCAATTTAGACACATCTAGAGCCCATACAGTCTTAAGGCCTGTGCCCCAAACAGCTCAAATGTCAGTCCTGTACATATGAGATCTCTAAGATTTGATTCCCATCAACCCTCCTATAACATCACAATTCTGGCATTTTTTTCTGGATAAACTAACAAATGCATATACCAAAGGAAAGTTTCTTCTAAATCACTTAACAAAAGCAATAGCAAACCTGAATTACGCATATGCGTATGAAAATATAACTTTCCCGTAGCGTCTCAATCTTTTTATTTTTTTTACTGCTCATTTTTAAATATGTGGAAGAGAGCGTGGAGAAAAATCTCACCTGGGAGAGTCTGGCAAACTAATTACAATTCTAGAGAAGACACGTGTAGTAAGTTGCATAATATCAGCTAAAATCTCCTAAGGGTAACAAGAAAATCTATGTTGCAAGACAGGGAGGGAGTGGCTGCTAAAATCATAGCTGCAATCTATTAATGCACCCATACACATGCACTCACACTGCCATAATACTCTTACATACACTATACACTGCATCTCTACTTTGAATCTTGGTTAGAAATAAATACATATTTTTCTTAATGTCAGAATGAAAGAGCTCCAGGCATAAAACACAGCCATTATACAGCCATTTTGTATGTTGAGCATACTGAATAAATGAGGCTGATTCTCTTTCTGCTGCTTTACCTCTCCTCCTTGCTCACTTTTCCTGCTCTGCAAGAGGAGCTACTAGGTCAGGCTCCACTGGGCAGGCTGCACACTGCAAGTCTTGCCCAAGTAGTCTGGTACAGCCTCCTTTCAAAGAGCACCCTTACACATCCTCACCCAGGACAGCACACAGACTGGGATTCTGGACAGCATTTCAATAGAAGAACATGGGGATTCTTTAAACCACAATTTGAGAGCACCTTTATGTTTTAGCGGAAAGCTGAATAAAAAGTATGATACTTTTTAAAAGAACCATTAATGTAGAATGATCTAAGTATCAAATTAAATATACATTAAATATGTGAAAATTACTTCTATACTATTTTATTTTAAATTTATAGCAGAAAGAATAGGCTTGAAATTGTTATTTTGCTAGTCAACAATTTTTGGTGTTTTTTTTAATAAATGTACTTGTCTATAAAATACAAGTACAAACAGTAGGCATATACATTATGTATAGCTTTAACTACACAATGTATATCTGTGACTAGACGGTGTGTTCTTTGAACACTAGTTTTTCTTTACACATATAAGCACAACAGCATACTCTGAATTACAGTAACTTAAACTTGCAGTGCAAATTAAATTTCATAAAACATTTAAAGCCTTAAATGAATATAAGTACTACAAAAATTTGAAAAATACCCTCTCTCCTCTATATCATAAGGTTTGTGTTGAGGAGCAAATTAAACTAGCTTTTGTTTATCACCAAAAACATTTTTCTTCACCTAAACAAACAACAAGAATAAGACTAAGCAAGGCATGATTTGACTCCTCAGATGTGCAGACATATTCCAATTTCCTTTCCACAATGATTTTTATGCAAATCAATGCTGCACAATCTCCTGACCTCTTTTACCATCATACTGGGACAATGACAGTTCAATAATTGGACTGGCACATATCTAGAATATTTGATTTTATATTAAAAACTTAGTGCAGGACAATTGAAATGAAACGAATGTGACTTTCTGTTAATTCCAGGATGATCAAGTACCAACATTTCATGTCAGAGTAAAGCAAACGAAGTGATTTGGGCTGTGAGTCCCTTCGTCCCCATATGCATATACTTCATACCCCCCTCAGTTGTTAATTCCTAACAACGATGCTTTCATCCAGAACAAGGATAATGAGAAAAAACCAAGCAGTGTTCCTTGGGGAACTGTTACACTAAAAGTTACCTAAGCACTAAATCCCACTTGTGCCTCCTGCACGTGATAAAGATGAGCAAAGCATTCAATATCCCTGGCTGATTTAAAATCCAAATAGGCAAACAGCATTATGGAATCCAGACAGACTATTCTGCTTCACTGATGACAGATGCAGAAAAAAAGCTGGTCTAATTAAGCTTTTGACTTTGAACCAGCAGAGAAGTGGACACCTCGCTTTGAAAAAGCAGTGCAGAACCCCAGCTGAAGGGCAGGTGCTGCATGGTATTTGCATTTCCTGCAGAGGATGCTAGCTAGCAGGACCATGAAAATTCTTGACCCTACGTGCCCCAAGGACAGACTATAAATCCAACCTATAAAATATAGTAAAAGCCCTGTTTGTTCTTCCACCCTTTCAATATGTGATGTTATACATTTGAGATTATCTCATTTTACTGGGCTCTTTAGAAAGATGTTTATGATCATTTGTGGACAAAACAAAGGCTCATTGTAAACTCTCCTTTAAATAAGTTGGAAAGTCTATATGAAACAAAGGGCACCACTTTCATGACTGTTTAAATGCAAGCTATGCTTGTGTGTGTATTATTACAATGCATTTCAGCAAAGGGATAGAGTCCTAGCTAATTACAAAGCTAACATATAGTGGTACTGCATTAGCAGTCCAAGAAATTCCTACTGAATTGCATATATCTGAAACCAGAAATATGTGCTTGTGCTGAAACTTAATTATCTTGGCAAAAACTGTGAGGGCCAGATTCTCAGAAGACATAAACACAACGATCTGCTTTACACTCCCAAGGATCTAATTCTTTGTTTATTCAGCCAACCTCCATCAGATAAAACCTACCATTTGGATTGACTAATTTGCCTTCTTATTTATAGTATCTATAGCTAAGTAACACAATTACTAATCAGTTTGTGAGTAGGGAAAAGAATACTGCTGATCTACAAATAAGACGTTTGGAAGAGACAATCAGCATGCTCTGCCAGGTTAAAAAAGTTAATGTTGTTGCATTCCACCCTAGGCAAAGAAGACAAGCCTTTCTTAAGAACAGTTCTGACTGAAATGCTTTCTTACGGGTTCAAAGTAAAACATTATGGCAAAAAAATGAATACAGCTTTGTTTGTTTCTTCAGTCATCATTAGCAATAGACATAGGGGTATTCTGGTTTTGAGCCCATATGGAAAGACCATCAACACTTTCTGCTTCTGGGTCCTTTGCCAAAATACCATATCCCACATGCCTTTTACCTTAAAACATAAAAGAAAAGGTGTTGTTCTGGTCAAATAAAGAAATAGTTTTTACTAGCATACGTCTAATGTTAAAGCTGCCTAAATCCTGCCAAAGACATTAAAACACCATCTGCAAAACAGATTTTCATTACACTGATCAATTTAAAGTTAAGCAGCTAGGGAGATGATGCTTTTGAGCTAACCTTTAACCTTCTTAAACTGAAATAAGGTCACTCCTTTGGGGTAATATCTTTGCCATTTGAGAACACAAGAGGTACAGTGATCTACCCAAATTTAACTGACAATCATAGCATTAATAGTGTTATGGATCAATATTTTGTCAATAAAGAGAAAACCAAGGTAGTTCTTACATAGCTGAGTATTAGTCTGCTAACTGCTGCCTGTCACTTTCCCTGAGCTTCTAAATAGTTGCAGGTATGATGTAAACTGCAGCAAACATCCAATATAAAAGCACTGACTAATTGCATAATATTTTTGATAGGCTAACTTCAAATATTCATTTGTGATTAGAAACTAATCATGTCATTCAGTTACTTGGTTAAGTAAAACTTCTTTTCAGCCATCCCAGTTTACTCTGCAAAAAGGCTACCCTGTATTTATTTGTTCATTAAAAAAGCATTTGAAAATTATTTTATGAGCAGCACAGGACATGATAGATGTGGTTCCCTGAATCAAAAGTTATTCAATCAAGCTACAAAATGGCTGCCTTAAAAGCAGTTCCAGGTATATGTACTTTACATCCACAGAGACAGATCACTGTCCTGCCTCAGCTTCCCAAAGTGGCAGAAGCTGAACGCTTCCTTCTGCAGAATGGAAATGCTCTCTGTTGCTATAGAAGCTTTCTCTGTTTACTTAAGGAGTCACTGAATGCTTCTTGATGGATGTTGCCAAGAACTTGCAACTCTTCTGTGGTTTAATTTGCTTATATCAAGCTCTACAATTCCAAATGTAAGTCTTTGGGAAATTCATTTAGGCCAGGCTGAGTTCACTCAGGGTAAGGCTGTCTTTGTTCTGGTTCCTAGCAGCTGCATTACCAATGCCATTTGAATACTCCACTTCTGTAAGGAACAATCAGGCCATTTCTTTTTTAAATAACTTAGAAAACAGCTAAAGGTTTCACTTTGCCACATTTATAATCTAAAAGTGACATTTCCATACCGCCTAAAATTATACAGCTTCAGAAGGGAAGCTCTGATGTTCCTGGTCGCTTTAAAAGCTACGGCTATGAAAAGACATCCTTTTATTCCATCAATAGTTAAGCACAGGAAGAGAAATGAAGCTGTTATGGCAATATTTATAAAAAGAAAATTCATAAAACAATAACATATATATATATAAATATAAATGACTAAAGAAAAACTTTGAGATACTTGACAAAGCAAAGGAACAAAGTCACAGATTCTTTTTCTGTGCTTTCAGATGGTTTTAGTATTAAAGTTTTTATTGCCAAACCATATTCACAGCACCTTAATTTTAAAAGAGTTAAGAAGAGCTGCTTGCATATAAACACAATTCATGAATATTCTATATTTCTCCCAAGGCATATATCTATTATTCATGCAAATTAATGTTCTTTTTTTCCTCAGGTGTTCTAAAAGTTTATCTGATGTATCAAGAGAAAAAAGTTTACAACTCTCTTGGTGTCAACAGCTTGACCAAGACCTGACAGAACTATCAACTCAGCCAGCAGATAACTTAACAGACTTCCAAAATCTCTTTTATTTTGCCCTTGAGGCCTGAATGTACACCCACCATTAAGAGTAAAGTTTTCTGGGTGATGTACAGAGGCATTACATTCTGTCAAAAAGCACACATATCTAGAAAATTTTAGTCATTTGGGACATGTAGCACTGCACTGTCAAATCCAAATCTTAAAAAGTAATACTAATACCCCAATTTTTAAATGAAACATTCCTCTCCTTCAAATTAGCCTTAAAATTAAATTATATAACAATAATACGTGTGTGTCTGTGTCTGTGTCTGTGTCTGGTATCTGCTTTCTGAGACTTGTTAAACCTACTGAGGTTCAAATGTTCAAGCTTCTCTAAGAAGTCGTGAGGGACAGAAACTTTTTAAAAAGCTGAGATTGTCACTAGCAATCATAGGGACAAGTCTCTACAAATGCATCAGGAGACTTACAACCCTATAGTTATCAGTCGGACACTTTCAATTGTCCTACAGTAGGCCTAGAAGTGTCTAGGATTTTATGGAATCCTTCTTTGCTGAGATGTCTTTGATTAAGAGGCTGAATTCCAAAGGCTAATGGTGGTCATTTGCGATGTATGATGATAGCACCACAGAGGCACTACTGAATTGCTCCAGCTAACAAACCAGGATCTGGCAAAGAAGCAGATTCAGCAGCAGGACATTTTTATTGATGAGGGCTAAAAGATAATACTTGCTCCCTGAACACCCCACATCAAATATTTTGTAGAACATGCTGCAAATCACAACATATTTCATCAACATTTGTCCAAGGATCGGGTTGATGAGTGAGTGAAGAGACAGTAGATAGTTTGTGTACCTTGTAACTTCATAGCTATGCCTGTAGCTTTTTTTTTTTTTTTTTTGAAAAATAAGCAGCCAGCCAACAGTTTCCAAATGGAGGACTGAAGCCATCTGAGAAAGCTGCCGGCCTTCCCATCTCCTATTCTATCATTCCTATCTGTGACACCATTTGCAGTAGCATCTCTCTAAATGGTGGCATTATAAAACAGATGATTGAAATACTCAAGGTTAACACTCCAAAAAAGAGGTGGGGACCAATAATGTTTAACTTGGATCATTTAAAAAAACCTGACTTAGAGTGTGGCTGCACAATCCATGTAACTGGAAAGAGCAAGGAATGGCTTCATGGCTGACAGGAAGCAGAAACTTCTAAAGTGAGTTTTGCTACTGAGGGAGGCTAAATGTGTCACTAGACTCTCAGCTCTTTTTCTGCACTTTTCATAACAGGATTTTGGATCTTAAAAAAAAAAGAAAAAAAAAAAACTAGCACAAAAAATAACACCCCTCTAGAATTATGGAAAATGCAATTTAAATAAAATACATTATTAAATTAGCAGAGCAGGCAGTACTATGGGACAATGTAATAGACCAAATCTTGTGTTACTGCCATTTTTGTTCATAGTAGATGCATCAAGGTTACAACTATCAGGTTATAAAGTGAAAATCCATGTTACTGCATGTGCAGCATGGTGTTAGCTCAGATCAACCATTTGAATGTGGCTGAACACCAGAAAAAGCTTATTTCTTGCTTAAACTAGAGGTCTGCTGAGACTTCTCTTATTTGTTCTATGTATACGCATTTTCAACATGATTAGAAATCCAGCATAGTTGCTGTAATCAGCAGATGACTCCTGATAGTTTAGTTATCACAGATTTCTAGTATAAATCAATAGATAACACTTGCAAAATGGATTTTCTAATCATATTTAGAGCTTGGTACAGTGACTAATGGTTTGCAATATTTCCTGAATTTTTATATCACCTAGACAAAAGAAGTTTTTAATAAGTTAAAAAGTTATTCATCTTGGAAATGAATGTGTTATATTTTGTACATGAACCAAGACAATCAAGCCAATCCAGTAAACACACTGCAGAAAATAAGTTACCCCATAATTAGGGTTTGGAAAAAGTCATGACAAGTTGTGTAATAAATGGTATTCATCACTCCCACATATTCATTATATCCACATAGTTTTTTCCAGTAAAGATAAAAATATAGTTGCCGTTCTACTAACATATTTATCTACACCACACCCTTTCATGTTTGTGAAAAATCATTACTGGCTTGGAGAAGAAGGGCAGACAAAAGGATGACAGTGCTT
>JAWWEU010000081.1:122627056-122637056 GCA_035583155.1 Acropternis orthonyx | reverse complement strand
TTGTTTTGTATTGCCAAGATCAGCTGGGCATTTTGTTTTTATTATGCACAGTCTTTTGTCATTTTTTTGTTCTGCAAGTTAATTTGACTGCTGTGCATAAGTGAAGTGAGCAATTCAGTAATTAACTTTGGTGTTTTAAAATGTATGAACTTTAATTAGATTTCATTATAAACAAACAAATGTCAACCATAATTATAAGCTCCTTGGTTTAACCACATATTATCCCTTTTCAAACAAACTTGATGTCAGACAAATTAAAATCAAGCAGCCAGCAATTTTGAGTTGAATTTTACATGATCTGCCAGTAACCTGATTACTTTAACTTCAATATCATTACAGGAAAAGTATTTCAAGAAAAATAATTACAAGAATTCCAACAGGAGACAAGCTTAATTGTATTGATTCAAAAGATGCATGTATATAGGAACCATGCTGAAGGAATAATGTTATCCTAAATCTACAGTTACTATTAAAATTATATTGTCTGGCATGAAAAAGGCAATTTGAGATCAGTGTCTGGAAAAGCACAGATACAAAACTAACTGAAATAATTATCTTTATGCCATTATACTTTAAGCAACAAAATATCAATGTGGAACAACTTCAAGGCATGAAGGTTTGCAGGTTTATTTACTGACTGGTGTATCTATTAGTACCAGGAACAAGTGGAGCTGTCAGGACATAATGAAGGTAAATGATTAGTTAGCACAGAGACTGAGCTCTTCTTCAATGCAATAAGAGTTAATTAAAGTTTACCACCAAACATCAACCAAAGCAGGATGTTGATCAGGTTTCAGCATTAAGTGCAAACAGACAATGGTTGGCAGCAATTAGTGCAGCTATCAAATGACATGCAATTATAATTATACATTTAAAACAGCTAAAGTCTTGTGGAAGGGAGGGAAGAATCCCACCAGCTTCTCTGACTACGTACAGTCAAAGTGCAGGAAACAGGTATCAGATATATCACTTCAGTATTGTAAATCAATAGAATTAAACAAAAAAAAAAAAAAAAACAACAACAACAACAAAAAAAAAAGCTTGTACAAGCACATTATCTGAAAATTCACTGCACATGAAATGCAAGAAATCTGCAGGTGACTCCTAACAAAGATAAGTACTAGTTAGATTAAATAAATTACTTTGCTGCTGCCACTCACACTGACATGCATAAACAGAGAAGTGTTTGGGGTTTAAAGGCTGATGGCTGCAGCTTTAGTACCCATTTCTTTGCCAAACTGAAGGTTACCGGGTATCTTTAGTCCCTATGGCCATGTCATAGCATGAGAAGGCCCAGAAGGACCACAGGCCTGAAGCCCATGAGCACAAAAGGTAGTTTCACATGCTAGCTACAAGCCCGCTGCGAGGAAGCCTGGGCTTCCCAGAGGCAATAGCCTGGTATCTGAGCCACAGCCTAAGGCTCTGCCACACATCCCCTGTTCTCCACCCCCTCCAATCAGCATGTGCGCTAGTTCTTGCCTGCTCCCAAACTTATGCCCAACTTTTGGGAAAGGAAAAGGAAGTGAGAGCTTTCCACCATGGACAAACGCTGTGCATAGCACAGGAGCAACACAGACACGCTAATAATGCAGAGCACAGCGCGGGTTGGTGCTGTCTGTTGCCATGCTCTGCTACCTTTCGAAGGCCTTGCATAATGGTGGCAGCTACCAGATCAGTGATACAACGGAGCCGATAACAAACTTAATTTTCTTCTCAGCCTTCCATTAAAACCAAAGGAAAGATGATAAACTTGCAGCAGCACCTCTGATAGCAATATTAAACAAAGGAAAAACTGCTCTCAGCCCACTGCTGGCAGTCTGCTGAAACCCTCAGCATGGATTGGTAAAGCCGAAGCTCTGCAGTATCAAACACTTGGGATATACAGCAAAACAGGTAAATATTCCTTCCACAGATAAATAGCCATTAGTAACTGGTGTAGCCAGACAGACAATTAGCTACACACATCTAGTATTTGGACAATTCTCAGTAACTGCTCCACACACCGAAGATGGAATAACTCACTCCCACTCAGTCGTCTTGGGCTGGCACAGTCCAGGTAACGGGATTACCTAGTAAACCACCTATGCTGTTTCACATCAGCTGACTAGGTCTGGCAAGTAGGATCCCCACTTCAAAGAAATCATGATTTCTTCAGCACTTTTATGGACAATGCAGTGGGAAAAGCACCCTGTTCTTCCTGTTCTTCCTAGATATGTAACAGGAAGCAACACAAAGCTTTCCAGAAGAGAAGTAGCAGGTTTCTAAGAAAGCTAAGCTGTGACAAATTAAAACCTGATGATGAGATGGACAAAGGGGTTAGACAGTAAGTTTCATTGCTGAAGGATACCACTGAAATCAAGGTTAAAAAACATAATTGAAACTGGCTGCCAAAATTATCCAGAGTTATTGTAATGCATATGAACAAGACAAAAACAAAAACAAAAATTTTAAGGCATATTAAATCTCTTTTTTTTCAGAGGTCTAAAAAATTTGCATTTTCAATTTTGCCAAGGCAGGCATGTACAATAGGTTATCCTACATTTGCCTGCAGTAATGTTCTTCAGAAGCATCCTGTAGAGAATTAGTCAAAGAGAGAAGAAGCTAGCCACACCAGAATCCCAGTTTGGCAATCAGTATATTTTTATAGTATGAATTACACCCCAAGTGTCTACAGCAGGGAAACTACCCTTATATTTTATTTGAACTAACCCATGCAAAAGGACCATCAGCATCAGTTCATATTTTTGCATTAATTTCCACTCTGTCAAATTCAGTAAACCTTCTTTTAAGATTGTAAAGACTGTAACTTTTTTTTTTTTTTTCAATTCTAGAAGCAAACCCACATCCATATGCAAAATGCATTAAGATAGGTTTTGTTAATATGTTGGCTACCAATTGTGATTTTCACTGGAATGTGTGCACGTTCACATTGCTAAAATTATTTTAATAAAATGCTTTACTGCTTTTCATAGTTTCTGGGCTTCAGCCTAGAGCAGTTCTACATTTTTTTTTTTCCCTAACAAACCTCATTTTCCCAACTAATTCTGTTATGCTAGGGATTTGTGCACAGAGTTGGCTAATCCCAGTATTTCCCTAGAGCTGCATCTAAGCTATGGCCCACTCCCAGCACAAAAGTGTCTCCAAAAGCCCTTTCGCCCCCTTCAGCACTGATACACTCATTGGTCCTGACATTTTCACTTCAGCCATGACAAATGAGCTGATGGCTGTGATCAGATTGCACACGAGGACTGCTTTATCAAAGACGTATCATTAACTCTCATCACTGTCTTCCATTATGACTCTTTTGGTCAAATCTGTTGTGAAAATGCAAGTCAGTTTAAAAACATAACCTAAACATAGCAACAAAAAAACTTCATTTAAAAGCAGGAAAGAAAACCAGACTCGGACGGGATCAGAAGGAGTCTAGCGTTAGCTAAATGCTTCTCTGGGGATTTAAGTAACTGTACTCAACCTCTGCCCCAGTGCAAACATGGCAGTTGACCGTCTTTGAAAGGTCCCTTCCCCCATTGCGGACTGTGAGCACTACTTTGCCTTTTCTAGAGAAACAAAAATAAAGCAGCAGCCATCAAATGTGCCTAAAAACAAAGTCAACCTTTTTTTTTTTTCCTTTTTAGTCTCTGAATCACTTCTCATTTCTGTGTGTCTGCTTTTATCAAAATAAGTTTCTCAAATAAATCCCTTAAAGAATACAAAATTTTCATTTGAATCACAGCCATATAATCACACTGTTTTCTGACTCACATTAAAAACACCAATATAAGGCACTGTCTGAAACGGAAATCTCTCAGCTTCCTAAGAATACCACAACCTTTCTGTCAAGTTGGAACCTCAATTCCAGTTACACGGTTCTTGTTACATCTAGAGGGTTTACAAAGTATATATTTGTTGTAACGTATTCTAGCAATTCATCTGAGAATACACATCTAGCAGAGTCAACTGTAACACAACAGATCTTGGGAATGGAGGTCATGCTTTGAGATAAAGTGCTATTCACTTTTGGACCATGCAAGAAGCTCTTTATTCCTGTTCTTATTGGCATCAGATCCCCCTTACCAGAGCAAGAACAAAGCCAAGTGCTCGTGTGAGGTTTATGAATAAATCAGAGGTGAGCCACTTTAAGTGCTGCCCATGATTTCCTTGTTGACAGTGAGCACTTAAACAGGCTTCTATGACCAGCAACTCCTGGCAAACCTTAATGGCTCCTAATCTGTACCCTGCTTCATTTCAGGAAAGAAATTACCTACCCCAATTTTTCTCAAGTCTTCACCTTTTGGGCAACTACTGTCCCACCTTTTTAAGAAATTCACATTTGGGTACTGTCCTGTTTCAGTCCAAGTTTTCATGTAACACACAACATAAAAATCACCATTTTCTTTCTTGAAAACAAATGACAGCTAATAAAATATTATTATGCTGTGCAGCCTAAGTAATTTCCAGACAAACCATTACAAAATTCAGTGTTTGTTTAAATTGCATAGATTTTTAAGTGAACTTAAAAGATCTGTAATATATTTGCCTCCAATTATTAAAATCATGTAAAAAATATGCTGAAAGCAGATTCAACTCTCTGCACAGCTACAACTGGAATTAGGAATGTTTATAAATCATTACCATTGAATGTATTTTAAAAATTCAAACAGCCTCAAAATCTATTTTTAAATAATGGCAACATTGAAAAGCAAACTAATTTCAACAATAAACTCTGTGCTAGGCCAAACAAATCTGGTCCAGAAACATTAGAATCCAACTGTGGCAAGACACTAGGTGTTTCAGTATGTATGTCTTTGATGGATAAAACCATTCAGAGACCTTTGCTGCTCAACATTAAAGCAGCAGCCTGCATGGAGAATAGATTTCAACATGGAATGAAATCCTTCATTTTTAAGGTCTCTCTTCCCCACAACCCCTCCTCTGCCTGCCCTCCCCCTTTTTGACATGTCACCATCTCCAGATGGCTGAATTGACTCTGTAGTAGCTGAGTTATTGTGAAGATCCCAGTTTATGCTATACTTAAATACTAACATTTTTTTTTATTCCATTGTCTCTGGTTGCCTTTCCACCCAATCGGGAAAAAGCTGTGATTTCAGTGAGCATTCCCCTCAGGGCCAGGGGCGGCTGCCTGGCAGCGCTGACCTGCCGCTGCTGGAACTGTGGTGGGTGCCTCAGTAGATGATGCTCTTCTTCGCAAGGGCTTGATCCAAACCTGGGGAAATGGATGAGGTGGCACTGGACTTTGGAAAAGACCCTCAGTCAAAACTGAAAACTGCAGCAATACTGGAGAAACCACCCATCAAGTGAGAGAGAAATGCATGGGCCAGACCAGTTGAGACTTAAAACTCCAGTGATGGTTTTCACTGGAACTGAAATGTCTGTCCCAATGCACTGGCTGACAACTCAGTGAGAATTCATATTTTTTCCTCCCTACAGAAATCAGTTGCTCCTGCTGGAAAAAATCCCAAAGCACATTGCTGTGCTGCAGCAGAATGGCTCATGGTTTTGTGTGCATGAGGTGACACTTCCCACTCCACAGATGACTATACTGCAGCAGCAAAGAAAATTATTTTTTTGGTGAACGGTTCATAAAACTCAAAGGAACTGAGGGATTGGGGGGTGACATATGCCATATAGCTAAGTAATTTATTTTAGAAATGCTACATTTTCTTTAATTTAAACCCTTGGTACTGTAAACAAAATCAATAACCATATTTCAATTAAAAAAAATAGAAAAGGACCTGAGTAAAATCCACAGGAATAAGTTCCCTGTTTAAGGAGCTCCTTTTCATTTAGAACCTTGTTTTCTCGAGTGGGAAAAGCATGTGAAGTGTTAGGTATTAAACAAGGAGAAGCTTATTTGAAGGTGGATAGCCACAGTATCTCACACAGGAAAAACACCTGCATTTGAGACTGTAAAATTTCACCTGGGAAATCCAAGGATATTTTTCTTTCCCTCTCTTCTTATGAAAGCTCTGGCCTTCTGAATACCAAAAATCAAAGGATACTCTCCAAAAAATGAAGGGAAAGAAGGAAGTCATGGTTTTATTATGAAAAAGAGATTATTCTTATCTGTTAGACTACCATCTTCTGGAACAAGTGTGGAAATAACTGGGATTACTCCAGGTTTCCATCAGTGCCCCAAACACTGGAGCACTACCAGTGACAGGTGCCTTGTCATCTCAGATTAGGTGAATTTATAAGGCAGCCTCAGTGTCAAAATAGGGAGGAGCAAGCCTTCAGCAGCTGCCTCTCACAGACCCTCAGCTCTGCTGTTACCTGGTAAAAGGAAGAGAATTGCCACCAACCCCAACCCTACCCCCTTAGCCTCTCTGGAAAACCTCTTACTTACAGACCCTCTGATGCCTTCTGCACTAAGCATATCATCCTTAAAAATGGAAATGGTAGTAAAAAAAGACAAGATGAAACGTTTTGTATTTGATTTTATGGGATTATTGTCAACTGGTAACTACAGGTCTGATTTTTATCTACCAATATCAAAACTGTCTGTCTTGCCAGTTTTACACCTCTATTTTACTCCTTTAATTTCAGAGCAATTATTGTTGACTTAGTTTGAGATGAACAGGAAGAATCTGGTTCTTTTGGTTTTATGTGTCCTAGGCACACATCAACACAAGCATTGCATAAGGATTTCTTTGTTGCAGAAACAGAATGTTTATCTATTTAAATACACTTTTAAATGTATGTCTAGTGTGTGCATCGCTTCCTCTGCAGACACTGCTGCAGCCTATATGGTAAATGTTTGTCTTCAGAGTCACCATGGTCTCACATGTACTTAGAGCCTTTAGATTGTGAACTACTGACCTGAAGGACTATAACACCTTCTTAGGAGCTGGGACAACTGATCAGATCACTGTGAGTACAGAAAGTCTGCTATATTTGTCTGTAAAGAGATCCCAATTTCTGAGTGTCTTTTAAACAGTTCTCAAAAATACCAAAAGCAAATAAAACATAATTTGGACAAATTACGGTCTAAATATATCTCTTGCTCTCTCTCTTTTTTTTTTTTTTTTTCTTTTTTTTTTTTTTTTTTTGTAATTTAAAGCTGATTATAATTAATTTTAACAAAAAAAAGAGTGTTTAGATAAGGCAAAAATTTATTTTGATCATATAACTTACTTAAAACATTTCTCAGAATATTTTGTTTAAGCAGAAAAAAGTAATTCCTCAACAAGTCTGCAATATTTCAGGCTGGTACAAACTTTTCTGGTTAGTTTGGAACACGGCAAAAGCTGCAGTAATAATGAAAATAGTGGTATAAAACTGCTATACAGTGGCTATTAAAAAAGGAATAGTGACATGTATTAAAGACTAAACCTCCGTTTTTACTTATGCAAAAGAAGTTTATCTCTACAGGTCTGCTGAATGCCACTATCAATAAATGTGTTTATTACCCTTTTAAAAACAACTACAAATCTCAACAACTAAACAGAACCTACCAGGTGTGTTTTACTTACTAGGTAAAAGCAACTCATAAGCACATGCCTTAGTTCCTCCTATCTGTTAACATAAACATATTTTGTGTTACATCTTATTCTTTAAAATCTTGAATCCCAGTATCTCAGCGTGCTGTGTTTCTGCCCATTCAGTAAGAACGCAGACATCACATAAGTTATTATTAACCCATGTGTTATCCAGTTCTACAGTGGCTGGAACTTTGCCAGAGACAACACATGGTGCTTGGTTAACAATATTTTAAAATATAAATGAATTTATTTTTTAAATTAACACATTTTTCTTATGGAAATATGCTAATAAGACCTTCCCAGAATGACAGCACATACTCTAAGCCTATTCTTTTAAAAAAGTTTTAAGGAATTTCATAAAGTTAGCAGCTAAACATACTAAAGCCCCCTATAAGGTCTTTATCTTTGTCTGAAAAGAAAGAATTTTTGTGACTTTATTCTTCCCAAGAACCTTCTGCATTTACAGTTTTACTTCATTTATACACAAGTAATCCTGATTTCTTAGAGGCATCTCCAACTGTTTAAATTTTATCAGATTAAGCCCAATACTGAACTAACAAGCACTTATAAATGTTCTGCAAAATGAAAAAAAAAATACTTGAAATAAGTTAACATTTAGTCTAACTACCAACAGTTGTCCACAGTAGCTCTAAATCGGTAATTATGTTGACCTGGGAAAAAAGAGAGCCTATTTAATATGCACACATACAAATAATTATTCACACTGCATTTGATTTACATACGTACAAAAGAACCACTTCCCACTTTCAAAAGTGCCTCAACACTTATGGTATTTTAACTGCCCTAATTACTGTTGAGAGAACATAATTAGAAGCACTGATCACATTGTCAACAGCTAACCAGTTGCAGCCCTGGCTGGGGGCTGATCCTGCGCGCCGGCTGGAGGGCGAGTGGCCAGCACTGATTGCAGGAGGAGGACAAGGCCCTTCTCGCCACCTGAATCTACCAGAGTCCGAATGTTTTAAACAACCTGAGTACGCTGATGCAGTCACGCTGAAAACCCCGCTCCTTACGTGCATGTATGAATTGCTATTTCGGTAAGCTTTCTCTGTTTTCAAAGGCAAACGAATGGAATCATTTTTTCCCCAGCACGGCTCCTATGCCACTGAAACACTTAGCACTGAGTCAGAATTCGTAACTTTATCCAAAAGAGAAACAGCTTAATAATTAAAACAGATATTGACTAAACCCCACTTCCTTGAATACCAAACTTTTATTAGATTATTATGTGCTGATGCATAATTTCCATTGGCAACTTTTAAAGCAGCTCCTTTCCTCTCTGCCAGCCCCCCCCTCCTCCCTCTTTCTTCCCCCCAAGCAAAATGCTGGGAATCCTCGATACCCAATAGTCAATATTTGGTTTGCCTGTCATGTTCCTGGAGCTTCCCTCCATACAAACCTGTGTTTCTCATCCTTTCGCTGCACTATTCTCGTACGAGTTACTTCACATGATGATGTAAACTCGGGGCATCTTAGCAAGTTGCTAAAATCTGAGCTTCTGCTTGTTTTCTCAAGTCTTGGACAAACATAACTTTAGGGAGAGCTGAACATAGGCAAAAAGAAAGAGGAGCCTGCATTTTCATCTTCCTTTCATCTCAGTCATTCAGTCAACCATTCAGTGCCCTATTCAACAGAGCTTTTCATTATGCAAAAAAATGCTAATCCTTTTCCGATGCTTTCACACTTGTATAAACCCCCATTCCTTCGACTGAAAAGCAATTATATCAGTTTACCTTTCTGTCAAAAACAGGATTAATATTCCAATACCAGAATCTCCTTTATTTTCCTATCTTTTGCTTTAGGAAACTAGAGATTATTAGTGGCGGCATTCCTTAGAGCAAGAATACATTATTTTAAATATGATTATTTTAGCCAAAGCAAGAGGGGGAGGGAGAGGAAAAAAACTTCTGTTGCTGCGGAAACTCTTTTCAGTGACAGAACTGACCTTCCCTTTGCAGAGGCCTGAATAGAATGAGCCTCACTCTGGTCTATTAATCAGAAACAAATTATGAAAGAATGTGGCTGGACTGGTTGACACTATCCTGTCTTGGGAGACTCAGTAACAGCCTAGTAACAATGTCCTCTTCATGGGTAATGAACAGCCATGACAAATGGGGTAGAGAAACTATTTATTTGCATATGCAAATTCTCACACAAGGGAAACATGTACAAACAAGTGTCATTGTAAGGTGGATTAGGCAAACAACGCTTTCTTTTTAGGACATTCTGCAGCCCAGAACATTAGTCAGCACAATTAAACCAGTCTCCATGGAGACTAATGAAATTTCACCATGGTATGAGTTAAATTAGATAGCTAGTTATGTGTTTTCACAATCCAACTTGAAATCCATTATTGTTTCAGAACAATGCAGCAATTGTGCCTGGCTGATCTTTGCCAGCTCAACAAGCTCCTAAGTTGACAATTTGCATATGTTAATATAATTAAGCACTAATTACATGAAACTTGTACATATTCACAT
>JAWWEU010000081.1:122617056-122619556 GCA_035583155.1 Acropternis orthonyx | reverse complement strand
AAAGCGTGCACGCACAACAACAAACCAGCAAAAACCAGGATGGCAGAAATAGACACCTCTCTGGGCCCTAAACCTTCTGCTCCAGAAGAACATTTTGCAAGTACTGGAACTAATGCTAATACGAAAATCTCTACCTGATGATGAATTAAGGCTGCCCTTAAGGAAGCACAGGCCAGTGTCAGGGAAATGAGTGTCTAAAAGCAGATTTTTAAGGTCAGAGTGAAGGTACTGATAGTTTTAGGAAAAAGAAAGGGGGGGGGCAGGGGGGAAGAAGAAGAAAAATAAAAAGAAAATAGGTCTTTGGAAAGGGGAGAGAAAAAAGGATAAAAAAAAAAATAAAATTGCCAGCCTGAAAGTACATCTATCCCAAAAATCAGTCTGCAAATAAAGCAGGGAATGAGCCCAACCCCAATCCAGAGAAACCTTACTTCAAACTTCAGGAAAATCTCCAAGACTCGAACTTAAGGAAAAAGTCAGGGCACTGGAGGGTTCGTGAGAGCAACTTTATTGCTTTTCCAAGCCTCACCTAAGCGTTGCACCAGCTCATCAATGAAAAAAGATGTGAGCATATGTATGCAGATTTCCACAGGCACTGTGCCCTGTCAATGAAGGTAATAAGGAAACTAGCGATATTCTGTATCGTTGTTTAAAAAGTGGGAAAAAAAATGCAAAAAAAGAGTGAAATGAAATCCCTGAAACCAGTTTTCAGTTATCAGATTGAGGCAGTATGATGGAAAGAGGACTTTTAGGTTTAAATTGTAGAGGAAACGGGACTCTGAGGTAGAAGGATGCATTGTCCATTCAAGTGCATGCCTGAAGAATGGCAACACATATCCTAAGACTGAAGACAACTAAATAAAATGTGATGAAGAAACACCTGAGAACAATACATCTGTTTCAAATTCAAGTGCAGAAACACGTATACTTAATGTCACAGAAGAATAAGGAAATGAAGATAATTTAGTTTTAAAGTCGTGCCCCCCCACCCCCCCCACCCCGCACTTCCCCCCCACTTCTTCTATTCCTAGTGCTTTTTTCCTGGTGAAACATCAATATCATTAATGTCATTAATGTCAAAACACCAAACGTCAGAACAGTCAAGTCATTCTTTTTTGGCTGTAGATTTTTTTCCCATTTCTCTGTTCTTGGAGAGGGATATAGGTTTATGGTGTTCTTGAGTTACAGCTAAAGGAACAAAGAAGGGGGGTAATAAGGCAGGAATTGCGAGAGGAGAGTCCACATTTTTCAAGGTTTCTTCTGCCACTGTTTACTGTCCTTCCTAACCTTTTAAATCTCCTTTCTGTTTCTCTCTCTGCCGCTTTCTCTCTCCCTAAAAATAGTAGCTATCGCGGAGCGGGGAGTGCAGGAAAAAAAAAAAAGGCACTACGGGATGTTAACAGTTTAGAAGGAACCCGGGGATCGCCACGTAGCTAGGGAAAATCGAAGAAGGTTAATTCCGGGAGGCAGCAGCAGCAGGTTTGTGGGATGTGATAAGAGCGGAGCGCGGCGCGGGCTGGGGGCGGCAGGCGCGGAGGACCCGGGGCCGCCGGCGCGGCTGCGGTGCGGTGCGGGGTTCCCGGCGGGCGGCGGGCGGGCTCCCCGGCGGCGCGGCTCGGCCCGGCCCGGCCCGGCTCCCGCTCCCACTCCCCTCTCTCCTCCCTCTCCTGCTCAGCTGATCGCCCCTGAAGACTCACGCCTAACCTCTCATCTCCTCTCCTCTGGTCTCGATGGACCCCCCGCCCACCTCCTCCGAACTTCTCCTGCAGGCACCGTTACACATTTTGGGATTTTTTCGAGCCTCCTGTTGAAACCACAAAAAGCTCTCGATAGTGACGTTACATTTCAAAGAAAAGGAAGGGGGGGAAATAAAGGAAAAAAAATCCCTCAGCCTTTTCTGTCTTCCACCACCTTCAGCCTCAGCCCTAAGGAAAACTTATCGGCCTGGGCGAGACGGAGCTGGTAGGGGCCAGAGCCCGAGACTGGCCATTCTTTAATAGACAAAGAAAACCTAGCCCAAACCGGGCTCTGTTACACCACGTCTCTCCGTCAAGCTCATTTCACTCCCTAAATCTGCGCTGCGGACACACAGGGGCAAAAGGATCTGCATAATTACAGACATAGCCGCTCCCCTTTTTAATAAACCCACATAATTCCCTAATAAGCGTTCCCTTCCCCCACCTTCTCCTCTCCCCAGACCCCAACCCAAGGGAAAGGGGATCCATGTCTTTTTATTGCGTTCCCTAAGTCTATAGATGAACTCAGTTTGAAACGAGGTATTACAAGATTTCAGTGTTACAGACCCTTTATCTGAGCTACAGACACTTTCAGATCCCCAGCCCCCACCTCCTCTCCTTTTTGTTGTCTCTTCTCCTCCCGGGGGCTATTTGACAAAGGCAGTGTGTTAACTAACATTTTTGTTTAACTCAGCAACTTCTTTTCAAAACATACTTAAACCTGATAGCAATCTCTTGTACTTTTTGTCTTTTTCTTTTTCTTTCCC
>JAWWEU010000081.1:122587711-122616880 GCA_035583155.1 Acropternis orthonyx | reverse complement strand
TGTGGTGGGAAGAAGAGGGAAAGAGGGAGGAGGGAAGGAAAACAAAAATCCCCGATCTGATTCCTGGAAAGTTTTGTTCGAAAAAGAAATAAAACAACAATAACATATTGCATTTCAATTCTGCCCTCACTACCCCAGATTTGGCATTCACCTACTGAAAGTGCGTCTAACGAGCAGTAACGTTAGAGACAAATCACAGCCTAATAGTATAGACATCTCGCTGAGATTTTGAGCTAAATATTGCCGTTCCCGATTGGCTTTTTGTTGTTGTTATTTTGGCTGGAGCCGCACAGAAACGCGCACCCGGACGTTACTATAAATAAAAGCCTTCCAGGTCTGAGTCTGCTGCCGGCGTTTCCTCCGGAGCCTTAACAGCCCTTTTCCAGCTCCTTTCTTGGGCAGATCGCGGGGATTAAATGCCCTGAACCTGAGCTCCTGGCCTTGGATGGGAAGGGAAAGAAAAAGGGAGAGGGAGAGAGAGAAAGGAAGAGGGTGAAGGAGCCAGGCGCCCTCTGGGCTTTCAGAGGTCAGCGCTTTGACAGTGTTCTGACCTCCCTCCCCTCCCGGCAACCACCCCAGTGTTTATAAACAAAAACAGTCAGGACTAGCCCCAAACAATAGCAATTCACCAACTTCACAGGCACTTCACCAGCTCTTATGCAAATAAAGGAAAACGACCGCTTACCACCGCTCCCCCCCATCCCCTCCAGAAAGCCCAAGAGCATATTTCCAGCAGCGATATATCCAAGGGAAAAATTTTACATTCTATCCTGGAAAAGGACAAAAAGGGACTTAAGAAATAAAACAGTTCTGGTAAAAAGACAGACAAAAAGAGAGAAAAAGCCAATAAAACTACCGATCTTACTGCAGAAAGAGGAAAGTTATGAAATATTTATACCTAAATCCAGCAATCCACACTGCCAATAAAACAGGAATCTTTGTTGTGTAGACAATATGCTAAACTACCTCTGCAACAAACAGCGATTATAAAGCAACCAGAAAAAGTTATTTTCGCCCAAGGAGCCAAGTTTTCAAAGAAAACGTGTGGATTTTACAGCTAAATAAAAGCCACCACCTCTGTGTTATCCGTAAAAACTACATATAAATTAAAAGCACCGTTAAAAGAAAAAAAACATTCCAGCAAGCGAGCAGCACATCTGATCTGACTTACCAAAAAAAACCCCCCAAAAAGTATAATTAAAACCATCTTTAATTACAAAAAACAGCAAGCGAAAACTAAATGAATCCATGCTTTCTCCCCAAAATGTTGTCCACCAAGGTATAGAAATGACAGTTCTATAGTCCTGCATTATAGCATAACTGAAAATCCACAATTCAGGAATTGATTATATGATAAGGGAAAAAAAATACAAAAAGAAAAAAAAAAGCTCCTAATGATTTTCAAACTTTTGTTTAAAAAATGATGAAGATCGCAAAAGGTTGGAGGAAAAGTTAAAGGAAATATACCTCAAGAGAAAAAAGACCATCTCCTTTTCTTCTTTGTCTATCAGTCTCCAGTTAAAGCATATGGAAAATGTTTTCAAAATGCCTAGATTTGGCACATTGTCATTGCAAAGAGAGGAGCGCAGTGATGCTGTTATAGAAAATGGGAAATAAATTCAGGATTGGGTGCTGCCTCCTTCAATGCGGATTTATCTAAGTTTAATTTAATATTCCGCAATCACTGTATGATCGCATATAATTCACCAAGATTTTTAAGGGCTTTGCCTAAATATGTTGACCACAGGCAAAAAGTAATTTAATCATATTATTTCCTTATTTTATTTGTGTTTATTTTTCTCATTAAAAACACTTTAAATTGCAATTGTAAATAATAGAAATGATGGAATATTAGGTTTGGGGTGAACAAACGCTGAGAGAAGATATTAGCTTTATTAAAATCATTCTGAACGTAAAATCAAAAAGCACAAAATGGTTGTTTGTAAAACACTAAACCTTTAATCGATTTATTGGCATTTCGATCGATTAGATAAACGGAAATCTATACTAAACATAAAAGCATTTAAAATATTTTTCTCTCATTTATAAACAAAACTTTTCTTTTCAGTAGAAAAAATGATTATCAAACGACTAACAGGAAATTCTTCAGATATCAAATTACGATAATAAAATTATTTCCACATGGAAAGGGATAATGACAATGATGATAGTAATTATAATAATGAATAATTCAACAGCCCTTTGACATATATGGAAGAGCCTGGTTCAAAACCAGCTTTTGAAGGGGGCTACTTTTAGGGGATTTTTTAAAATAAAATTGAGTTTTGTGGGTGAAATGCTTAGATCAAGTGACAGTTTATATGCATGTGCTAAAATTGCGTTAATTTTTTTCCTGCGTTTTTTCAGGCTGGAGCATTCACTTAGACGTCACCCGTCAAATTAAGTTAGAACTTATTAGTGGTAAATAAGTATGTAAATATATAAGCTACTCCTGAATTTGTGGGGGAAAAATTTTGCCTTCATGCCAGGGCGATGGGAATGGGAACCCTTTACCTTATAATTTAAACGATTTGCCTAGCTCGCAGCGTACCTTCCAGATTACAGAAAAATTCTTCAGGCAATAATGTCTTTGACCATTTAAGTGAAAGAACACAATTTATTTAGGGGTGGAGGGTGGGGAACTGCAAGCCGGAGAAATGCAGCAATCAGAGCTTGTGGCATTCTAGCTGCGCGAAGAGGAAGTGTTGCTGTAACGGGTATTATGTTTATTTGATAAAGAAAATCAATGAAAGTGGCTGTAAAGTAGTTAGTGAGGCGTGTGTTTGGGACTCAGGTTGAATAGTGACTCCAGCGGGCTGGTCGATGAGCTCTAAGAGCTCTGGAAATCTAACCTAACCCTCAGAGTGAGCTCTCTCTCACTCAGTGCTGCACCTTCCCCAGGCTGGAAGACTTCAGTCCTTGTCTCCTCCCTCTGTCTCCTTCCTCCTCTCCCCACATCCCTCCCTCCGTCCCTCCTTCTCTCTCCTAGTTTTCCGCTTCTGCTTTCCTTCTTCCCATCCGCTCCAACTGTTCCCTCTCCCAGGTTTATTTGCTCCCCTTAATCTCTCCCATTCTCTTTCTAGCTTTAATTCTCCCTTCCCATCTCTGTCTTAACTGTTTCCTGCCTATCCAGCTGGTTCTCTAAGTTTCCCCGTACTCCTGGAACATTTTTCTCCTCTAATTCTCTTCCTCTCCTCTCAGGTATTAGTATTTCTAAGTTTTCTTCCAGCCTTTTTTTCTGTCTGTCTTCACCAGCCAAATTTATCTCTTATTTTGGATTGTTTCCTCCGGACATGTGCTATATTAGTAATTATCCCTACTCATTTCCCTTTCACACACCCCTGCTGAAGGGATGAGCGCACCACGCTCTTTCTGCAGTTGGAATATTTTATACGTTGGCTAATCTTCAGTGGTGCTTTACTTCAGACCTTCTGCAGCTATTTCCCCCCTTTTCTCCCGCTAATCTTCATTCCCTCTAATTTACAACAGAAACGTTTCTCCTCCTCCTTTTCATTTCCTACTTTACAATTTCCTTTGGGGTTTCTAAATAGTAGTACGTCCTTTGCATTTCCCTACCCCCATGTCTTTCACTGTTTCATTTCAGCTATTTTATTTACTCGGTTGGTAGAGGGATAGTTCTTTCCTTAACAAGTTTATCTCCCTGTCTTTCAGCCCCAGCCTACTAAAAAAAACCAAAAACAACATAACAAAACAAAACAAAAACAAACAAACAAACAAAAAAAACCCCAAAAAAAAACAAGAAGAGAGAAGAAAAAAGTTGAGCTTGTGGCTCTTTTCAGCGAACTAACTTGGTTTCAAACTTCTGGTTTGGATTATGTGTCATTATCTATTTTCCCTTATCGCATCCCCTGTCGCCCTCCCTACACCACCACCCCCTCACACTCCCCCGTTGCTAACAACATCTTTAGTGTGGTCAATGTTAAATATGGCAGATCTCTGAAAAATGCTTCCTCTCCAGCTGTCTGCTGGAATTCACTACCAGCCCCATTCTTCCCACCGCACCGTGTCCACGGAGCCCGGCGCGGCCGGCGCTCGGAGCTCCGCGGAGCGCCCAGAGCGGCCGCAGGATGCGCAGCCCGCGCCGCCGCCGGGCAGCGCCCCCGAGCCGCGCAGCCGGACCTGTGGCAACCCCGGCGACCGCGGGGGACCCTGCCCGGGGCGCTGCGCTCCGCCGGGGCCCCGCCGCTGACGCGGGGAGCAGCGGCGCCTCCGGCGGGGGCGGCCGGGGCAGGCGACCCGCGGCGGGGCGGGGGCGCGTCCCTCCCGCCGGCCCGGCAGGTGCTAGGGCTGCGCACCCCGAGCGGCCCCGTGCTGGAGCCGCGGACTGCCCCGCGTGGCGGGCTGCCCGCTGGCGGCAGCAGCATCTCCTCCGCGGGAGGTGGCCGACTTTCCCAGCCGGTCTACCTGCCCTCGTTTGCCTGGGGCAGGAGCTGGGGTTTGGGGTCTAGCTTTTCTTGCTCTTCTTTCCCCCCCTTTCCTTCTCCCTTCCCCCCATCTTCCTCCCCTTCGTTCTTTTTTATTTGGCCTTTTCCCTTGTTGTGCCCTGATTGTCTGGAGTGGGATCTAGATGAGGGATCCCCCCTGGCGAAGTCACTCATGTGCTGCTGGCTGTGACACATGGTATGTGTGTCACCTTTGTATGGTCTTGGTTGGGCCACATGCACTTAGCCTGCAGTTTATTGCAGGATTTGCTATCATGTGTGTAGTGAGTGCTGGAATAAAACAGGATTTCAAAGGGTACCACTAGAATTAACGTTTCAGACTTGTTCTGGGTTTTAAATAAACCTTAACCTGAGGAAATGATTGTTGCAGGTTAAATGGCCATAAACTGTCCTTTGTTTCATTACCTGGGATATTCTGTTTTGTTCTTGTGACAATCCTTTTAAAGAAGCTGGGGGAAGAAATCTAGTTCATTAATTTCTTCCATACCGACTGAAATGTTTTTGCTAGTTTACACATGGCTGGAGTAATGTTTAGACTTACTTTTTCTTTACAGGTTACACATATGAAGAGAACAGAGGGGGCTCGATCCTGCCAGTCCCTTCTTGAGTGAGTAAACACAGATCCGGCCCATTGTTAGAAAGTCTCACTACTGTCAGGGCCTCTGTTCAGTGTGAAGTCTGATAAAATGGTTTTACCTGTGTCAGGCACCCATAATGCTACCCAAAACACATGTCATATACCTCTGGTTTGCTAGAAGCATGCAATGTGGTTTTTTTTTAGCTAAGCCTCTTATAACTCTAACTTTCTTCTTTGCTTAAATATGCTTGAGGGAGGAATGACAACTTTTACTTTAAACATTTCATAGTACTGACACAGGCACAGATGAAAATTAGTATTTTTGATAGTTTCAAAGAAAATACCATGCACAAACAAGGCAAACAATATAATCCAAAAATCTTATTAATTAAAACCCAATGTAGAAGTGTACATTTTACAAATATTTGCCTAGGAACTTAGACTGCTAAATTCTGTCAATATCTCCATCACCTCTGAAATTATTGCTCACCTATATCCACAGTGACCCCAAATTGTCAGAGAAAAAGCCTGCCAGTTGTAAATCCACACAGGGCTACAACAGGATTGCAATTTATTATAAAGCAGAAATGTTACTGAAGGGAAAATTGGTGCCTATTCCCAAGTCCACACCTGAAAGGAACACACTTTCCAGAAATAAAGATGTTACAGAGGATTGTTTAATTTTTTTTGTAAGATAACATCATCATATTAGATGGATTATATTTATTCTGAATTCTTTTAAAGGCCCTATGAATGTTTTTTAAGAAATTATTTTAAAATAACAGGGACTACTTAAATTCAACACCACCTTGAAAAGATTAAAATATTTACTTATGCTGCAGACTTCGTGCATAACAATACATTCTAGAATAGTCAAGACAGAGATACACTTTTTCCTTCTTTCTACAAAATGATCTAGCTTGGTATAATCTTGCTTCTCTCTGCAATTTTGTTACTAAGTGCAAACAATATTTTTGATGTAATTTAAAAGAGGAAATGAAGGAGTATTATAAAACTAATTTCAAAAGTATGTTTTAATACTCTGAAAAACAAGTATGGAATACATGTATTTTGTGGGGAGATCTTATATACGATGTGGAAAGAGCTTATTTTAGACAAGTGTGTGTGTACATTCCTTCAGATAACAGTGTGCACACTGTAGTTAGAGTCTTGGGATTTTTGATCTCTTGGTCTATTTATTTTTAACAGAAAATGCATAAGATATGCATAAACAAATTCAAAAAGCATCTGAAATTTATTCATGATGTAAATTTAAAAATAAAAAATGCTACTGATTATGAAGAACTGTTTGTAAAACACCTAATTCCAAAAGATGATCACTATTATTTTTAACATTTATTCTCCAAATAAACTTATGAATCTAAAAAGATGCTAACCCAAGTACACAGTGTGGACAACTTTCCCCTTTCAGTTAATTTCTGGTGTCAGGAGGAATGAAAATGGACACAGGAAACATATTTCACTCTTTTTCTCCTTTAACTCCTTTAGAATTATCTCTTCACAGAGATGTCCTTAGAAATTAGAAGTACCCTAGGATCAGTATTTCCACCAAGTAATTATTTTGAAAAAAGAATATATGTGCTATTTTCCTTTCTTTTTCATCAGCTAGTTGTGAGTATTGATTGATACGATAATAATCAGTAAAAAGGAAATAAAAACTAAAACTAAAATGTTGCAAGGCAACAAATAACCACTTCTACATTTATGCTAAAACATTTGGATTTTATTTTAATAGGAATCCTTCATAAATTATTAAATCACACTTGATCAAGTTAATAATGAAGTTAACTATCAGTAGGTAAAATGCTGTTTTCTTTGTAAGATTTATACTTGATTCCCCTCGAGAATTCATATCCCTGTTCCACTTTTTTTTTTTTTGTTATTGTTGTCATAACATTATTCAAACTTTTATTTTGAGACTATCTTAATAAGTAAAACATACTTGTGTGTATGTGCATCTCTGTGTGTGTGTGTGTATGCACTAACACATAGAAGCACTTGATCTGTCCCTTTTTCGCATAAAAATACTTGTGTGTAGTTATATATTTAGGACCACACAAAGGTCTGCTCAGTTTTTGGTTCTGGCACAGTAATTAAGGTAGAAGGATTCAGATATGCTATAATGCTGAACATTCAAAGTTTAACATTAGAGTTCCTGGTTCATCTACAACAGGATGGATACTGTGTTTATAGAGTTCATTCTTGACCTTACCTGAGTAAGTACTTTAAGTTAAAGTATGAGATGCACCTAGAGGGGTAATACATTGAGTTTAATAGGAAGACAGTTAATAACCTTTTTTCATCCTCATGCACTATCAATCATGGCTGTCACCAGTCTGCTGAATCAAAGCAAAAGTGTTCTTCACAGATGACTGATTAGAAACGCAAAATCACAAGATCCATCTTCATGGTCACTTTTATTATAGTCATTTTTAAACTGACAGCAACCTGCTCAGTTTCAGCACACTGGGCATCACAAATAGTGTCACTCAGTGCAGCTAAGCATGAGAAGATGTTGGCTGGATTATACTTAAAAATAATTAGGCCCAAAGCCTTTTGTGGAAGCAATAAAAAGGATTTTTGTGGTTCCAGCTCATCTTTTCAACACCAGCAGTAGCCTATGTTTTTACAGTGGATTACTATTGGAAAATATTTTCATCCTTTCAGTTTGAGTGAATTAATCAGTTTTAGGTGGCCCTTGGATACTTTTAAAAAAGAATACCTTTGTTGGCAATGTGACCAGTGAAATTTTGCTAGAACCACTCTTAAGCAGAGGCATAACATTGCTACTGATATTTGTATAGTGCAGTGATGAACTGTTGGTTTCTAGCCCTGTGAGGAATATTGCAAAAGCTAATTACCTTTTTAACTAGATTTGTTTCAATAACATTGTCTCCTGTTCAAATAAGCTAGCGAACAGTTCAACAGTTTAAGGTTATTTATAAATTAAACGGGCTCCAGCAAATTTAAAATCAAAATGGTACATGCAAGAGGGAGAAGGAGAGAAAAGGAGAGAGGGAACATTGACACTGCAAGTTGTGCTCTGTTCTGGTGTGTTTCTGAAATGTGGTGAAATCTAGTATAAGAAAAGGTATTCAGTAATGTTGAAAAATCAAAGCTGGTTTGGAGTTTTTTTGTTTGGTAGGTTTGGATTTTTTAGAAATATAAATTGCATAAATTGCTATTGACTCTAAGGGGCGTTTTTACTGTGTGAAAATTGTAGGACTGGTTCCGTAATGTAAATAAAATTCTTTCCTTCTACTTAATGCTGCTTAACGTGGGTAAGAAAATAATAGATTCTGATTTGGAATTTTGATTCAAGGACTGATGGAGTGAGAAAACAGCCAAGACTAGTTTTTAAATTAGGTGGAAGATAAATAAGCCTCCCTCAAAACTCTTCAAAATCTTTTCTCCTTTTTAAAATATAAATTCCACTTCATCTTGTGAACACAAAATAACATATTGCATCAGCTGAGCATCGTTTTAGAATTATCTTCAGAATTGCAGTGAAATGGTGCATCTGGTTTGCCACTTAGCTTTAACCCCCAAAAGGTAGTCTTACTAGTAAGCCTGATTTGTGGAGCTGTGATTCCTTTAATACAGCTCAAAGGACCCTAAGCACTGTATATCTAAAACGTTCATTTAAAACACATTTGGTAACTACAAGTGACTTCACTGGGCTGTAGTATCAGACCTTTTTTGAGTGTCCCCTATAGCACCCTTTCCCATTCTTTTCAAACTGGAGGGCAGGACTTTGGTCAAGTAGGGCTCCTCCAAAGGGGAGTGCTCTTCATTTCCACCCTCAGACCTCATCCTTGCTATTTGCACTAGGTTACAAACACAAACACACACAGCCCCACACTCAGTGAAATGAGCTAAACACAAGCATGCAAACACAAAGAACATGCTACATGCATGCTTTTAAAACTGTACGACATGAATTGGCACACAATCACTTGTTCCTGAATAGTTATGCTGAAACATGTATCCCAAGCCAGTCATGTCAGAAGAATATGTTTACTTAAACTAACTTCAACAGTATCACAATATTTCTATGTACTACATAAACAACTGTGAGACAGAAGAAGCAAAGTGGGAAGCAAAGTAGGCAGTTTTATGTCCAGTTGAGATTCACATGCTCTGTAAACAGTTTGATTCTCCTCTTCCCCCCAGTTAATGCTTATCTTAAGGATATAATTAGCATTGATAATACGGTCCCATGTAGAGACTCCATGTTTTTTAAAGTGGTTTTAACACACATCTCTATATTCTGATGAAAAATTGATACACTAATGACAGACTGACATCTGTCTAAAAATCAGAGGCTAAGTATGTCTGAATTTAAATTTCTGAGTATTAATCAAAAGCTAATCAAGCAGAGACACTACCAATGTCAACTGATAAATAACACAATCATAATTTAATCATGATGCTTTTTTCGTGGCGGGGGGGGGGGGGTGTGTGTGTGGACTGTTATTCAATTGATATTTTTTCCCCAATAGATATTTTTAATAGTATATTCTCAACATAAATGGCTAAAGAAAGGTGACTGTAAATTATTCATGTCCACCTTTGTGTGTAGTAAGGACCTATTTTAAAGAAATCCTGAGATCTACAAGTATAAATATCTGCATTAAAGAAAGAAAATAATATATTTCTTTGGGCTACAAATGCTTTCTAGTTTCAGGTAGAAAAGTTATTCTTTCTCTTAAATAATACTAATCTACTTCTTAGGTGAGTTTGTTTTGCTTTTTTTTTTTCAAACTCAGTTATCGTTTTAAGACAGTATGGAAGAAAGAGATCACTATAGCTTAACGTAAGCACATAGTAAATCCATTTGTTTCTATAAATGAGCATAAATAGAATGAGCAATGACAAGAAATTTTGTGCAGTTTCTTTCCTGTAACAATGAAAAGAGACACAGGTAATGATCATTAAAATATTTTTACTACCATAAGAAAACACCTGCATCAACCTGACTCTGTAAACTTTCAGAATGCATATATTGTTTTAGTTTATATGCTATATTTTCCCCCAAATGTATTGCTCATTGTGTACTCATTTCCTCTGTCACTACATTTGCTTATCCAGAATATTTATTAAATATAACATGGAGTTACTTTGAAAGAGAAGTATTTTTAGAAATGAACTTTGAATTAACTGTATTTCCAACTACAGTTCTATCTATCAATTCTTAAAAGACATGATTGAAGTAAGTATTAACATGCTATTGAGAAAATGTTACAACAAAACTATTATAACATATTTAAGTATTGAGTGCATAAAAATATTTTGTAAGACTTCCCCAAATGTAGTTTATATAAAAAATAAGTAAAATATTTGCATCTACTTTAGTAATTACTAATGTAATTGGAGCGAAATAAGTTTATAGGTAGGTACATGCACAGAAGGCAGCAGCTGAAGGACTGTATAACTTTATTTTAAATAAGCAGATCTACTCAAGTAAATAGACCAAACAGAATCTGGAAGATTTCTCTTTCCAAGTGCCCTTATCATAAACATATTTAGACCCATGAAAAATAGCCCTCAAATCCTTTAACAGCAAAAGCAGAGCAGCAGACAAGAACACTAGGAATTCCCATACCACACCTGCCTTTTTGCTGCCTGAATATACAGCTATTTCTGTCCTCACTGACTCTTTTTTTTCCCCCCTCCTTTGGTTTCTGAAATGTTCCTTGCAGAAGCTTAGAGAGGGGGAAGGAGCTTTCCTATGAGCACCAGGTTGCGATAAACGCGTTTATGTGAGTGAGAGTGTGTGTGCACAGGAAGATGTATCAGGAAGGCTAGACTGGTCATCTTTAGCATCTCTCTCCTACCTTGGGTTCAGAACCTTTGCTACCACTCACCAAGCCTTAAAGGAAAAGATCAGGCAGCAGAGGTCATGCAAAATGTTTCTATTTTTATATTTAAATTACCAACATTTAGAATAAAGCTTATTGTCTGAGACCAATATTCCCAGTGGGTAATTAGGCAGATAATTTTTACCTTCTCTCAAAAGCGTTTAGATGCGTATCAGTCCAAACTACTGCTCATCAGGACTTGAAAAGGATTCTGCATTTCTCCTTTTGCATTTTCTAGAATATTGATCACATATTATGGACTGGGGATTTCTGTTCTGTTGTCGGTTTTTTGGTAGGTTTGTTTTTTTTTTTTTTTTGTCTTTTTCTTCCCAGACTTTTTTTCTTTTTCTTTTTTTCTGTCTCCTGCAAAAGATAATAGCCACAAATCCTTGCAATTCTTGCAGGTTGTCTATGCATTTATGCTTTATAAGAGCAACACATTACAAGAACGGTGGAAATATTTCTTTGCCAAATAGAGTGAAACCAAGTATTTTTCTTCCAACAACTAGGAACAATGCCTATTTTTATCCTGGAAACTTTAGTATAAACATCATGGATATGCTAAATACTGTAAAACAAGCGTGTCTAATACAGATTGAAAAAGCATAAGCACATATACTATTTTTTTTTCTATCTTTAATCTGTAGTCTAAATCACAGTTTAGATCACAGTCAGGTAGGCTAAAAAGAAAAATTCTTCTTGTATAAAAGTCCAACTAGGATTTTAGAGCTCTGCTGTGGAATGCAAAGGGGGTAAAAAAAAAAATCCCCAAATTTCCTTGAATAGTTTAGGTGCTATAGTAGGGATTTTTTTTTTTTTTAAAATATTTGATCTTTCTTTGTAGCTTTTATTCTAACTTAACTGTATATAGGCCCTGTTTTCATTTTTGTAAACTGCTAGGTTTTCCTTCTTTGTAAGCTGTTCTCCCATAGTACATCTTAGTTTAATTCATTTTTAGCAAAAGAAACACCCAGGTTCAGTCTGGAGACCTCCTTCCAACATAATTTAGCTAGACCTTTTTTCGTAAAGGTTTTCTGGTTTTCATTTTCACTTCATATTCTCAAATAAAAGATCCTTTGTTGTCTGCCATTTGATTGGACTTAATGAAAAACACTCCATTTTAACTTAACAGTATTTCCCTTTGAATTTATTATATTTAAGAACACTGTCAAAAATCAAGCATTTAATCTCAGGTTTTTATACTTAAAATTATATTACTATCATATGGTTCAATGAGGTGATGTAGAAAGTATATTGAATAGATTTCAAAAAGAAAAGTGAAAAACTACCCTCATTTTAATATGAAACTAAATACTATAGCTAATGTGCAGATTGGGTATGGTAGTTGACTTTAAAGACTAACATGTGACAGGGTGCCAACAGCTGAATTGTGCAGTATTGACTAAATGAGGTCCACTGATTTGTATTGAGGCTAATATCTTCTTTAAACAATTCCGTGTAAATTGTGCGTATAAAGTCATTGGAAGCTATTTCTCAGGACAGCCTCGCTGGCTAGCTACCTGCTGGAGTGAGGAAGGTAATCAATAGAAAGAAATAGAGCTGAGCATGAGACTAGGAAGCTTCAGAGCAGTTAGTGCTGATAAAAGTAGATGATGTCAATATTTGGGAATAACACAACTCTAGGATAACAGACAAAAGAGAAGTGCATATGTTGTAGAGTGTTCAAACAGGGGCAGAATTAATGCATAAGTGGCAGATGTTGCCCCAGGCTGCAAAAAGACATTATTTATTCCAGGTATTGTTAAATTCCTAGCGATACACCACTGCTCAATATAGTATACTAAAATTATATCTAGCAATGAGAGAGCTGGAATACCTTTTACATGAGTAGAAATTCCCAGATATAAAGAAGCTGGTGCACTCTATTGCCACAGAGCATTTTCCACGTCTCCTTGACCTCATAAGAAAGAGCCTCTGACAGAAATCAATCCTGCAAAAATAGTGCTCAGTGCTCTCTAATTGAATGAATATTTAGAACTAATATTTAAAAGATTAACAAAATGAAAATGGAATGTCATATTTTGGGAGAAATCAATTCTTCACTTGTAAAGGTGTTGACGTCCTTGAGTCCACCTCGTTCCTCCCCCCCTTCCCCCTTTTTTTTTTTTTTTTGTTTAAAGATTATTGAAACAAAAAATTCCCAGTGTTCATTCAGATTTATAATATGGTGAATGTTTTTAGTTGTGGTGTCTTTATTGGTAGTGAAGTATTGGTATATTTTTGCTAATTTAATAGTAGAAATCAGTTTTCCTCTTGCTGTCATGCGATGAATTTTTGTTCTTCTATGCTGATCTCTCTGTTGATGTATTATGACATAGTCTGTCAACATGAACAGATATGTGAAAGGGAGATTGGATGACTGAGACATGCAACCTGAATATGGCTCCTCTTCAATTTTAAGCATATTGTTATGTTTAGATGCAGTCAGTAGAAATGTAGGATTTTTTTTTTCTTTAAAGAAAGTTATTATTTTGATGTAATTTAAGCAAAAGCAAAACAGGTGGACTATGACAAGACCCTAAAAGCAGAGTGAATGAGGGAACTCCAAAACATACGAATGTGAGCTTAGAAACCTTTCACTTCGAAGTTAATAGATGTTTGAAACTAGCATTTGCAAAGCACAAAATTTTTTTTGTGTAAGAAGAACCAATCCAGCTTATCTGATTATTAAATATAGATATCTTTCCTTAAAAAAAAAAGAAAAAATTCCACAAGCTTTATATGATTTTGTTGTCACAGATGTTTTTATTGTTTGGTGTTAGATATCTGGATTACATCAAGTAGGTGATTACTATGTCAGCTAAAAAGGTTAAGTTCCATACTTTTTATTTCAAACCATCATAAAGAATCCTTTCTATAATGACACACATGTCTATACTGTGGATCTCTTCCTACTCATTTTTGAAAAAAGCTTCTATATGACATAAGGCTTCACAAGAAAGAATTTAATGTTTTGATAGTTAATACAGTGTCAATATTCATGTGTAAGAGCAATACCTGTGTACTGAAATAATTAACTTTTTCAAAGCAAATTTCTTATTAAAATATCAGATGCTATCACTAAGTATATAATTTATACCGACAAAACTTGTTAGTATTAGATTGATGTGCCATAAAAAACTTCTTACCCATTTTTTTTTTCAGGTTGCTATTCTTTAGTTGTCATACGTGGCATCATTCCATCGTAAAATTAAAAGAATTTATAAGATTCCCATTTAACACTTAACTCTAAAGAAATCTTCATTTCAAATAAGCATGCATTTTGATTTGGGACATAGTCAAAAATCTTTAAAGATATATACATAAACTAATTAGTTAATCTTGTGCCACTTTTAGCATTTGTCACACATATAGACCAGGAAATTGGCTCCATCTCATTCTTGCTCTGTGTTGAATTAAAAACCTCTACTGCAAAGAAGAGCATGATGTGGGGAAAGAATAAATTTAGTTCTTTCCTTAGTAATGCACATATATTTCCATACATTTCACATCCTAAGGGAGCCTGTGAACGCATTCAATAAATACAAAACTGTAATTCCAGGAAAAGGGAATTTTTAAATTATAAATTTCACATAATACTTTATTCTTAAAAGAGATGAAATTACAACTGTCATTATGTTTTTATTCTTTTGCAAAATACAGGGTATAGAAAAAAAGGCATTGAATTTTAGGGTCATCAGTAGTTCTGAGGGTATTAGCTGACTTTGAACAAAAAAAAAATGTACTTAACAATGGTGCTTGGAATGATGAAAATTTAGCTATGTCCAACTCTACTACTTCTACGTAACATATACTAAAATCAAAATCCTATATGTAAGCATTTATATCGAATGATTGCCTATCTTCACCTTATATATTAAGGTCAGTGAAAGGAGCAGTTTATGGATAAAGGGCAATAATAAAGAGGTAGCCTTTAAACATGATTAGTTGGTGTCTGTTAAAGACGTGTTAAAATGAAATATATACTGCAGGTGAAGGAAATTACTAACTCCTTCTAGGATGGTAGACTTGCTATATGTGTATTTCACTATACCTTTAAAATATTTGTGAATTTGACTGCATTCTGAGGAGACAGAGCAATGTGGTAGATTTATGAGGGTCTGACGGAAAGAGGTCTAGGAAAGATTATGGCATACTTGTTTAGAAAAACTGAGAACTGAAGATTCCTGATTTACACTGACATACATCTAGATGAAACTATAGTTTGCAAATTGCCTAGAGGACCTATCTTTTATTAAGTGTTTGATGGGTGCAGAAATGTACATATCTATTCTATAGCAGTCTCTGCATACCGATACAATATTTACAAATGCAATTTTAACATTTTTAGATTTTTTTAAAATATTTTCATTTTTATGGTCATCTCACCCAACCCTGTGCAGAGTGCCCATGCCTACTGAGCAAACCATATGGTTACAGAAGTTTTATTGCATTCTTTTGAACCCTTGCGATAGCAGTATGCTGAAATGCTCTCTGCACTGCAGGACTGGGAGAGATCAAACCACAGCTTAGGCACTTTTTACCTTTTCCAAGAGATTACCAACATATTTGACCCATCCGGCACCTTAAATTAAAATTCCTAACATTCACAATTAAAGCATTTCCAAAGGCTTTCAACTTTGCTCCTGCACTGTGATGCCATTACATATGCTTAGTTTGAATTTAGACAAGGAGTAACAGATAAACATGCAGTTTTACCAAGCACTGTAAGATTTCTTGCAAAGAAAACCTGAAAGACTGGCAAGTTTTCTATTCAGGTCAACTTTCCTTGTTTTAGTCTGACTGATATAAGGTAGATGGCTTGTCTAGGAGGAGGGGGTGGGAGGCAGGCTGGCTTTGCATTATTATTTTTGGTACATTAACTTCCTCTTTCTTTAGGAGCTGTTACTTTTTAATCTTATTTTAAATCATTATTATCATAGTGAAAATATGTATTAGTCACTACAATTCTACTTTCATAATTCATATTTTATTAATGCAATTGAAATTGGTATTTACTGATGCTTCAGGAACACAATTATGAATTTAATATCAATTTAACAATGGATCATGTTAAGCATTCTAGTTCTGTCAGCATATTTTCAAACCAGGTGAATACATTATACAAATATTAGGCAATATTTTACATAATAATCTACCTATTAGGTGGGAATTTTTTTCAGGCTCGTGCATACAGTTGGTCACCGATTATATCTATAAAAATTTTTTGTCCACAGTAGATGTAGAAACAGATCTAAAATATCAGCACTTTTAAAGATTTCACTGGTTTCTAATAAGGCATAATAAGTACTATGTGTTAGTGTAAGCTTTTGATTATCAACTGAGAAAACAAAGTTTATGATAAGACAACTATTTACACTTTCATTATGAATATATGTTCAATGCATTGATGACTTTAACAAAAACTTTCTGTGTTATAGCATTATAGGAAGAGTTGTACATCTGTGATAAGCAACATGCACTGACCCATTTTAATCAGTAACATACACAGTTTTCTTAAATCATTAACTTACCAGATCTGGGCAGAGATGCCTGGATCTTTCTGGATGTTTGGATAGTGCCTAGCATAATATGTGTACTAGAATATAAGGAAATAATTGGCACTTGTTAGTTATAAGCAGCACTTGGTTAGCATAGGCTTTCTAGCATGCCAACAAGCAATTAACCTCAGCATCAGCCAATCACCTTTTCCTAGTTAACTCGCTTTACACTTTGAGGACAGCTGCCATCTTCTTGTGGGAAAATACATGTAACTATGCCATTGACTGTCAGGCGAGTTTTAGACCAGTGTAACTTTATTCTGTCCAAAGGAGTTAGAGCTTTCTAAATAGTAATCAAGAAAATTATTTTTCTTCCATGACTCTAAATTAGGAGTGCACCTAATTCATTGGAACTACATCTGTTTAAAACAGTGGTACTGAAATTGGAATCAATCTTTTCTTTCTGTACCTGAGAGGTGAAAGTGTAGTACTGTACATAAGTCAATCAAAGTAATGATGTTGCTTAGCATTGTAAATGCAAAAGAGTAGATTGCTGATGCCAAGAAACTTGCACCCACATATTGCACCTGTCAGTGAAAGGGAGGTTGCATTGCAACTGCAGTGCAGTGTGGAATTAATGCCCTAATTAGAGATTTCATCATCTCTATCAGATATGCCTGACAAGACAATATGGTGAGGTTATTTATCAGCTCATCATTGCTGTGGGTGGCAGGAGTAGTGGGTTTTATTCTTCTTTGCTCTTTTTCTTTGGTTGGTTGTTTTTTTTAAAGACATAGTAAATACTTTCAATCCATTTTTGATAGGAATAGATGACCAGAAGAGAGTTTATGTGTGTTATTTGTGTCGAACAGATAGGTTGATGGTGGGTTAATAAAACTGTTTTTTCCCATTTCCCTACATGTATGAGTGATTTTCATAGAAGAAAGGTATGAAAGAACTGAACTGTGATTTAAAGCACATCATTTTATTTCAATAGCAGGAAGCAACTTCCATAAATGACAACTTTTTTTTCTTTTGATAACTCCAGTGAAATATAGGGATGACACCTGTACGAAGCATTATTTTTAGAAAGAGGGACTGGGACACTTCTTCTCCCCTGACTATCAAAATGACATGTAAATATCATTCCTTTTACTTTCTCTGTGAGTTTTGTGACTTGTGCCTTGGTGTGTGACTGCGATGTGCTTTTTTTGTTGACAGATGTGAATAAGGTATAGCGATTACTAAATAAAAGTGTGCCTGGTCCAAATAGGTAGCAATATGCTGGATAACTTAGGGGAAAACAAAAAAACCCAAAAAACTGAACCAACCAACAAAAAACCACAAAATAAAACAGAACAACAACAAAACAAACAAATAAAACCCCAAACCTTTAAAAAAAAAATAAAATAGTGGACTCACGGTAAACTTATTTTCTTCCTGGTCAGGCCATTAGGAAATAAAGAGATCCACATGGAATATTTTTCCAGTGAATGATGAAAACCAAAGAAGGAGAAAGTTGAGGCCTGTAAGGTATTTTAACACTGCTCTTAAGAGTTTTACATATTCAATTCTGAATAAATAAATCTTTAAATTTTGAGCTGAAGTCTATCCAGCTCAGGTAAAGAAAATCATAGAATAGGAGTCTCTTCTTTTTTTTCTTTCCAGAAGTTTAGCTATTATTGCTTAACATTCTCCATCTTTTGCTGACAGAAATTCTTTGGGGGATTGTTTAAAGAATGGACTTTTTAGTGAATTTCTTTGGGTTACTCTTTTCAAATAGTCATTGTGGAAATCATCCTAAGGCATATTTGGATCTTAAGTCACTTTACAAGGTATTAAGTCACCCTGTAAAGTCATACTATTAGTTGGGGATTACCTTAGTGATTTTAGTGGCTTTTCAAATATAAAATCATCTATTGGTGAAAGCAAAATATAACTAAGTTTAATTTGAATCTTGATAATATGTTTTCTTCTAACTGTATCTGTGGTAGATATAACTACAATTTTGATCTTTCTGCAAGCTTCTAACCACTTTTCTTGGTACCAGAATTTACGCTCCCAGAACAACCCCTAGCCTCTTTGCTGAGCTGCTATTTAAATTAGTTTGGTACACCCTGATTGAGTTCAGTTAGGAAATGGCTCCGTGAGCAGCTACACTGGCAGCTCTGAAGGAGCAGTAACCTCCATCTGGGGTGTGACATTTAGCTAGAAGAGACTGAAACTGCTTCCTTTGGTAGCTAGCACAGTTATGGTCAGAAAGCATATCAAGCTGTGCTTATATGAAGTACTCCCTCACGCCAATGCAGAAATACAAGAAGATACAATACTTACTGCAGAATCAAGATACAACTTTTTCAAGTGTTGTGTAAACTTCATGGTGCAACTGTGGTAGAATAGGAAGCTATATGAAGCTCGTTGTTGTGTGTAGCTATTATATGCCTCAGAAAAGCAAAATGTTTTGGGCTATATTTCTGCTTACATTATTAATTTCACTACTGGAAAAGTTCTTGTAAGGAAACTGGATTATTTGTATTAAAATATTTTTCAGTAGTCTGATAATTATGTAAGAACATAAAGAAACTTGAGAGGAAGTAGAACCATGTGAAGCAGAAGGAAGTGTCCTCACTGGTAAAGATGAGGTGAGAAAATGTTACATTTTGGTATGAAACATGTTTTCTCGTAGTATTTATACTGAAATCAACATTATGAAGCAGACCTATGACGATCATTAGTTATGTAAACTCATAATGCAAACCTGTTTTTTTATTTTTGTTATATTTATTGTGAACCTGGCAAATTTGTTAACTTTGTTTTTTAGATTGACTGGTTATTTAACTGATATTTAAAATGATAGATATAGAGAGAATAGGATAGTTCTTTTTTTTTTTTTTTTTGCCTAGGGAGTTAGGGAATGGTCTTGGCCATTTAACTTGTATCTTCAGCATGTCTCCATAGTACAACACATTTTTGCCTCTTGATTATTAAGACCACCCACATAAATTCATTTTACATGGTGACTTAAGAAATGCACCCTTGTCAATAAGCATGAATTTGTAGACTTAGTCATCACTGATGATTAAAATATATGGTTGCATAACATAAAATGGTATTAATTATTCAATCTAAGTGCTGTATTCTGATTTTTTTTTTTTTTTTTGTACTTACACACACATTTTCTTTTTCTAGGTACCTTTTTAATGCTGAAATGGACACTAATTGTGAGCCATGTGGTAAGGAGCTCCCTCTAAAATATGCAATTACATATTTACTGGAATTTAAAAGGCTGTGTACTTTAAAGCTTCTCTTGTCTGTAATCATGTGAACAAATCTTGCAAGTCGCATTGCCAGCTTGAGATTCGGCACAGCACATAACTCGGCACTGAAGCAGCCCCTGCCACCAGGCAGAAAGGAGACGGTGACCTGCACCGGGATGAGAGATGTTGCTTACCAGGATTTGCTCACGGTTATGCTTCTGGCAACTGACATTTCCATTTTGCTCAAAGCGTCTACATCGTGTCATCAGACAAAGCCCCATGAGTGGTGGCAGAGCAAACTCTAGCCTTCATTTTCAAGTTCGAAGAGAAAAAATTATTTACATGTCTAAATCCCAGAACCTGCCGTTCGGAGGTCACGCTTTGTTGCCCACTGCTATAAGCCATTAAAGCTTCCAAAAGCTCTGAAAGAAACGGGACATAGTTTGGACAAAAAAGTCTTAATGTTTTAAATTTTATTTAAATTCTATTTCCATGTGTTATCTGAACTTGTCCTATCAGAGAAACATGGAAGATGGGAGTTTCTGTCTTTGCTTACAATGAACGATTGCTTAAAGGGACTGTCAGAGCTTGCAAGACAAATCTTTGATCAGACCCTTGAATTTAGTGACAATTACTACAATTTCCAGAAATGTGCTTTCACCTGTAAGAGTCTCTGTACCAACTGTGGGGATGTAGATGTTAAGGGGGAGGACAAATAATGATTTTTTTTCCCATTCACAGAGAAAACATTAAGACATCAAGGTTATTCAATAGAAATGAATAAAGGCAACCTGGAAAGTTATTATTTTTCCAGACTACAGGAGGATCTCAGAAATAATAAGGAGAACATAAACCCAAAAATCTAGGGAAATTGTCTAATTTTCTTAAAAAAACCAAAATTGGAACTGGAAACACAAAAAGGTGTTTTGCAGTGAAGAAAATCATCAGGCAGGTAAAAGAAAGAGTTGTTTGACACAGTGTTTAGGATTGCTGAAAGAATCATTCCAGGGGCTGTTCTTTGCTGCTGCTGCAGAAGTATGTTGTCCATTTAATCTGTCTTAGTTGCCCTATCTGCAAATAGGGAACTTTTGCCTAGTGCTGTGCAGTCTCCAGAAGTTTCACAGTTCAAGAGGAAAATGTTTCATAGCAAATTTAAAATTTCCTTTTAGATCTTTTATTTTGAAATAAAAGTCTGGACTATACATTCTGAAAGAACTGGTTCCCTCAGGTATTGTAGGCAAATTTTAGGTGAGGTGTTTTTGGGTTTTGCTTTTTTTCATTTAAACTGTTTAATAGACTGATTTTTGGTATCATCTCTGAAACGTGCAGGTCTCTGGAGACTAATAAAAATGAGGGTTGCTATGAATAAAAAAGCCTTCTTTAAAAGGTCCCATTATCACCAGAATTCTGTCATCCTCACAAAAACATACTTGGCATTAGCATGGCTCATGTTTTGTATTTCAGCTACTAAACTTTCAGCAACATCTTTGTCTGGCTAACATCTTAAATGCCATGGCTTTCCCATTAGATAAGCAGGTGGATTTCATTAGTATTTCTTCAAATAACATGACAAAAAAAGCAGACAAAAAAAGCAAAAAACCAAATCCCCAAGCACCCTCCTCCAAACCTCCCCAAACCTCTCACTTGGTCTGTTGTGAATATACTGTTGAGAATTTTGGTGACAGAACTGTTGCCATATGGTTGTACATATTTTATGCTACAGGAAAGGAAATTAGTGAACTTTGTAGAAAATTTATATAAATGTAAAATACAACAAGCAAACAGTCTCTCTGTGGATTATACTGGCAGTACTGACCATGTTTACTTTGACAATAGGCAAGGAATATGTTCAGGGTGGTGTGCCTTCTGACCCCTGCTCCATATTTCCAGCCTTTAACTCTGCTCAAGACTGTGCTGTTGGGTCTGCCAACAGCCTGGATTGCTTAACCTCTGTGTTTTAGAAACAGGAAATCTAAGGGTTGTCCTAGGACATGTGACATTGCCAGAAAGGTGTGTGGCTGGTTGTCACCACAGAGCTATGCAACAGGACTGTGACAATTTCTCCTCTGGCATATCCTAAACTGCATCCTAGGCTTGGCACAGAGTGTAGCTTTATGCTCCTGCAACCAGTCTTGGAATGTGTTCTGGCTTGGAACAAGGGTCCAAGTTTATAAGGATAGAGACATAAAACCCCAATAATTTGATTCCTGTTTGAAACTTTCAGCATTTAGAAGGAAAGACAATTAACCAATCAAATGCAGAATTAAAATGTTTTACCAAAACATCAAAATTAGAAATGCAACATTTTTCCTTTCAGATTATCAGTGAAGTGACAACAGTGTCTGTTACCTGCAGTTTTGCCAGCAGTAGGTGCCAGCTCACGGCTGAAGAGCAGGTGTTTGAAATGTTTGTCATATCACTGAAACATGCTCACAAAATGCCACCAAATGTATTGGCCTCTACTACAGAATAAGAAACCATAATGATTATATGATAAAACCAGATGTGTTATAATTGTTGGTAAATTAAATATTAAAATAGAGATTAACCTTTGATAATAAACTTTCATTGGTTATCTGTCTTTGATTAAACTCAGAGCTGTTTAAATATATAGGGGCATCTTTGGGCTCCTGTTTTAATTGTGAAAATGACTAATCTGTGTATGTTGTTATTTCAAGTTACTTTAATTGCAGGACTTGCGTAAGTTTAAGAAGCAGAATTTCATTCCATCTGGTGATTACTTATTTACTTTCATTAACCATACCGTACAGAAAACAACAAATTTAAAAAAAAAAAAAAATACTGAAAACTTGATTGAACATAATAAAGAAATTTATGTGACTAAATATGTCCATATGGAGCCTGAAAATTTCAACACGCTTCAAAAAATTAATGGAAAAAACAGACAGGGAGCTACAAATGCGATGATTTCCCCATGAAGCCTGTACTTCCTACTTTTTCAACTAGTTAATATATCAAGAGTAGACATATATAAACTGCTTTTGAAACTATTTTTTTTTTTAATTCATATATTATATGAACTTACTGAGATTGAAGCTGTTTACTTTCACTCCACTGTGAATCTGTGGCCCAAGGTAAATACTCAGGGAGACCTAGTATGTTAATTTAGTAATCAAAAAATGTTTTCAACTGGTCATGTTAGGTCCAGCAGGAAAACATTTTCAGACCTAAGGAGTCACATGACTCACCTGAGGAGAGGTATGTTAAACCATTGACAGGCTGGGCACTTTCTCATTCATGAGTCATATAATTCTGAAAGCTTTAAAATCCACTAAGGTGACTTGCAGACCATTACCCTCTAGCAGAGAGTTACTCAGGAGCCTCTCTAAATCAGCAGCAAGCCTACAAGTGTACCTCTCTACAGTGCGAAATGAACACCCTGTCTCCTGTCCTAGACATGCAAGCTGTTTTGTAGTCTTAATAATTTGGTTTACGTCTAATACACTGAAATTCAGAGTGATTTATACTGGCACAATCTATCAGATTACATTAGAGAAAAGTGTCTTGCTGCTTCGTTATGGACATTCAGACTATGCAAACAACAGGTTGCAAAGCTATTCTTTTAAAACTCCAGTGGTATGTGAATGTGCACATGTGCATAGCAGATCACTGGTTATTGCAGTAAAGTTAGTCTCTGCTTCTGCTATATATTTTCCCAACTGATACACTTTTTTTTTTTTTTAAGGTCATCATATGGTGTAACACTTTTACTAGTTGACTCCTCCCACTTTTCTTCAAACCACATCCTGATTTTTGGCCTCAGAAACCAAACATATGCACAACTTGCAGAACAACACATGATATTGTTTCTGTATAACATCATGCCAGCTGGGATATAAATTCTTACAGACAATTTTATGCGAATGAAAAATACCTACATTAAGACATTTTCCATAGTTATGCAATACATACCACAGTATAGCATATGGTCTAGAGTCAGAGATCCTCATATAGAATTAGAACATGAGCCCCAGGTCAGCCACATATCTTCAGACAATGTAATTTTGAATAGAACATTCTAATTTCTCTCTGTTCTATTTCTTCTTTTTTTCTATTCTGTTTTGGATTCTGAAATCCAACATCAGGTAGTTTCTGGGCATATTAAAGACCCTTAAATTTTATCCATTTCATTTTTTTGGTGTCAAGTCCAATAAAATTGTTATTTAACTAAAGAACAGGTAATTTATGGTGAAAGTTTTAACTTGTATCATGATTTGAAAATATGCCAATAGGCAGGATTCATCATTTTGGGGCACTTTATTTCAACATTCATTTTCATTAGTTTTGTTTCCTGATTATTTTATTTTTTTAATTTTGGGAGTTAGTGGCTGTTGCATTATTCTCCCTTCACAATAGAGTCTGCATATGAGAGTTTTCTCCCGTGATCTGTAAACTTTAATCACATCATGCTCAGCCCTCCTTTTTGATAATCAAACAGACTGAGTTTATACTTTCAGAGCAAATAATTTTCTTCTGTGCTCAAATTAATTTTAAATGCAATTTTGTGAACTCTCCATTTTTTCCCACCATTCTCATTAAAATATGGACAACAGAGCTGTGTGAATTATTCCAACAGTTGCATCAGGATTCAAGGATTACATTAGCTCTGTTCAAGCAGCTTCACAGTGGGAGCTCATGTTGAATTGCTGGTCCACTATGGTCCATGAAACCTTGCAGAATCAAGGCATTCCAAGTCACTGTACCCCCTTTTTTTGGAGGGTGAAATCCATTTGTATTATGTTTAACTGTGCATTCATCTCTTCTAAAATGCTCATTTTTGCAAAGGGTCTAACTTGTGAAGACAACTCTTCTTCCTTGGTCTCAAAATTATGTACTGAGTAATCTTTCTGTCATCCTCAGAGCCTTAGCATGGTAACTTGTGTTTGCATCTCCAGATAACTGCTGGGAATACTGAATAGCGTTGGGCCTAGTACTGATGCCTGATAGATACCATTAGAAACAACTCAATATTAATTTTCTTTTTAATGTATCTTTTGATGATCTGCTGGCCAGCTCTTAATTGAAATTGTGTACATTGATGCTATGTAGTAGATCTTTTATTTTCTTAATAAAATTATCATGCAGGATTTACAAACTTTCACTATGCATTTATTGATTAAACAAAGCGAACATAAGCATTCCATGGACAGGTGAAAAAATCTATTGACCACATAGCAGACAAAACACTCAGGATTAATATTCTTCAATTTTCTCTGCACATGTAACTTCATTTCACCATTCTAAAACATTTCATATGTAAATAATACTGTCCATTTTTCATAACTGGCGGGATTCTGATTTGCCTGACATATCTATCTTAAAACGTGTAAGGGCTTTCTGAATTTATTGAAACCACCTCTGGGAAGCTTACAGAACTGATGGCAGACACTGATGCAGGCACATTCTTCAGTTGTTTTCAAGATGTTTTGCTAGCAGTTTATCTCTCACTGTGGGTAATGTATGCTCTATAATTTGCCACAAAACCAAAATTAATAAAATTATAAAAGTATTCTTAACTGATTCTTAATCCATGCTTTAGATGCTTTAGCATGTAATACCTTGTATTAATTTCTGTCTGTAAAAACAGCAGCACTGCATCTGATATGTTGACAGATAGAGCTACATTCACAATCCTCCCAAAACTTTACTGGTGTCACAGCCTCTCTTCTTCCCAAACCCTAGTATTTAAGGGAATTTAGTTAATGTGCCTGAAAGGTGTTTGCATTTTTCCACATAAAGAAAAAGAAAGGGGTGAATTTTAAAAGGAGGAGGCTAATTTAAAATGTTTCCCTTTCTTTTTTTGGACCCTTCTCCCTTCCAGAAGAAGATTCTTGTGAAACTTTCTAGAAAGAAGTTTCCAAGCAGTTTATTCTTTTTAAAGTAAATCGAAGGCTTTTGGATTTATTGGACTTTTTTGTCTTTGCGTAAGTTGAATATCACAGCTAATAGCACAGTAATAATTACATGTCATTCTCTTTATCCTCTTTGTGCACTGCCAATCTGCAAAGGTGTCTCATTTCACACATCATTTGTGACGTCCTCTGGTAATACCACATATTTTGGGAATAGCTGGTGAATGTAGTCATTAATCTCCATTTTGAGATGTGTAGTTCCAAGTTCTGGACCCAGCTCTATAATTATTCTCGGCACAGAGTTCTTGGTGAAACCAATGGGGCAGCAAGACTATGCTCAGATACTAAGAGAAGGAGTGCAGGTAACTAAACTAAACTACAGGACTGTAGGATTGCCCAGTCCTTCAGCCGGGTGCACTGGCCACAGCCCAGAGTAGGAAAGTGAGTTCCTCTCTTTGTCTGCAATTAGTGACCCATAGGGTAATTTCAACAGGTGGGAACTGGGGTTCATGGGATATTCCAGAGAGTCTTCCCATATTGTGGAGAGGAAGAAAACTATTGTGGTGGTCCTATTCAGTTCAAGACAGGTAGTACAAAGGAACGCTGTTAATTCCTGAGTCAAAGAAGCCTCAAGTCAACAGTGAACCAAACTTGACTTCAACACAGAGACAGCTGGTGAAATTGAAAAACAGGAACAAACCAAGAAGCACTATATGTGTCTGAGAAATCTTATCAACCCTGGCAGAGATATTTATTGCTCACTGATGACTGAGAAACTCATCTTGCCCAGGGACTAGTTGTGAGTTACTAATGGAGTAAAAATGTGGGGTGAGCAGAGAATGACAGTCTATGGCTGATTACTCTGATGTCATGCTTTGGGAATGGCAGCCAGAAATGTGCAGTTCATTCTGTCTTTAGAATCAAAGGCACCTAATTACAATCTCATTTTGTTAAAACACAGTGCTAATGACTTGCTTGTGCAGTACTGGATCCCATATCGACTGCCCTATAAGCCAAGGTTTTCCATTTTAACAATCCCAGTTATGGTATCTGACTGCTTGTGGGTAAACATTCACATGTTGTTTCTGTGTGTCACTGGAGAGCAGAGATGCAGCAGTTTCCACTAGGCAGTGAAAGCGAAAGGAATAACTGGCATATAAACTTTGTGCTAAAATGTCCTCACTTTAGAAGAGCTGTTTTGAGTAATTTATAAAAATTGGTCTGTTAAAAATCCAACCATGCTTGCTCAGGTCAAATTATTCTGTGGCGCAACAACAGAGGTTAAATCCCGTTCTCTCTTGTAACCTCCTCTTCTTAGTTTTTTATAATCTTTGCAATCTGTATTTTTTGGCTGGTACTCAGCTATTTGTAACTTTGAATTATTTTTATATTTAGGTTTGCTACAAGTTATGCACCATCTTCCACAACTTTATCACAAAATGTATATATTTTCAGAGCTTTCACTACTTGCAAAATCTTATTTTGTGTTAAGGTTACTTGTATTGCCTTCCAAGCACCCTTCTGAGAGCAACTGTATTGTTAAATATCAAGGGTACCTTGTTTTGTTCCCTACATATCCCTTTCCTTCAATAGATCCTGAATTAAGCATGTGCATGGGTGACATGCATTGACTTTTACTATTATTTGATCTTATTCTATGAAATATCCATCAGTAAATTCTGCATATTTTAGTCAGTTAATTATAGCAAAGTCTGTACTATTAAATATTTATCTGAAAGGAATTCACTGAAAATACAGAAATGAAGATAGCTTTCTAAGTAACTGTGGGTTTTTGGCACACAGAGAGTACAAACTTTATACCAAATCACATTTTCCACACGGCATTAAATGGCTTTAGAGTTTCGTAAGACTGGTTTTCTCCTACATGTCTGATGCAATCTATTACATGTGTAATTCTATTTCTGAGTATGTTATTTGTTCAAATGTGAATTACAATAATTTTTTTACTGTGGTTGGTACTGTGAAAGTGTCCATGCCTCTAAATCTACGTAACTGGTATTTTCTCCATGTTCATAGCTCTTGTCTCCTCAGATCTCTGCCACTTGTTGTCAATAACCTTTCATGTGAAGTAGTGTTACTCTAAGCTGTTGTGTCAAATAACAGATAGTATCTCAAAAAAACAATGTGTGTTTCAAGCTATTCACACTCAGGTTGTATTCAGAGGAGAACAGGATCTATAATTATTTCTTTTAAGAAGCACAGAGGGCAGCCAGAAGAGTTGAAATGGGAGCCCTTCCAAGTACGTATCCTGAAGAAGCAAAAGGGGCAATAATAAAACTAAATTTCTGCCTGTAAGGAGAAAGATTTTTGGAAGTATGGACTCATTAGCTAGGTGCTGGGGGCCAAGTCATTCTCTGCTTCCTTCTCATTACTTCCAGGCCATGACCATGCTCTAATTATATTCCAGATCAGAACACTACCTAGGAATATTAGTGAGCTGAAAAAGAAACCGGTAAAACAGTTATGGTCCCAGTGTTAGTATGAAAATCAGGACCATGATCTTTTAACTGCTCTAGTAAAAGTTATGTCAGTTGTAATTTCTGCTTCCTGGAGATGCTCAGCACTCAAAAAGAGCTCTCCACAAGTTCACATTCAGTTCTGCTGGATTAAAAAAATCAGGAAACTGTTCCGATGAGCTCTGTTTCCATAGGTTGCCTGGGGAGAGGTAGTCAAGAAGTCAGCCCTCTGTCTCTGCTAAGTCCTGATCTGGGTGCAGGTTTACTCACATGATTTGGCATCAGTCCTTAAGCTGTTTGCCAGATGTGTGTATTTAATGTATTGGGTATCACTGCTGTCTCCCCCTTTCTCAACTCTCCAAAAGGGAGTCTGCTGGTGACTAGACCCCAGAGAGATTCTCTAGCCTCTATCCTCAGGAGCAGGGCAACAGAGCAAGAGCAAGCTGTAGCAGATTGTTGCTGTTACTCCTCCAAATGTTGCAAATTAGAACAAGAATATGAAACACTAATATGACTTCATCCTTCAGACCACAAGTGAAGCTGAGTCAGCAAGTGGTGAAGAAAACTACATGTATTCACAGTGAATGAGCAATTACTCCTTTTTCATGAAATGTTTGTAGCTAATCAACTCAAATAACTACCTATCTAATAAATGCAAGCTGCATACAATCCTGCCAAAAAAGTGTACTTGGATGGTATATTTGGCAGTGCTGAACAACTCCCAGAGCATATTAGATGTTCAGTGTTTAAGTCAATAGGCTAAGACCTAAGATTTAGAAAAAAATTATTTTGGTGGGGTTTTTTCGTACTATATCCTACTTTTACTCATAACCAACTTTAGTTTCACTGATTTCTGTAGAGGTGGCAGGAACCAAATCCAAAGCTAAGCACTTAACTATTTCTTTTCATATATCCTATTTTTTTCTAATGTCCTAATTATGTTCCTAAACATTTCTTTGGGTTTTTTTCCCCTTCCCTCACATGATTTAGGCATACCAAATGGGTTGAGCTTGAATTCATTTCCGTTTGAAATTCTCAGAAAATCCAGCAACTAGGTTTACAAATGTGATGGGTTTGATAAATCCCAAAAAACTCAGATTAAGGTTTTAGTTTTAGCTAGGCCCCAATTCTGTGGGTCA
>JAWWEU010000081.1:122574844-122587611 GCA_035583155.1 Acropternis orthonyx | reverse complement strand
TTTCCCCCTCACTTCTTTTAACTGAAACTCTGTCGCATTGGGAGGTGGTTGGCATTTTGCCAAGAGTCAAACCAAAATAACAACAAATTTAAATTAAAATCAAAGTACAATCTCTGAGTATTTTTTGGTGTTTTATTGTAATACTGAGAGTCCACTTGATACACTTTACTGGTGTCAGACTTGAATATGAATCTATATGGTTTACACAATTAAAAAAAAAAAATCATGTATCATGTGCAGAACACTATGACTAAGGAGATTATGCTTTCAAAGGAGATTTTTAAGGAGACTATGATTTCAAAACTACTTTTGCTCCCATTTGATATTGATTACTTGTTTCTTACCTTTGAACACATACCACAGACCTCTTAAATTCTGAACGCCTTTGGTTTAATCACTTTATACTGCTCCATCCTCTCCTTCCTGCCAGTGTCTTTGCAGAGGTGCAGATAGCTGGGCCCAAAGGTTCAAAGAACAAAAATTCTACTGACAGTAACTTCTCATGACTTTCAGCACACAGATTTATCCATGTAACTCTCATTAAAATTAATGGGACTCATGTGACTCAAACCTCTGCCTACTGAGCAGTTTCCTTAGTGTACTGAAGACTGCATCTAGTTTTTGAGTCCCTAAACAAAATGATGAAGGTGCAGTGACAATATATCACTTAAATATCACATACATTTACTATATTGTAAAGCTTTGAAGAAACATCTGTAAATCAGCTTTTGAACCAGAAGTCAAAAGTACCAGGGACAGTTTAATTTATATTGCAAATTTTGGTATGGTTTTTCATCATAATGATAAAACAGACTACTATATTTGCAACTTACTCCCTAACTATATAATTTCTGACTTAAATAGACACAAGGAATGCAGTAAATGAAACATTTTTCAAAACAGTGGTTTAAACTTGGTCTTACTTTTTAATCATTCAAACTTATTTTAAATTATTGCCTGTTACTAGACCATTAGTATAGACATTATTTTACAGTAAGACTAGGCAGAAGCTGATGGGATGACGTTCAAAGAAATAATGCTATAAACAATAATTTATGATGTTATGCCTAAGCAATTTGAAAACAAGTGTTATCATTTACTTTTCAATTTTATATATATATATATATTTCTATGTCAATATTTAGAAGTCCACTGACTGAATACAAAGCTGTAAAAACATGAGCACATGTATAGATAATATAGTGGAATAAATGGATGTTCTTCTGAGTGCCTAAGTGGCACATAGAGACTCTCAAGATTTTTCAAATACTCTGAATTTGTAGAACATCCCAATTCATTCCCCTCTTCATCTGGCTTCTCTTTTCTCCTCTACCTCATACCAGGTTGCCTTGTTCCTTTACAAACGACTCACAGGTAACTCTTGTGAAGTTTTGAATTTCCTTATGTGTCACTGATCTCTAGGAAAGCCCTCCAGGTGAATACTCTTCAGGAAAGCTGTCTTTTTGTTAGTCAGAAGAAATAAGGATTTTATGTTTCTTAAATTCATGTTACAAGACAAGATAAAAAAGGTAATAATTTTTTTTTTCCAGTAAGGAATAAGAGTTGCAGTATTGACATTTGGGAAATTTAAATTCAGAGGCTTTATTTTTGCTCATACAACATATCACTGAATGCAAAGTAGTTGATAAGGATTAAGGTCCACAAGTGTCAAGCCATGTGCTGTCCTTGCCCTCCTTTGGACACTCTCTAGTAGCTTAATATCCTTTCTATATTGCAGTGCCCAAAACTGCACACGATATCCAAGGTGAGGCCGCCCCAGTGCAGAGCAGAGTGGGATAATCCCCTCCCTTGCCCAGCTGGCGATGCTGTGCCTGATTCCCCCCAGGACACAGTTGGCCCTCCTGGCTGCCAGGGCACCGCTGACTCATATTCAACTTGCTGTTGACCAGGACCCCCCAGGTCCCTTTCCCTGTCACTGCTTTCCAGCATCTCATTCCCCAGTCTGTGCATACATCTGGGGTTGCCCCATCCCAGGTACAGAATTCGGCACTTTCTCTTGAGAAACTTCATGTGGTTGGTGATTGCCCAGCCCTCTGATTTGTCAAGGTCTCTCTGCAGGGCCTCACTGCCTTTGAGGGAGTCAACAGCTCCTCCCAGTTTTGTGCCATCTTTAGACTTCTTAGTATCCCATTCGGTCCTGTGTCCAAGCCGTTTATGAAGATGTTGAAGAGCACAGGGCTGAGGATGGAGCCCTGTGGAACCCCACTAGTGACAGGTTACCACTCTGATGTCACCCCATTTACTATTAGCCTCTGTTCTGACCTGTGAGCCAATTGCTCACCCACCACATGATGTGGTGCTGGACATTTTGTCCAGAAGGATCCTGTGAGAGACAGTATCCAAAGCTTTACTGAGATCCAAAAAGATCAACAGGCTTCCCTTGATCAGCTAGATGGTTTATTTTGTCATAAAAGGAAATTAGTTTTGATAAGCAGGACTTTCCTCTCATGAAGTTGTGCTGGCTGTGAGCAATGACAGTGGTGTCTTTCAGGTGTTTTTGAATACCTCTCAGAATAATTTTCTCCATAACTTTACCAGGCACTGAAGTGAGACTGACAGGCCTGTAGTTTCGGGCGTCTTCCTTCTTGCCCTTCTTGAAAATTGGGACAACACTCACCAGCTTCCAGTCAGCTGGGATCTCTCTGGGTTCCCGAGACTACTCAAAAATCACTGAGAGAGATTTTGTGATGACATCTACAACTTCCTCATCAGGGGAAGAGGAGGGGCAGGCACTGATCTCTTCTCTGTGGTGACCAGTGACAGGACCCAAGGGAATGGCATGAAGTTGTGTCAGAGGAGGTTTCGCTTGGATATTAGAAAAGGGCTCCTCACCCAGAGGGTGGTTGGGCACTGGAACAGCTCTCCAGAGATGTGGTCGCAGCACCAAGACTGACAGAGTTCTGGAAGCCTTTGAATGTTACTCTCAGGCACATGGTGTGGCTCTTGGGGATGATCCTGTGCAGGACTAAGAACTGGACTCAGTGGTCCTTGTGGGTCGCTTCTAACTCAGCATGTTCTGTGATTCTGTGACTCTGTGAAATGGTGCATATAGGCTATAACGGCCTGATAAAAATCAGAATTTTTACTCACAGTGTTACTCAAAAAATCTTAGAGGTATTAACTACACAACTTCAGTCCTCATGGATGGCAAAAATAAATAAGTAGGTAGTTAAAGAGGGACAAACTGACTTCCATTGTAACATTTTTTTCTGGATTTGATGCAAGTGGAATAGCAGGAAGAACAGCAGTGTCACAGTGCTCTTATTAGTGCATAAGAAGAATATTCTGTGTTTTATTGCAGGAAGTGAAAGCTGTGATAGTCAACAGAATTTTCAGAGGAAATTTCTGCGCAATTAGATTCAATGTACTTTAAATCAGACTTGAGATATGACCTGGCCATAACGCCCCTTTCATAAAAAAGTAGCTCATTCTTAGTAGTCCATTTTTGGACTCTTTCATAGTTTAATTGGCTGAATATGGGATCAACTGCTATGAACTTCCACTGTCTTCATCATACCTATGAAATATAACCTTGGCTATTTCAACTTCACCTCTGTTTCATCATTACCATAAACAGCATGTACATGTTAGTTTATGGGTGGTGCTGAGATGTAGTCATAGTACTTTGTCTGAGAAGCATAACAGAAATATATTCTTTTATTGCTATTATTTATTTCAATTCTATCTTTATTTAGTAGGTTCTCTGTTTTAAGAGCCAAGAGTGGACTTGGTTCTGCTATCCTTGAAATTATCTGGAAATATGAGTGAGACAGTTTGGGTGGTTGATTTGTTAGAAACCCTTTCTCCTGATATATTTTTCTTTCTACTAATTCCCAGATACTGTGCTGTAGATTGGAGTTTGCAATGATAGAAAGGACACTGACATAAGGCATTATCGTTGGAAGCAGAAAGACAGGATTTACTCATCAGCTTGAGAACCTATACAATGAAATTCACTACCATCATAACAACAAAGTCAAACACAATCTTATTTGTGTGCCATAGTGAATAGTTTTGAGGTTTGTACTACCATGCCTTGAATTTTTATTGTTAAAATATAAGATTTTTTAAAATAATATTTCTGAAAAAGTCAGGATTTAAATGTCTCTTACAGTCTTCATGAACATGAAAGCAAAATTAAAGCTTAGATAAAATGGAAGATATAATCATGGCTTTGAATCTCTAATATTTGGGCATTAGCCCCAAATGTTTACTAATTATGCCCTTAAGTAACACCTCAGGATCAGAGAACTAAATGGGGTAAAGAAAGTAAAGAAAAGCAACTATTCTTCTTTAAAAGAATTAAAATTGTTCATTCAATTAAAAAACCCTTTATAAAATCTGTACTTGAGTTCAAATTGCCCACGGGAAGGTCTAATTCATGCTGTCCATTAATGAAAGCTTTATATGACCATTAAGGAAAAACTGACAAGTTATCACAGCAACCCTAGTAATGCTTGTTAACATATGTAAGAAATAAAAGCTGGATACTTAAAATGCACCCTAAATTCTACTTTTATAAGGTCAAACTTAGTAAATGTTAATAGGTTTAAAAGATCTGTAATTTCAACTACTGATTCATGTTTTTAAATGCAGTACTAAAATTTCTTTTTTTGCAGATGACAAGGCTACTGTTTGATTAAATGTGAACCAATGTCTGGTAATAAGTTAGTTATTGTAATACTTTATTGAATTCTCTTCATATAGAGACAATATTTTCTAAACTGGAACTTATAACAAGCATTTGTACAATGTAAATCAAATTAGCATCTAGAACTGGTTCTTGAAGAAATGGAAAGAAGTAAGCTCTGTTTTTTAAAAAAGAGGTTGGTGAAAATTAATAATTTTGAGAACTTACATATTACTCTCTGCATTTATAACACTCCACAGCTACAGTCATGAAGCCAAGTAAACATCAAAATTCCTATTTGGAAATTAAAACAATTCTGAGATGTTATTTTTTTTTTTTTTTTAAGGTATGTCCATTTCAGAGATGCCTCTTTTTTTTTTTTTTTTCCCCCTCCTACCTGAAAATTTTCCACTGGACATTCTGAATTGTATCCCACATCACTTAAAAAAGCAGATTTACATGTCTTACTCAAATTCATATAATAGAATAGTATCAGAATGAAGGAAAAAAATAATCTTTTTTACATTTAGAACTCTATTCTAACCAGTGGATCACAACATCTTCATATAAACCAAATCAAATGGCTTCATATAAAAACATTTTCACTTTTGCTAGAAGACATTTGTAAATGTTATATAAGATTAACTAGTCATGGATGTTTTCTTAGACTATCATATAAAACTGTAGAATAGAGTTTATTATGCAGTACCAACAAATTATTGTAGTAGTTTAGAAAAATCACGGTAAACCACTGAAAAGTAACACAGCCATAATTTTTTTTCAATTGGTGACTTAACTTTAGCAACACAACTTGTAAAAGAATTATTAATTTTCACTTTTTTACAATATTGGTTACATGTCCATTGATTTCACACGGAGATGTCAAATCTCAACAAATATTACAAACTTATCAAAGTAATTATTAAAAAATAAATCAAAAATTTAAACTGCATCACTGTCATCTTTAACTTATATCTTGGAAAACTGAAGTCAGAGTGAGGTTAGAGCTTCTGGTCACAGTCACTAATACTTCTACTGCCTTTAAAAATGATGTTATGCCTGTTAACACTCAGGATGTGAACATACCGGATATCTGTCAACTTAGAACACAGACATCTCTGTCTATGGAACTAGGTGGTACTGAGATATATCATATATGTGTGTGTGTGTGTGTGTATTTTTTCATATTCTCCTCCCATCCATTCTATCTGCACAATGTTCTGTCTTCTGAGTGCTCTCTTTGTCTGATGCTCTCTTTGCCAACTCACACTGCTGAAAAAAATTCTCTGAACATCCCATTTTACACTTCAGAAGCTTTCTTCCATTTTTTTCTTTCCTGATACTGATGTTTTTTCCCTAGGCTTCTTTTCACCAGCAGTTTAGCTGTGTTTGCTGTCCTTTTTTTTTTTTTTTTAACAAGTCTTTCTTTTCTTAGCAAATATTGGTGGACAATCTATTAACTTCCCCTTCTTCCAACGCTATTGTGTACTTCACTTGCTTTGATGTAAGCAAACTCAGCAAACTTTAACCCTACTACCATTGTCACTTTTCTCAGTGGTGGTATACATTAGCTCTCACCTGGCTGATTTTATTATAAAATCTTAGAATGGTTTGAATTGGAAGGGACTTTAAGGATCATCTAGTTACAACTCCCCTGCCATGGACAGGGATAACTTCCACTAAAGCAGGTTGCTCCAAGCCCCATCCAATATGACCTTGAACACTTTCAGGGACAGGGATCCACAACTTCTCTGGGCAACCTGTTTCAGTGTCTTATCACCCTCACAGTAAAGAATTTCTTCCTTATATATACTCTAAACCTACTCTCAGTTTAAAGCCATTCCCCCTTTTCCTATTACTACATGCCCTTGTAAAAATTTCCTCTCTATCTTAATTGTCATTTCTGCAAGTTTTTGTAGTTTCTGACAGTTTGACTGGTTTCACTCTTGGTGTGGGGCTGCTGTTGACAGAAGTGGGCATATTTGAAGGCTGCGTAACTAAGAAAGTCTGGTGGCTTTTTTGTCATTACTTAGTTTTTTGTTTGACAATTTCAAAGTTAACAACCCCTTTTGCCTTATGCTCTTTCTTCTTTTAGTGACATTTGGGCTTGTTCTGCTGTGTATGACTCTCCTGCCCACCTCTGACATGACAGACCTAGTTGCCTTAGCCCTTTATAGTCTTTCTGTTCTATGTAGTCGATTTAGATGCCTACCTTGTTTTAAGAGCCCGTTTTTCATCCTCACAATTTGTTTTGCCTTATGCTGGCCTGTCTTTGTGGTGCTTACTAATCCAGTTTGGTTTATACAAACCAGTACTTGGAATGAATGATATTGCATTCTTCCTGCTATGGTTAAGAACAGGAGCCCTAATATCTTTTGGAAACATTGCACCATTGTTCATGTTGCCACATGGATGCTGGCACTTTTATTTTGTCCCATGCATTCAGTAGGAGCTATAATCCATCATGTTCTCTACAAGTTTATGTTCTGAAATATGTAACAACTCCATCATATTAATTTTGTCATTTCCCAAGCTTTTTTATGCCTAGCCAGCCAAATATTTTCAAAAGACAATACTGTCTGCTTCTTCCAGAAGTCACAATGTTGCTCTTAAATGTGCAGTGCCTGAGATGGTTGCCATAGTCCTATAAGCTGCCAGCAATGTACCTCATGTAGAGACAATAATAACTTGTCCCTTGCTAAAAGTTAAAGGTAAAATGTAGGAATGGATGCTCATATTTATATACCAGCTACTATAATCCTTCCTCTGCATTCCCCAACAGTGAGGTGACAAACTAAAGGAGAGAAAAAAATTGCTCCAGGACCTTATTTACTTTTTGCAGTGGATTATAGGCAGAGGGACTACAGAGAAATGACATTATATACTGGTAAGATTCAGCTAAGATACAATTTCATCCATAACTTACCATGACAGCTTGAAAATTCTAGGTCTTAATTGCTTGCTGTATATAACTTCCTTTCTCCCAGTCTAAAAATATACAGTCCAATAGTAGCAAAAAATACAAGACAACAGAAGTGATAAAGAACGAAATTATTCTATTATTATACAAGCATATTTCCATTAAAAAAAAGTTTAATATATAGCATGAAGAAAAAGAAATATATCCTAATTATATTTTTCTGAGATGTACATGAATTCAGGAATTCGGGACTAAGAGTGTGATTTTTAAGCAACTGTTTAAAAATAACATAGTTCACAAGGAAGTCCATGCTGTGTTTGCACTTCCAGAAGGCAAATGGTGTTACGTGGACCACTACACATTTCCCATGGGTTTTTTGAAATTATTATACTTCATGCTTTTCTACATGTTTTCCATACTTCATATTTTCTCATAAATCTAATACAAAAATATATTTTTGTACTAGAGTTATATCTGAAGTCTAATGTTTGAGGATTTTTTAAAAAATGCATGTGATTGAAAATGTATCTTCACACACACTATATTTCAGATCTTCTCATCTAGCATTTCCAAACAAAGGGTGTTCAACTGGACTCTTTCCCCCTCAGAGCAGTGCCTTTTAATTCTCATTCTACCTTTATGCTGGATTGAAATTTAGTTCTGCTTTTACGTTTATTTTCTGTTTTGTTGGCTTACTTGCCTTTCCACACCTTCCCTGCTTTTATAGTCATAAACACTAAGAACATTCTTACAGTGGTATTGAAAAAAATCTGAATTCCACTAGTTTGAGTAATTTTTGGCATAACTGTCCTAGAAGCAAGAATTCTGTGTGGCTTCCAAACCCAGATCTTTTCTGCACCCAAGATATCAAACTGTCAAGCTGTTGGTTTTTAAAGACAGAATTGAGGAAATACATCTGATTTAAATAAATTAGATTGCTTGAACATCCCTAAAGCCATAGTACAAATATGCCACTGTTTTCCTGCCTCTTAATGTGAGTCCAACTGAGTCCATTGGGCAAAGGACTTTCAAAGAAATCTCTGCTTTGTTCATTTATGCACAGTTAGAAAGCCAGGGAACTGTTGTAGGACATTCTCATTACAGTTTAGATGTAAAAATCTATTTTGTGGTTGCTGTGTACTTTGAAATTGTTGTACTTTGCATAAGTTCATCTCTAGTTGTCCCCTTTGGTACACAGCCACAAAGAGGAAAATAGGGAATTTTTCCTATTTTCTTGTGCTTGATTTCTTCAGTACTTCTAAGAATTTTTAATTGAAAGCATTTACTTGAAGGTGTAAGGTTTTACCAAAAAGTTCATATTTCACTATTACTGATGTCTTCTTCACCATATCTGTACAAATATGTTCTCCAAAGCTGTTATTTAGGTGTTTACTAAAGTGCTTTTCCATTGCCTGAAAACAATTGTATACTACAGCATACTAACAGAACATAGCTGTCAGCATGAACCATTCCCATCAAACTGTTTAAAAAAGTTCCACTGAAAGCCTTTGATGGAGCATGATGGGACTGGCTAAGCAAGAGAACTTAAGGTGCTTTACAGGTGTCACCTGAGATTCTTAACTTCTCTTTTCTGTTTCTCTGAAGTACTTCTGGTTTGAATGAACTGTCTTGCAACAGAACTGTATGCCCTATTCCAGAGGCAGTCTTGCCAAGACCTTGTGGAAGTGGTACTCTGTACCGGTACTAAAAAACATCGCAGCACATCCTAGGATTACACTTTCCTTTTTCATGGCAGCTTCCCACTGGTAGTGATAACCATCATGTGATTGACTGATTAAACCCGAGTCTTTCTCCTCCTGTACTATTTCCAACTGATGAGCTCCCAGCTTATAGCAGAAATTCTCGTTATTAGTCCCTGAGAGCATGACCTTACACTTTGTACTATTAAATTTCAACTTGCTTCTATTACTACAGTCGTCAAGGTCATCTAATTCTTCCTTGTATGAAATTCCAGTTCTTTTCAGTATGGGCAACTCTACCGAAGTTTTTGTCATCTGAAATATTTCATTAGCACACTCGCAGTATTTGTATCAAAGCCATTAATGAAGACATCAAATACGTGTCCTAAAAGAAGTTCCTGAGGAACTCCATCAGCGATTCTCTAAATGGACAGACTTCCTTTCAGTGGAAGTCATATTGGTCTCTTGTTTAAGCCACTTTTTCAATGCTACAATTTTTGTGCTAGTTACCGTATTTAACTGGTAGTTCCCTATGTGCTGCTCTAGTGAAGTTAAGACAGATTAGACTGGTTTCACATTAGAGTGGTAGAGAAAGAATTATAAACAAGATGTGAAAGTGTGACCTCGGGAAGGCAATTCAATCAAGCCAGGTCTGCCTATCACCCAAATTGTTTGGAATGTTGGACAGAAGGCAAAATCTGATTATAGAAGGATTAAAGCTACTGAAAAATTTTCAATGGAAAGTAGAAAATCTGAAAATAGAAATATCCCTAAAAATATTGATTTGCAAATAAAAAGACCTTTGCATATAGCAAATAAATACTAAGGTATTTCTGGACCCGAGTATATTCCTACATCCAAACAATGCTGCTTTGCATTCCCTCAGTATAATATTATTTAAACCATAATGATGCAATGGCCCATTATCAGTTTGTTGTTCAGCTAATGAAGTGCCTGAGGTAAAGACCATTGTTTTGATTACCCAACATAAGTTTTTACTGAGAAACAAGCATTCATCTTGATCATGACACCGATTCAGCATCTACTAAATTGGCAGCTCTATCTGGGAATAAGTTTCTGTCACAAAGAAAGCAGTATCTGCTGTCATCTGATAAGTTTATTTCATTCCCTACCTAGATTTAACAACTGAGACTCCTCTACTGCACAGAATAAGAGCTCCCTTGCTTTGTAGCAGTAAAATAGATTATCAGCAGTTATGCTAGACGCCCCAAAGAAATTTGATGTATTGATGGCTGCCATTCACAAAGATTGAGCTCCTTCACTGATTACTTCTTATATATAACTAACTTTTTAGGTCAGTTTTGGTCAGACTGGGATAACTTCACTGATTTGGCTAAGACCCTGGCCTCCAAAAGCAGGGATGTCTCCACCCATCTGATGTTGCAGTGAAGTTTATGTAAGAGGAAGGTAGAATTTCAGGACTGGATCAGGGAGTGGCTGATGCTGATTCCAAAAATAATTATGTAGAGCCACTTTCTTAACTATGAGTAACCCAGACGTTCATAAAACAGAGCACTACAGGTGTGAAAAACTCACAGGAGAGAGCAACACTGAAGGACCTTACCCAGGTGATGTGCTTGTCTTATCTGGAGGGCTGAGAGGAGAATTAAATGAAGAACAGTGTGTTGCGAAATCTTTAACTTTTCAAAGAACTGTTCTTCACATTTTTCAAAAGAAAATACATGATGCAGAGACCAGGCTATTTATTGTTTCTTATTTTTACATCACATTGGTTAGAAAGAGTTAAGGATACCTTAGCTAAGTGAAGCTCTGGGAATACCATTCAGAAATTGCTTAAAGGTTAGGAATATTCTAACCTTTATGGTGGAAGGGTCACTCAACAGTGATATCTCCTGACCAAACAGAACAAGGAGAAAAGATATCCAGGCCTGAATTTCAGCCTGGAGATCCAGTGACAATAGTTAGATTCTACCCAAGTCCAGTTATCTTGGAAGCAGAATGGAATCAGCACCTCGGGCCAAGTTAACACACTGAATAATATATTTTATAACAGAGATTGTGCAGTCCTAGATAATTATATTTACATTTTGGTTTATGTAACAAATTTTCCTGCAGGTCTCCCTCCCTTTTGCTTAGAATTTAGAAAATCCTTGGTTCTTTAGTCTTGGTGGACATAATTTTATACCATATTAGTAAGAATTGTTTTAAAATTTGTGTAATACAGGTCAAAACCATTGTAAATTTAAACTACAATAAGTCATAGAATTAAGTCAAATCTTGAGTAGAGTTAGGACAGTTTTGCACTACTTCACTATTGGAAAGTTGCCTCTAACACTGATAATTTCTGAGTCAATATTGTCAAATTTTATCAAATTATGCATGAAAACCATGCCCTGTGTTTGATTCATTGCAAAAAAACCAAAAAAACCAAAAACAAAAACCCCCAACCAAACAAAACAAAAAAAAAAAACACCAAAAAAACCCCAACCAAATCAACAAACAAAAAAAACCCAAAAACCCAACCTTTCTTGCTCCTCACAATATTTATGAATAATCACAAGTCCGTAGTTGATTACTTCTATTCTCTTCTGTTATCTGTACTCAGGGAAAAACACATATCATATACTGATGCTATTACCTTCCCCCTTTCTGCTAATTTACCAGTGGCTTAAAGCCTCTTTGTATCTGGCAGAATAGCCCTACTCTTTTGCCTAATCCTTCAATCCAACAGCTCCACAATGCATCAGTAGTTGCCCCGGTTGTAAAGCAGTGCATGTCCCTAACCCATCAGCTGAAAGCCTTTCTACAATATGTCAAGTATATCTGCAACATTTGTTCAAATTGAAATTTAGATGATGCTCTCTTCACATGCATCAAGACATTTTATATTTCTGTGATTTGGAGTTAATGTTTTTTCCAATCCCAGACAGGAAGAGAGTTCTGATTATCTATGGAGGATGATCCACAATCCTTTTCATTCTCCTGGAATAGCAAATGAATATGTTTACTCTGTCATCTGAAAAGATGATACCCTGAAACCACACTATTGAGCCTGTCACAGCTGTGTTAGAGGGAGGTGACCCATTTACTGATAGAAAAGACTAGAAAATACAAAGCTAGGCTGAGATTTTATTTAAACAAAACTAGCCCTGATATGAACTTACTTGCTCAGACAATGGACTAAATACCTTAACTGTTCACCTATTGTGACAAGACCACTTCAACTATGAGCACTATTTTAATTTTAATAAAAATTTCCATAATATTCCTACTTCCCTTCCAACACATCTTCTCTAGAACACATTTTTGAAAGGCGTTTTTCTACAGTGTTATTTAAAACTTGAAAATTCAGATTATCACAGACAGAGGCAGTGTAAGGATTGGACTTAGACATAATAAATGGCATTTGAGACTGTTATGGATTTAAAATCTTGGATTTTTTCTTTCATCTACCAACCCTGCACCTCAAAGGAATCACCTTCTGTCTCCTCTTCAACTGTGGAACCTGGAAAGA
>JAWWEU010000081.1:122545004-122574014 GCA_035583155.1 Acropternis orthonyx | reverse complement strand
TAGAAAGAAGTTCTTTACAGAGAGAGTAATCAGGCATTGGAATGGCCTGCCCAGAGAGGTGGTGGATTCACCATCCCGGGAGGTTTTTAAACTGAGATTGGACGTGGCACTGAGTGCCATGATCTAGTAAAATGATGGGAGTTGGATGAAGGGTTGGACCTGATGATCTCTGAGGTCTTTTCCAACCCAATCGATTCTATGATTCTATAAGCCAAGCTCTTATGGTATCTCACTGTGGGCATATTATCCAACCGTGAATAATTTTCTGTCTCTTTCTCCATATTTAAAGAAACCCCACCAAACCAGAACTCTTTAAACTGTGGACAACAAAAGGGGATGAGATATTCTCTTATCTGTCTCATTATTGTCAAATAAAAATATACAGATTTCAAATCCTATTTCTCACTTGGTTTCTTATAGGATTACAGCTGCTGTTTTTCAGAATTATGCCTGTGGTTACTTCTTCCTTGTGATACTTAGCATTTCCTCAGTCAGTGTATTCCTGAACAAAGATGCCCATCCTGCTGGGCTAGCCTGGACCTTTTTCCTCCATGCATGGTTTTGCATTTGACTGAGTTGCAACATGGGCTGGCTCTTTATTATTTTTTGAATGATCTCATTTTACCAGTAATTCAGAATGCAGTGTATGGCTGTGTTGTTCGCATTATTATTTACTGATTCTCCAATCTTTCTGCCACCTACAAATTTTCTAAGAATGATTTATGCTTATGTTTTAACTCATGGGTGAAAATGTTGAATAACGCTGAGTCTAATGTTAATCCCTGAGGAGCCTCCTAGGATCACTTCCATTTGATGACGATTTACACTGACTAACTCTTTCTTTGAAATCGTTCATTTAACAAGTTTTGCATTAAATTGCATTGTGCTCTGGTGAACTTGTAATGTGTTATCAGTGATCTGAAACCAGATGCTGAAAGTATGCTAGTTACAGTGGCAAGAATTCTAAGCATTCATCAGGAGAGAATAAAACACAGGTAGTTGTCCAGGTTGTAAAGCAATGCATTTCCCTCATCTGTCAGCTGAAAAATGTTTCTACAGTGTGCTAAGTATTTCTACAATATTTATTCAAACAGAAATTTAAATGATATCTTTCATACCTGTGAAGATAAAGTGTATATTTCACCATATATGAAATATATTTAGAAAGATTGAAATATTGAAAAAGAAATAAAAAACGACAACAACAAAACCCCCCACAACAAAACAAACCACTTCTATTTTTATGGTTCTTATCCTTTTCTTTAACAGCAGAAAAGGAAGTGTAGCTGTGTGGGTCATATCTGTTAATTCTTTGGAAACATGAAGAACATGTTTCACAGCGTACCATCTTTTCCTTCTGTTCCAAATGGTGCACATGTGTATACTAGACAAGAACACAGTTAATTTTAGGATATTAGGTCCAGAGAAGGGCTTTCAAATACAAATGGTACTAGAGTAATATGATTAATTTAGGCATACTCTAAGAGTTAAAATGAAATATGACTTTCACCCATTATCTGCAAATACAAAAGCTTCAAATCTTAATAATTTAGCTAGTCCCTACCACTAAAAGATTTGCTTGGAATAACATAATCATCTGTGAGGCATCTTAATAAAAGAAGAGTTCAAAATGCCCCATAAATTGCTAAAAGACCGGGCATTTAGATTTCACTTTGTCACCTCACTGGAGCCATCTTGGATCCTGCAACCAATGGAAAGTCACCAGAAACAAGAAACACAGAATTTCAATTTATGCTGATGAACTTTTTGTTAGAAGGTAGGAGCTGGTTACCAGCGGCATCATCTGCTGAGATAAAAGCAGTGAGTAACAGAGGCACAAACAGAGGAAAGATGAGATAAAATAGAATTCTATCATTTAACACTCTTATTTTCTATGGAAACAAAAATACCAAAACAGGCTAGTGGAAATAATTTCTGAGGAAACAAAATTATCATTAGTGGCCCTTTACAACTGCTCACAGACCTTAAAATGATTGCATTGTAAGGACATAGCTATTTCCATTAGAAAGTATGCCCTCAAAGAACTGGAAATAGATGTGGACTTGCTTTTCTAAATTATCTACTAATGACTAAAAACCAGCAGTTTCTATATTGGACTTTTCCAAAAGGATGCCCTTATCAGGAACCTCAAAGATCTTGATAGACTGATTGAAAGACGTCCTAGCAAACTGATGTAGTTATTCATTGATTTTTCCTCCAGCCCAAACTTGCCTGAAGACAACGCAGATGTGCTCAAATGGACCAGCAGCTATACTCCTAAATCCTGCTTTAACTTTCTTCTAGTTACTTAAGATTGCATATTTGTACTGTAGGACCAGTGCAAAGAATGATAAACCCTTAAAAAATTCGTACAACTTCGCTTTCATCAGATTAAGGTACCTTAGCAACTAGAGTAATACTTTATCTATTTTAAGTGGGATTTGGTTCTTTTTATAGCACCCTTGAACTGACCCTGATAGCTGGTGTTTCTATCTTTTATTAGACCTGAGTCTTTCGAATTGCCAGGTTATTGAGTTGTGAGACCCTGTCATCTTCATATGTGTACCTAAACTTGCTTATCCTTGCCACCCAATTTGGGTCTTTAATAAAGTGCCAGGAAAGGTGCATCTAGGTCCTATCTGTCATATTATGACATCAATCCCATAGAAGACTCGTGGTCAAAATCTGATAATTCATTTTCAGCATGAATTTATTGTAACTAAGTGCAATTTATAGCCTACATGCTGACATGGCATCCTTTTTCCCTCCTTTTTCTCCTTCCTCCCTGCCTCCATTCCCTGAGATCTTCAATGTGCACACAGTATTCTCCATCCTTTCATGTTCACTGTCTGGGATCCTTCCATATAAATGACTCATCATAGAGAGGAGTGGCATTTTTGCCCTTTGTGGTGTACACCTTCAGTGCAGTAGCTATGGATCTAAATAAAAGGCAGTATGTTTCCAAGCACTTTTTTTCTCTCAGGGCTTGTGTGCTAAAATAGAAACCCAAGTCCACATGGTGATCATATTAGCTACCTCAGGGACTAATTTTCTTTTACCTCCTTTCCTGTATTCCAAAGCTTCATTGCCATTATCTTCTTGCTCCCCATGCACTAACAAAAAGATTTTAATGTATTCATTATGCAAAATCTTGTCTTTTGTGACCTTTGCCAAGAGTGCCCCCAAAGGACTGGCCAGGCTTAATAAGCTCACAAATAAACTACTATGTCAGCCAAGGGCACTCCTGGCCAATTGAGCCTGCACCATTGCCCTCTCCCCAAGCCCCCACTTCACACCTGAGATACCCCGAGGTGGGATCGTGGGGGTGTTGTCTGCTCTGGAAAACTGTTAATCCTTTCCTGTGGCTCCCAGCTAGGCAAACAATGCCCTTTGTGATGGCTGGAACAATCACACAGGCAATATTGCCTTTTGCAGTTTCTGAGACAGGCTATGCCTTACTCTAAGTTCCTCTCTCTCTCCTCTCTCCTTGGCTACATTGTTTAATGCTTTCATTCTTCTTATTTCATTTATGTTATGTCCCGTAAAAGCTTTGTCAGGAGCAAGCCAGCTGGGTCATTGGAGGAAAGGCACTCTCTCATCAGATCCTAGTGTTAGTCCATTTTCCTCCTGTCCAGAGTTATTGTCTGGGTTCTGTGGGGAAAACATCCGCTTCCCCATTCAGTCGTTGATGCTATGGCAGATTCCAGCAGTTTCTGTCTGTTAGGCAGCCAGGCAAAGAAAACAGTAAGAGGGATACAGCGGCCTCTTCATTTTATATATAAAAGATGCAGATAAAGTATATAATAACAGAGAATGACGTATCCAGTAAAAAAAACCCCTAAATGTATTGGGGAAGAATATAAACTTTCAAAACTTTAAAAGCAATCATGCTCATAAAAAATAGATATTACAAATGTTAATGCAAATTATTAGTAAATCTGACCCCTCTGCCCCACTATGACACACATTTAAAATTTATTATGGAACACATTCAGGGGAATAGCTTTAGGGAATTCATTGCTCATCTTTCTCTTTCTTCCTCCATCTCACACACTAGCAGTCTCCAGACAGCTTCTCTGAATTCTTCAGAAATACTGCCACTCTGACCTCTGTACCATAGATCCATTGACTTACTTCATTTGACTGTCTGGAGTGACAGCTAAGGTACTAGTACAACATGTTCTCACAACTTCCATGGCAGTGTACACATCTTCTTTTCAGTTCACCTCTATATTATGATTCAGAATATCAGGACACAGATTGCTCAAGTAAAATATTTTTGAACTTCTGATGTTTTAATACATATAGTTCAAAGAAAAAGCATAAACAAATAATGGGCTTTAGTTAAAAGCAGAATTCATCTTATAACACTTACATAAGTTCTGTTTCTGAGATTGTGTCAAATAGGGAATAATGGAAACTTTTAGGTATCGAACTGCCATTAGCTGCAGTAGGAGTTAAATAGATAATATTTTTTCACCAACGGGCTTTTTTTGCTTTTATGGGTTTGGCCAAGATATCCAGTCTGTTCCATGATTTATCTGAAAGCTTGTCTGCTCTCAATTTATCTCAATTTAGAGATTGGAAACCCCCACACCAAACCAACAAAACAAACCCACCTTGAAATTATGACACTGCTGTTTTTATCCTTCCTTCCCCGACCCCCCCCCCCAGAAATCAGCTAGTAAACTTGAGGCCATGTTTTCATAGATGCTAAAAATTCAGACAGTCTTGTGGGTGGTCATCACTGTGAAAACCTAGTTCTTGACATTAAAACTCCCTTGATAACAATCTAATACAGCTCTTCCTAATGCCGTAACAGCAAAACACCTCCAACACTTAAAGAAAGAAGACCCCAAAACAAAACCTTAAAATGTATCCTCATTTTAGCAGGGCTTTTACCAAGTTCTATTTTCAAACTTCAAGAAATATACATTCATTAGTATGACAGGGTAAGGCAATATCAAGAGAACACATTTACCATAAGCAGAACTGGAGTAGAGCCATTAATTTTTTTAATGTGTACTTCAGACACTTGCACTGGACACAGTAGGTTAAAATTATCTGTCCAGAAGCTCAGGAAGAAAAAAAGTGCCTTTCTTTGGCGTTTCTGGAAAAGGTCTCCAAATGCCTTATTAAAATGAAATGAAAGCAAGGAAGATAGAAAGGCTAGAATGTTCATCAAGATCTGGGAAGAGAGGAAAAAAAATAGGCAAGGAAAACAAAAGGCACTTGTCAATAAATACAATAAACACCCATCCTGTATTACTGCAGTTACTAAGTGCTAACAATGAGCCTCTGGCAGCAGTGAGGTGTGCAGACAAAAGGCCCTTGAGAAGTTGTACTGCTGCATGCAGCATAATAGTTGAAATCTGTGAGTGTTTTTCAAGGTTAGGCACAAATAAAGCAAAATTTCTTTATTAAGGTTCCAAATTACTCATCTTCTCCTACATTTCAGTCCATTGTCAGGCTCTGAGTACTGTAACTGACCTTTGATAAACAGTCATTTCACCACAGTGATGAGACTACATAAAAACTAGTCTGCACAATATAATGCAGATTAACTGAGGGACATTCCATCTCTTCTTAAAAATAAGGCAGAATGACACCAGAGAATTTGCTCATAATTTAGCTCGTTGCATGTGCACATATTCCTTGTGCATGAAATTTCTCTCCAATGAGATAATTTAAACAATGAAGAAATGAGATACATCTATTAGGCAATTCTATATTTCCTTCAAAGGAGAGTTTTGTTAATGCTTTGTCACAGGTGTGAAAGAACTGATGATTCAGTGTTCATATGCTTCACTGTGTAATGAAGCTGAGGACCAATGTTTAAAATACAGGAAAAAACCTGCAAATGTGAAGTTGTTATGTGTTTTGTCAAGAACAAGCTTCACCCTTCTGAGTGAAGCCAGTGAGTAAGCTGGTACTGTAAAGCTTGCATAGTTATCTAAGGATAAGACCAAGTATTTGTTTGGATCACGAAATCTTTCATCAATAGTTTATCACTCAAGGATCATTAAAAATATCTGTAAAATACAAATACAAATAGTGTATTTTGTGACATGAAAGATCAAAGAGTGATGGTGTCATGTTGAAGGTAGTCTGAAATATTGACAAAAGATCTCACTGAATTAATTAGGCTATAAAGTTTCATGAGCAAAGCTGTGTTAACAGTGTGGTATTGTTTAGTATTTATATGGAAAATTATCAATATCGCTTTGCAAATGCATTTTAGCACACTAGTAAGAAAAGAAACAGGAATAAGATGAAAAGATTACCAGAAGAACTAGCACTAGCACTTCATTGTGTTGCATTATCCAGTTTCTGTCATTATAGATGCTCCCAATTTATCCTGTTCTCATTTTACAGGGAAAAAAAAATCATAAAAGGCACTAGAGATGAAATTATCAGTATTATTGTCAAGGCATTTTAAATGAGAATGCAGAGTCCTTGGGCCAGAGCTCTATCAGTTCAAGGTAATCTTTAATCCAGTTTTGTTTCTCCTCCCTGTGTTCTCAATTTGTGTGTCTTGATGCCTGCTCGCAATGAAGTCTCTAAATTACATCACAAAAGGCAGTTGTCTTTTCAGAGGAGAAGCTGTAAAATTGAACTAGAATAATAGCAGACATTATTACTGAAATGACAAAATCCAAAAGTCCGTGAAAATAAAATCTGTGCTTGAGGATGCAGATACTTGATTCACCTAAACAAAATGCTACAGTCTATAAATAGCAATGTAAAAGGTTAAAGTACTGCAGGAAACAAATTTTTGAATTCTACTTTTAATTTCAGAATTCATAGATTGCACTTGATGAGGAGAAAAACCATTTTTAAGGTCTAAATGATATTCTGAATTTCTGAGCATTTGCAACACCCAATAGTTTCAATGGAATCTGGTGGTGCTCGAGACCACTGAAAAATCCATTCATATACACATATCTATTATTTATATTGATATTCATATACTAGTTGTATTATGTCTATATATAGTCACCAGTATTTCTGACTGTAGGATTGTTGGATCAAAAAATCATTTATCACAAAGACAGTATAAAAGGAGAACTATATTGCTTATGCACATACTCTGATATGGGCTTGAAAAAATATGGGCAGTAAAATAAAATAATAAAAAAATACAGCGTAGAGAATTGCTAGTTGTATCATCCTGTTATCAGGAGTTTTTCTACTGATTTCAGTGAGACTGAGCCCTAAATACAAAGTGTGTATTGATTCAACTTCTTTTCGTTTTCTTACTTGGGATAAAAGAATAAATAAGTGACATGAGAAAAAATATCACAGAAAATAAAAATATCAGTTCAACTGCCTTAAACCATATTAGGAAAATCGAGTAACTAACTTGTGGGTTGTGAGTGTAATCAGTGTGCTGTTCATTTCTGAAGCTGCTTCCTCTTCTAAGAATAAGCCCCAGAAAATATTCATAGCAATTGCAATTTCTGAGGCAGCACGATTTATTTAGTCAGTCAAATTTTCGCAGTTTAACAGATTCCTTGATTCTTGTTCTGCTTTTTCATTAAGCCCTTTAAACTAGACTTCTTGTCAATAAATAAAACTATTGATGTTAAAAGGTCATATCTCTGACCTTTCACATGTTTCTCCTGCACTGTATCTATATACACTGTATACTTTACCTAGAGAAGAGATTCTTTTATTTAAGAGAGCTTAAACTGTTCAAATTTGTAATGTACTGGGGATTTTGGAATATCTAGAGGGCTTAGTGGATAAAGAACTGACCTTTCATCTCTGAACCCAGTCCCCATCCAACCTAAGATAAGTGGAAGTTTTGTGTCAGCTGCCCATGTGATAAAACTAGCTTTCCCTTGTATCATTCAACACAATTTGGCATGACTGGCAGTGTTTTCCTCTCAAAAGGAGCACATTAAATATGGAAAATGAATTGCTTCTGTCTCTTGAGAGGGTGGTCCTCCAGGTTAGGCTTTGAAGTTATAAATGGGAAGTGCTGGAAAGCTCGTATTATTGTGGGTTGTCAGCTCCACATCAAATCTATGGATAAACAGCGGGTCACAGTTTTAAGTCAATGATAGGAGATGATTTACAAACTCAAATATGTAACCACTTGCATAACTTTTCCTCACCCAAATGGAAACTATGCAGTGTAGTTCAAAGTCGATACAAGGTATACATTTGCTCCTATGGATAGCAAATTTTGACACATATCACAAGAGAATATGTTTATGTATTTTTCCGTAGGGAAAAAACTTCTCCAGAATTCCAAAAAACGACAGCTCCCTTATTTCCCTCTACGTAAGCCTCCGCCTCACAGCAGCTGATACACTAGTGGGAGACGGGGAGGGGGGAGAGGGAGCTCACCTTTGCCTGCACCAGAGACGCTCCCAAGCAAGTGCCTCCAAGGGACCGCACTCTCAAAACTGCAGAGCTACTCTCTTCTCACAAGCTGAGTGTCACAGCGGGGAGTGCTCATCTGCGAGCAGAGCGTTAGACCCAGTAATCAAAGACAGCTCCCTTGCACGGCACAGTAGTGCCCAAACTGCAGTGCTGGGTCTCTGTTTTCTGATGGATATGGTGCTTTCCCGCTGGGAATAATTTTTTAAAAAGAAGTTTTGATTTGTTTTGATTAGAATTATGTACTGAGTCTTTGTGACAAACTTTAAAAAGAAACGAACAACCTGAAATGTGCATTCAGTTAATTTCATTACTGAAACTCAGAACCTACAATCATTTAACATGCACCCAGTAATTAACTGGATTTTTTCTCTCTAGTGAATGTATTAATTATCTGTAATATAACATAATGCTCCCTCTTCTCTTGCACTCCTTGGAACTAAGTTTGTTTCATCTGATACTTTTTATGACTTTAGTAATGTAAAACCATTAAAATAGCAATAAAAAACTGCTCTGCAAGAATTTCTGAATACAAGATATTTTCATAGAAAAGAAAACTTGCCTCACTAGCATTCATTGATTAATTTTATATTTATGATTTACCTATACATCACATAGGTGAAATTTTTTAGAAATGCCATAAATTGTAATTTGAAGCCATATTCCCTATTCTGTGTCTCACAGCTCTGATCTCATGTTTAAAAATCAAGAGAATAAATTTCCTCTAAAGATAGTGACATCTTTGGAATGTTAATAGTACAAAACTTTCAAAAGGTAGAATTATTTCTTAGGTGAACTAGCAAAGAAGCAGATTGACTCAGTCCATTTTGCACCTTTGTGCTGGAGAATGGCTGGGTTTAAATTACAGCAGCTTCAGCCTTTGCTTTTCAATCCCTTAATCCTTAAAGAGCAGAGGTTTCGGTTCAAGACAACTTCACACAGAACATAAGAAAAGATTCTGTGAGCCTACCTCAAGTATGATGATCATTTTTTCAGCTGTAATCTTTCACTTGCATCCCAGAGCAAAAAAATGTCTGAGGAAAATCAGTGTCAAATAATTAATGCATTTTCAATGAAGGGCTCCTTTTCCACTATGGTTTAATACATGAGCATGAAAAGCAATAAATGCTTTCATGTGAGCCACTTGCAGATATCTGTACCTATGGTTTTCATCACTGTTTTACTGGTATTCCCTCATATTAGAAAGCCTTTGTGATATGCCTGAGCTCGAATGGAAAAGGAAGCTAGCCTGGGAGGTTTTACATCTGGTAGCCAACACCATTATTAAACAAGCTACGTCAGTTTTTAAAAAAGCTACATAGGTCGAATCAGGGCAATTACATTCTGATCTAAGTCACATACATTTGTTGATTATTTCCAGGTGTTCTTGGAGCAACATATTTTCCTTATCTGTAATTAATATTTTGATTATTAATAGGGCTGAAGTGAAATGTCAGGGGCCTTTCCGCTTGTCTTGATTTCATAAAAAGCACAATTGTGACAGTAATCATTTGACAATGCTTAGGTTTTAAAGCATTATGCTGTTTTGTTTTACAGCTGTTATTTAAAGTACGGTTTGCAGGTAGCTATGTGCATTACATTGCTATGTGTATCTCTCTGCATTCATACATATATAGGTATACATTTCAGAGGACAGAAAAAACTCACTTTTGGAAATTAAAAGTAAATTGTTGGAGTAGACAACACAGTAACAGGACAATTATGGAAAAAATAATGAAAACCCTTATTTAAATTCCTACCTATCATTCTGAGGCTGATATTTCCTAACTTATGGAAAGTTACACTTGGACATTCTGAAAACTGTACAATTAGTCAGTGGATGAATAAGTATTCTTTGCTAATACGAAACATTCAGACAAACCTCAAACGTCCAGAAGCCATTGTGACTGGCACAAACAAATCATAAAAAACGTTAAAAAAAGAGAGTGGCAAAACGCCAAATTTTGAAATAGCACAATGACAGACATTTATGGAGAAACCAAGGTGACAAGTGTTTTTTTTTTTGGTGATTGTTTTGTCTGAATTATAGGGATGCCATATGACATGAGATTCATAATTTTAGGTCAACATTTTCTTTATCTTCCATAAATTTATGCTAAGAAGTGCTGACATTTCAGAATTAGAGAACTCTATTCACAGTCTCCTCTTTTTCATCTGGCTAAAGCAATGCGTGACACTTTCTGAAGAATGCAAAATGTATGCAGCAACACAGAGTTAAAAATTTTATTTTTGATCTTCAAACATTGTTTGACCTTAATCAATGTCTTCCAACAAGCTTAATATGACATAGCCCTGAAACAAAAACACAGAGCTCTCGGGTCCAGCTCTGGAATGAAAAAGCTGTGATTATTAGTCCTTTGTGTGATCTTTTCAGATTGCACTGATGAGATGAAGTTTAATCTCGTTTCTCTCCTCTCCAGTACCACAAACCACAGGCAGTTTAAGGCAGCCTGGAAATCTCTTACATCTGGAAGAGCAATAATTCATGGGATTTCACTTGACAGCCATGACAGGCAGCAGGGCAGCCAGAAACAACTGTCTCTTATGTTGTGCTATTTGCAAAAAGTCAGAAGAGGAGGAGCAGGCACAGGACCACATCCTTCTTTAGCATATGTTAGAGGAGGAAACCCTTTTATTTTCTGCCAGATGCTCCATGAATAGGTCCTAAATATTACATAGACAGTAGCTATCACTTCCAAACAAAATTCCTTGGTGTCTGCTAAGCTGCAAAGCATATGAAGGCCTATTGTCTGGCAAAGGGTCATGGTTAAATTTGCACAGATATTTTTTTCTAGATATTTCAGATTCTATGTTATGATTTATAGGCATTTGCACACCCTGCTGTGCATGAATATGATACCATCTTCTGGGCAGGATTATTTCATGAAATGTATATGGGATTTAGCCACAGTAACTTTTACTGGGCAGCTTAGAATGGCCGGCAAAGTACTAGAATTTACTGCAGCACAGCTTGTGCTGTCAGGCTCATGGCTGGTGTTTATGATTTCTGCAGAAGCAGAAATAAACAACTTCTCCTTAATGGCTCTCTTTATGTGTAAGCAGCAGTAGCTCTATCTGGTCTCACAACAGTAGCTGGTGCAGTGGTCTGTCCCATTTCATGTGGAACCAATGTCTGAAAATTTGCATTTCTGCTTTTCTGAGTTTTCAGTGGAAGCGACCAGGAATGAATAAATCAACTGCAAATGTCTGAATGAGTAACATTCCATTCTACTGCTTTTTTTTTAATGCTATAAATACATCTGGTTGAAATGGCCAGGTTTTGGAGTAAGAGCTAAATGATCAGATTTAATCTTAGTTTGTCTTAGAGTCTATACCCACACCATAAATACTCTGGTATCAACTGAGACTTACTTAAATTACTGTCTTAAGGAAGGAGGCCTGTTTTCTGAGTGTCTGTGGTCAAGTAGCTTAACCAACATTTTTGTAGGTATTTACATATGTATTTAAGTAAAGACTAGAAAGTGGATAAGTTACATCAGCTAGCAAACAGATGAATTAAATATCAATTTACATCACTTATATCTGCATATATATAAAAACCAAAATAGCCAGAATGTAATCATCTAAGTAAAGCCTTTTTTGATGTAACAACTGTTTTTAAAGTTCAAAAGAATGTCAACACACACTGTATATATAAGCAGGCAGAAAATACTTTTTTTTTTTTTAAAGAAATGAGACAACTGCTCTATGCCAAAGAAAAACATTTCCCTTGCCAAACTACACATTGTTAACTTAAAATGTGTTCCATGTGGAAGTAGGAAGACTGATCTGATGGAAAGACTAGTGATTTAAAGTCAGCTGGCTCTGAGCCTGTCAACTACACATTCTGGCTTCCAGTTTTACAGCTAGAATTGGAAATATTTAGTTTCTTTCTTTCTTTTTTTTTTTTTTTCCCCCTTAGGGAGGGGAAGGACATAATTCTTTTTCCTTTTCCAGTGATGCAATGAATTTACCAATAAACTTGCATATATAATCATCCAGACTTTAAAGAAAGATAATTTTGAATCACACATACAAATCTCATTCTGTGTTTTAATGACTTTGTTTTATATTTGACTAATTTTCCAAAGTGAATTTCCTGCCACTTTTGCATACTCACCACAGTTTTTCTAGGAAGAAATTGTATTACTCTATCTTTTCAGTATGGAAAAAGTATAAAGAAAAGTTTATATTCTGAGGGAAATAAAATATGTTACTATATTTCACCTTTCATTCTGTTATTACCTGTGTTGATCAAGCCTTTAATTTTAACCCTCTCTCCTGCACATAAGGCATATGTGCATATGTCTACATGTGGCCTAAAGCAAACACAAAGTGCTCAGATAGACATGAAGGAAATGCTACACTACTACACCTGGTAGTATCTTAAAAAGAGGTTATCACCCCATAGTATTTTCTGCAGGATTCTCAAAACTTCTTTTGTTATTCACATTAAACTTGCATCCATCATCCAGTTTTAGTATATATTTTCCAGCACATGCTGCATGGTAATTATGAATACAGAAGGTTCTATTCATTGTGGAGTTTTTTTAACATTCTTTAAATACACTGAGCACTATGAGGCTGAATTTTGATTACTGTACTAGATTTCTGCACACACAAAACACACTTAGAGCACACGTTTACTCCTCTTTTTAGTTTCAAAATATTGCTGAAACATCTAACAAGTCTGTGGACACTTAAATGGCAGAATTTCAGGCACAATTCAGTCAGAGCTGTTTACTGCAAATATGACTACAGAAAGCCTCCCTTCCCTACCCCCCCCCCCCCCTTTTCACTAGAATACCCACATTTTATTTATGATTTTGGATTTTATTTCACAGCATTCCAGTTTAGTTTAGCACGATGTATTTAATAACCATGTCTACTGTCTTAATTACCCTATAAAGCAGGGTTCCATTGGCATTTGACCCTCCACAGCATTCCAGAGAAACTGCAGGACCATGATAATTACCAACTGCCTGTGAGAAAATTAAACAAAAAAGGCCTAACTTTTAAACCACCATTTTAAACGACCTATTACATCTCAGGAATAAATCATTGATGAAATAGCCTGCTTAACAGGAAAATAGCTATTCCATAGCAAAGAATTTCTCCTTACATGATCATGAAGAGAATATTAAGTATTCTTCAGCTCAAAAGGTTAGGTTTTATGTCTGTCCAATGCCTTTTAATGACACATTTTTGTGTAATTTTACTGTATTCAAAGCCTTTTCCTATGTAGGTTGTAGACTATGACTATTTTGTCAGTCTTAAACATTTTACTAGTCAAAGAATAGAAAATCTATTTAAACATGTACCAAGAAAATTAAACATGTACCATGAAAAAAGTGTTTATAAATCCTTCACCATTAAAAGCACCTGCATTAATGTAGCTTGATTTCCTTTGATTAACATAGCCATTTGCTATATATTTTTTTAAAAAAGAGTTCCATCAATTTAAAGTCATAATTGTACACTCAATTGATAACACAGTTTTAAAAAAGCTAGTAAATTTTGAAAATCTAAATCATGTTTTATTTGATCACATTCTCTTTATTCTGTATCTAATGGCACTTACTATACTTATTTCTGTTACCATCCTATGCTCCATTTCTTTTTGCTATACTTAACAAGAATGCTATCTTATCTATATTTTTCTAAATGTCAGTTTGTATTTTTTCTAAATAATTAATCTGGACTGAGCATTGACCCTCATTTCCAGATCAGATCAGGTCAGCACTCCACATAAAGTTACGAACATAATTAGAAAAAAAGATAATTTTTTAAATTATACAACTAAAAATATTATTTTTACATGTTAGATACAGGATATAAATTAAGAGAATATGCATTGGGTTTAAATTTTTTTCCAGAACATTTTCAAACCATTTCACTTGAAAGCATCTATGTTTTCAACAGAAGCAACTGGAAATGTAATGAACAAAGAATTTATGGAAGAGCCAAGCCACAAATGAAACTTGAATAGGTTCAGAAAGGGATTTTGAAAATAATTCTGTTTTCAATCAGAAATAGTACAACTCTTCTACTTTGTGCCTTATGGCTCAAAAAGAAAAAAAAAAAAAAAGCCTTGTGGCATCTATCAGCATGGTTTAAGGCCTCTGTCCACAACTTTTATTTAAATTCCAGTTTAATTTATAATCCAAAGCAGAGATTAAATGCATAGCAGGCAACTGAATCCTAGTGGTATATTACAAACTTCTGGGTTTGATGATCCCAGGGCAGTTGTTCCCAGCCCAAACTTGACACTGCTATACTATTGTTCCCATATTACTGTCTACTGAAGTACCACCTGTGTAATCACTTAGGCTAGAGCCAGAGTTACTGTTGCAGCCTGGGAATTTCTGAAGTAACATGTAATTTAAAATCATAAGAAAATAAGAACAGCCATAATGGTTCAAACCAAAGGTCTAGCTAGTCTCATATTGTGCCTCTGACAATGTCGTCTAGCAGATGTCAGGGGGAGAGGATAAGAACCAGGCAAGCATGTAATGCTGTTTCCCATATTCATCTGGCCATTAGCTGAAATTCAGTCTTCTTGAATGAGATTTTTTTTGCATTTATGTTTTTTCTCAGTTAGCTGGAACACATATTTTTAAACATCCACAGTGTGTAGCAATGACCTCCACAGATTAGCTATAAATTGTATAAACCTTTTGTTTATTTTGAAATTTCCAGCTGCTTCTTTCTTATAGTAGCCCACATTCTTGCATAGGAAAGAACAGGGATCAATGCTTCTCTGTGTGCATTCTCCAGGGAGGTTAGAGATTTTGTGGGCTCTTATCAGTTGCTCCTTTAACTCTTCTTTGTTATTTCATTATTTTATTTAATTTATTTTATTTTGCAAACTATTTATCTGCCCCATAATGCAGTGCTCTGATTTAATGAGTAATTTTTAATGTGTGGAAGCATTTCCATATTTCTGATCACTTTTATTGCTCTTCTCTGTCCTTTATTTTGCAGTTATGTGTTATGTTTTTTGGATAGAAGAACCAGAAATGCCTACTTTGTTGAGAGAAGTTTCATGCAGTAATTGAATTTAATTATATGACATACCGTACCGTGCTACAGGAAAGGGTACAAGAATACAAAATCATAGTAATTTTGATTTCTCTGACACTGAAACTCATTGTGGTAGATTCAATTCCTAGAAGATCCTAACAGCCACATCATTCAAGTGTTTAAAAAGTACTAAGTAGCTTAGTCTTTTTGGAGCCTAAATTCTCTTGCTCTAATTAAGTGCAATAAGGCACTTAACTGAGCATCTGGCACATGCCAATCACCTGTACATTTCTGGTATAAAAACTTGTCACAAAATTCTTCTCAGCCAGTGCTTCATTTCATTATCCAGAGCACCAGTCTGGTCTGCAACTCAGCTCCACAAGTATGTGTTTCATCCAAATCCCTATACCCTAGATATTGTTGCAGAGAATTCTGCCTTTCAGGGACTCTTGGCTCCATCTTTTGAAATCAGAAATCATCTGAGATTGCACTAATCCCTCAACTCAGGTGTTGGATGAAACAGATTCTTTGGTCAGTTATGGCAGTTAATGACAGTACAGATGTCATTATCTTTCTTACATAGGGAGAAACACTAAAAATCTTCCTTTGAACTGCGTACTAAAGACCGTGAGCTAAATCCACAGGAACAACTCCCCAGATTGCCACATGAAGAGTTTCAAGAAACAGGAACAGAGCAGAAGGCTTTCACACTCCCCTGGCTAGATATTGCTTGGAGAACCTAAGGAAAATGGTCTCAAAAAACTACACATAGTAAGGAAGCAATGCCTCTTTGTGGTTGCTTAGATGTTGTTGTAGGCCTTCAAAATTTGGATCTTGTTTCACACCAGATTTCTAATCTTCCTGCTCTCATTAATGTTAGGCTTTTCCTGCCAAACTCCATTTAGCCCCATCAAAGTGAAAATGATCCCCAGTCCAGTGAGTTAGGTTTCAAATTCTCCTTTGTGTGCCTGGAAATGGTTTCCAAGGTTAGTTACTCCCAGATTATTTCCAAGCTTAGCTAACCCTTCCTAGGAACTGAGGTGAAGTAGATAGGCCTGTAGTTCCCCAGGTCCTCCTTCTTATCCTTGAAGACAGAAGTGACCTCCAGAGGACCCTTTCAGCCTCAACCACTTTGTGACACTATAACCTTGCCAAGCAGATCCTGATGACCTCAGCTTCACCTAAGTTAGCTTGTACCACACAAGATGATTTTAGGAAAGATTTGTTACCAAAAAAGAGCAGAGAAACACTTAGGAATAAGACAGGCAAAGTGTTGATCTTTTCTGTGATGATTTGGTGACAGATAATCAGGGTAGTAATAGTGGGTAGCAGTGGTAATGGCCAAATAAAGAATCCACTTAAATAAAGGATGAGTTCCAGAAGTTCAGTTTGAACTTTGAATATAAAGCAAAAGCAGACATTTTCAAACTTTGATTGGACAAACCTGTAAGTTGTTTGAATTTACTGAAAATAAAAGCAAAGAAAAATCATCAAATGAAGAAGAAGCATCAAATAGAGAAGAGATATCATCTTTGATGATCTTGTATGAGCAGAGTGTTAGAATTCCAAAGTCATCCTCTTCAAGGTGAAATATGCTCTGTTCGTGTTCCCAAGTTGTAGTACTATAGCTGTGGAATAAAGTGGAATAGGGGTAAATCTATTGCTTAAAGTAAATTAAACAGCACACACACAAACCCTCAAAAAGAAAAAGAGAATCGACACCAAACTGGATTTAAGAATAGGAATGAAAACTGTTATTTTCATTGCAACAATATAAGATGTTGGCAGAATTGTTTGATGATTGTCATGAAGGGACCATATATCTCCTCACAATATCTTCATACTCAGAAGTTACCTGATAGCCTTCTACATGCCAAGGTCTGAAGAACTGTATATGAGGTTAGGGGAGAGAAGAAAAGAAAATGCATTATAGAAGGCTTGAGGATATGAAGAATGGATGAAGTTTCAGCATATGTAGAGTCAAGACACAGTACAGGTATGTAATATATGATACTGGTGACAGGCATCTCTTCAGAAAAAAAATTAGGAGGGGGATCATAGCAAGAGGTGTTAGCTGCTTTTTAAAATAAAAACAAATATTATATGGAAGTGAAAAATTCTAAGAACACTTGTAGGTACTAGCAGCAGTGAGAAGGGACACCACAACTTCTCAGAGTACTCAGGGAAACAGCAATTTCGAAAGTAATCAAAACAGTAATATAGGTATGTGTTGTGGTTTAACCCCAGGTGGTAACTAGGGAGCACAGAGACAGATGTTCAGCCATCTCCTTGAAAACAGGGTTCCATCATGTGTAATGGTGGCTTGGGAAGACAAATGCCATCACTCCCAATGTCTCCCCCTTTCTTTCTTCTTCATTTAGCTTTATATACCTAGCATGATGCCATACGGCATGGAATATCCCATTGCTCCCTTAGGATCAGCTGTCCTGCCTGCGTCCCCTCCCAACTCCTTATGTAACCACAGCCTGCTCGTTGGTGCAGTGGGTGAGAAGCAGAAAAGAACTTGACACTATGCAAGCTCTGATCAGTAGTAACGAAAACACCCTTTAATTACCAACACTGTTTCTAACACCAATGCAAAACGTAGCCCCATACTATCTGCTGTGAAGAAAATTAACTCCATTGCAGGCAAAACCAGCACCAAATATTAAATAATGTGATAAATTTGACTAAAATGTCATAGATCATACTTTGGTCATTATAGCTATACTAGTAGGAAAATAATAAGGCAAGTGCAGTAATCCTTCAGCTATAGTTGAAGCTAAAGGCTGCATCAGTTTACTGCTTATCAAGAATAATTTATGTAAGCCATATACTGTATGGTCACCTATCTGGACTTCAGGCTTACATCTTTCCTCTGCTTGATCTGAGGCAAGAACTTGAATAGGGGCTTCACTTCTCAAAATTGAATAGTATAATGATTTCAGATTTTCTTGTCATAGCCATCCCACTGCCTAATTCATTTTAAATTTGCAGATAGACAAGGAGGGAAAATTGGAGCAAGAGGCTTGATGTCTTTGTACCTAGTCCAATTAAAAGGGGCACAAGTACTCCTGTGAACATAAATATTTAAATGTTATTTTTTTTTAAAATGTCGTTTTCAACTACAAATCTTAAATTCAGCTACTCAAAGTCTGTCTTTCTAGGTGTCAGTGCCTGTGAGTCCTATGTCACTGCAGCAGCCCCAATGACTTTCTGCACTACAAGAGAATCTTACCCTCTGCAGCTGTGTTCAAGTGCTGACTAAGAATGTGTTTTTATGGACAAGCCTTACAGTTCCAGGATGGTTTCCTTCTTCTGAAAACTACCTCATACTGATAATGGTACACTAAGGCTGTCTATATGGCTACCAGCTTTCCAGTCCTTATTGACAACTTTGCACTTAGGTCATATGTGCAATGCTGCATTCTGCCCAATTAATTCTATTCTGGTAAGCAGAGAAATTATTAAAAGGTCTATGATTATTTTAGCCCATCAGTCTTTCAAAACGATTCAAAGAACTAGCTCTGCAGAACCTTAGCCAATTTTTAAAAGAAATCTTTCCCTTCTATTGCTTCTCATACAATGCAAGTTAATTTTTATGTTATATTCTCGGAGATCTCTGTTGACCAGATGTTAGCAATCATGTTATGCTTCCACAAAACATATTACGAAGTCAAAGGGACAAAAATTCTTGTTTTTCCATGAATTTACTTGTTAGTATAATAAGACATCTTCAGGGTATCAGGTTTTATATTCCTGTCCACTAAGAAAAGACTTTCAACAAAACTTTTGTAATTTTAGTTTCATCTTTTGATATTTATGTTAAAGAATAGGAATGTCAGGACACAAAGACAGACTTAAGCAGAATGAAATTATTTGTCACAGCTTAGAAATCATCTGTGTCTGAAGGTAGTTTTCAAGCAAACACCATGTAAATAGGACATGCACTTGGTCAGGACTTGAGCCATGGCTGTTTTTTTACATCCAGACTATAGCACAGAGTGCCAGGACTTCTGGTTCATTCACAGTGTTGGTGTAATATTCTGGGAGCTTTTATTCTTCTGCATGCAAGACACACTGAAATACTTTTTTGGTGTTCAAGTGACTTTTCTGGTTAGCCTTAAGTGATCCATATCAACTTCTTTAAAACAAAGTGTTATTTATTTGCTCAAAGGTGCATAGCAAGCATAGCAAGTGGATGAAGCAGGAAGAGCTATATGCCCTCACTGTTTAACCATATTTAATTTTTTATTTGTGTACTGCTGACAAGTTCCACTCAGTTGACACACTTAATTCATAGGCAAGGATTATTGCCAGCCTTTGTGGAATGAAATGTGTGTGTTCTCTTCAGCTGCTGATACCTCTATAATTTTTTTCTGGAGGCTTTAATAGATTACTGTCCCCTTAGATCCCAGTCTGGGGCTAGGAAGTTAAAACATTGTTAAGCTTGTCTGATTTCTGTTAATAGCCAGGTATAGAGAATACAGGCAGAGTTCCCAGGTTCTCTATTATTTTACCATGGTTCCTTCATCATCTGTCTAATAATTTATTTTCTTCAGCATTGTTTGCCTTCTTTAAATATTGCCTAAACCTTTTCTTGGAACTACCCAGCCAGGCAGGATAAGTTCGATGAAATGGACTCGAGGGCCACAGCTGGTATTCATAAAAACAGTGCAGATGTCTTGTTCCCCTCAGCAACTAAGGAGTATTATTCATATGATTCTCCAGTGGTTCAAGGAGGTAAAGGTGCATTGCTGTCAAAATGGCTTCCACTTACAAGAACAGTTAATTTTGCATAGCACAGTGTAATGGGGGAAACAGCAGTGTTGGCACCAGAGACTATGGAGCAGGCTAGATTTTATATGAGCAAGAGATGGAGGTCTTTGATAAGAGATGATGTGGGGGGGTGGCTTTAATGCTCCAATTCATTTTCTGTGTGAAGGGGAGGGATGGCCTATTGAAAGTTTCATTTTAGGCCAGTTAACTAATACTGCTCCTTACTGATTCTTCAGCCATGCTCAATTAGAGAGACTCCTTTGTCCTGACACCAGTCAGGATTACTACAATTCATCAGCTTTAGCCTGAAGAGTGCTCTTGTACCAGCTAGACTTTTTAGCTCTAGCTGTGAAATGCCTAGTCACGAGGTTGCCAGTAGATAATTTTCCTTGCCCCTGTAAATAGGCCACTATAGATATGTATGAAAAGCTCACTAATAATAAGCACTCTAAATATGCATCAAGTGTTGCATATTTGGAAATTAATTTAGAGTCGTTGTTAGCACAGGTATTAAGCTGTACCAGGAGTGTAGAAATACACTAAATAGCAAGGGAAGATTTTTTAAAAGACATCAACAGCTTCAGTGCAAGGAGTAGTTGAGCTTGTCAGATGAGAAAGCTGCTATACCCTCAAAATAGCTTTACAACAGCTTGGACAAAGGCTCCAAAGAAACTTCATTGGCTTCTGAGTCAGGAACAAGTAACCACAGACAACACAATATATCAGTTGTTGCAGCTGAAAAAAAGCCAGGCTTTGCCAGCACAGCTTGTAAACTCCAGAAGGTCAAATCCCAGTGATTCAAAACATTTGCATACACTGCTATGAAAACCAAATGTTTTCCTTTTAATTCAAATGAACATGAAAATTAAACTAACAATAAAAATTGAAACAAAAATTCTGGCGAGCTTGTTGACATGTAGAAATGAATAAGGCTTCTCTGCAACATTAATTAAAGTGTGAGTCAGTGGAGAGCTATCTCACTGCAACCATTTGTAAGCAGTCGTGATGTGCTAGACTTTGGCTAGACCAATGAGTATTGTCAAGATTTTAGCTGTCTTTCATGATTATAGTTGAACAAACTGTTGATCACTAATTATAACCTGGTGTACAAAAGGCCAGAAGCAATCCAAATAGTTCACATTTAACACTTAGTATGGCTCACTTTTTTCCTATTAAAAAAATTTGTAAATAAAATTTTCACAGGTTGAATCAACCCCTCTAGAGAAATAGCATCTAAGAAAATTCTAAATTTTAATATTTTGATTTACCTTAAGAAGTTTAAATATGAGATATTTTGTTCTATTACATTTTGCTTTACAAAAATATCTGATATGAGTAGGAAACCAGAAATGAAAGACCAAGCATGATATGTAGAAACTACACTAACTAGACTAAGTGGAGGTCTGAGAGCAGGAAAAAATGGTTACAGCATTTGGATTTCCAGGGAGGGACTAAATTACATGATGAATTGGAACAAATAATGTCTGGCAGTGTGTGCTTAAAGCCCAGAGAGGCAACCATACCTTGGGTTGCACCAAAAGCATTGTGGCCAACAGGTTGAGGGAATTGTTTCTGTCCTTCTTCTCTGCTCTCATGAGACTCCACCTAGAGTATTGTGTCCAGCTCTGGGGTCCTCAGCACAGGAAGTATGTGGATTTTTTGGAGTGAGTCCAGAGGAGGGCCACAAAGATGATCAGAGGACTGGAGCACCTCTCCCATGAAGAGTGGATGAGAGAGTTGGTGCTGTTCAGCTTGAAGAAAAAAAGGCTCCAAGGAGACCTTACAGTAGCCTTACAGTATGTAAAGGGGGCCTAGAAGAAGGCCAGAGTAGGATTTTTGTCAAGAGACTGAAGTGATAGGACAAGGGAGAACAATTTTAAACTGAAAGAGAGTAGGTTTAGATGACATACCCTGAAGAAATTCTTTACTGTGAGGGTGGTGAGGCACTGGAACAGGTTGCCCGAAAAAGTGGTGGATGCCCCATCCCTGGAATTGTTCAAGGCCACGATTAAAATGTTTTCCATGTCTTAGGCATATTTTGAATTTCAGTAGACAAATGGGTGGAGTTTTGGTGGATTTTGGTACACAAAACCACAGTCCCTTTATTTCTTGGAAATGTTTAAAAAAATGATTGAAGTCCCATTTTTCACCTCCATTTCAAATTTTCCGGAACCAGAAATATCTACACACAGCTTAAGTAAAAAAATAAAGAATGTACCTCACTTTTCAAGAATTTCTGTTTTTTACTGCCAGCTCTCTCCCCTGCCATATTTTTCTCACAACTCATTCAGAGTGGCTTTCCTTAGAGCTGAAGGTGGAGGAAAGTCAGAATTAGGTCACAGACACACAGATTCACACATGCATCTGTACAAAAGTCTCTGTATTTATGAAAAGTTTGGGACAAATCCAATCTCTGGTGTCAGTGAGTCAATTAACCTTCAAATCCTGTATTTCTTAGACATTCAGGTGCTAGTATGTATTGCCTCCTTCATACTGCATTAGTAAAAAAGACATACAATTCTTATCCGATACTTTGCATGTCTGTTCTGCCTCAAAACCAACAATTTAAAATAATTAAAACAAAAAGCTAGAAATTCAATGTTATCCCATACAGCATGTTTTAGATAGAAAAGTGCTCATTCAATGTGTTTTACTTAATTTACTTTAACAACAAACCAAGATCCTAGGGAAAACCAGAATTTCGCACATAGTGCTCTGGAAACCTGAATGTTTCTAATGTACTAGATATGATTTCTGAACTGAGGAGAATTTTCTGAGTGTCATTACTGTGTCTGCCTTCTCAGCAATCATAGAAGCTCACATCTATCATTTCCTTTGTTCAGTGAGAGACAAACTTCTTGCAAGGAGAAAAAAATAAAGGAAAAGGACTTGAAATATTTACTGTGATGTAATGGGGAAAAAAAGATGCAGTCATAGTACTCCTTGTGCTTTATATTTTGGAGATTTAAATATAAATTGGTAGTTATACTGTATATACATCTATATGAATTATACTGGTGAGATTAATATTTTATATATTTAAGCTATCCATTATGTTAAAATAATTGTATAATATAGTCTATATTATTTCTCATTTCAAAATCTATGTACTTTTAAATTAATAACTTGATGAAGTATTTGAGATCATAGCAAAATTCTCTTCTATGTTTTCATTTACACTCATCCATTTCTACATTTATTCAAATTAATCATCTTAAATGGAATATATATTAGTTGTTTTTCAGACCCTTTTATTTAAGCTTTTAGTGTATTACTGATTTTTAAAATCATATTTTCTTTGGAATAAGCCACATTTTTTTAATGTGCCATATCACACTGGATGTATGCAAGAGGCATCTATGTTCTTTGAAAGAGACAATCAATTAGAAAATTAAAGATTTTATCCTAATTGAAAATTTTGTAATGAACTGGCATTAGGGAAAAATGTTTGCTGCATTTTTGTTCTTCTAATGCATTTGCCAGCATTTGGAACAGTCACTTGCATTGCTTTGTTGCACTTGTTGCACAGTGATGCCATTCTCAGGTGTCACACTGCAGTGAAGTGGGTCACTCACATGCAGACGTGATCTTCTTCAGCCCCAAGTTCGCATTACAGCAGCTAAGGTATGTTAGTGTATGAATCTGAGAGAAAGAGGAGTTTTAACTTCCTGGAGCATTTTTCAATGGGATTGCATAGCACCCTGGGAATCCTCAGCTGATTTCTTCACTTTTTATATGACTGTATATTCTCCTTCTTCCCACATATGGTATACTTATTTGGCTAGGTGATGTGCACTAGTAAATGGAGCCTACCTTTGGCCACTGGTTGTACTGAGGATGCTGCCCACACTGGAACTTCAGGTCTGATGACCCTTAATTTTTTAGCACAAGAGATGGAGATTGTTTTAGTCTTCCTAAATCTCTGCAGCATGAAAGGATTAAGCAAAATAAAGTACAACAATGATTATGACTCTAGGAGTTTCTTCAGAATCATATTAAAATAACTCAGCAATACAATATTCTAAAAAATTCAAGCAGTGACTTCATTTTACAATTTACATAACTGCTGCTTAAAACATGAAGGAAAATTAAGTGCCAAATTATTTATACAGAAGTATACCAAATAATACTAATTACGTAAAGATATGATCTTATTAATGGAACACTTGTATCTATGCTTTAACAAGTTTTATGCAGAATTCTATAAAATGGGGGTACATCCATCCTGAATTTTTTCCTAAAATCTTTCAGTATTTTAGGAAATAATCTACCACTGTTGCTTAGATGTCAGTGTCAGCTGCTAAATATGCCTTTTCCTTTTTTAAATACTAAGTATATCCACGTAGTTCTTAAAAAAAATACAGTTCTCTTTGTTCCACAAGTACATGCTACATGGGTAGAATAACCCTCTCAGAGCTGACCACAAGTTAGTCTTAAAATTATTCTTTCTCAGAATTTTTTCCAACTTAAATCTCTACTGTGACACAGGTGAGAAACCACAGCTACTGGGTATATGTTGAAGTCAAATGCCTTAAGTTTTTTTTTTTTTCTTAAATACTAATAAAATGAAGGAATTAAGGAGGATTTTGCTCCTCCATTAAAAATATAATTTCTAAAAAATAATGAATTAAGAACTTTTTCTAACACATTCCCCCCCTATTTCAGTTCCTCGTGATCATCTCTTGGTTATGAAAGAAGCTAACGTTACCACTGAGATGAAGAGGATCCGTTCTGAGATGTGATAAACCTGTGTGGTTCTGAATTGATATAGTTCAGCCCTGTGAAACTTTAAGAGATGCACTGAAGCTGGAATGAGATAATCTACCTGAAATTGTGTACCTCAAGATTCAATGGCTGCAAAGAACAGGTGAAAGTCTTCATGAATACTTGCTTCAGGGAAAGTAAGTATGGTGAGCATGACTGAAAGAGCCGCCATGGGTTTTCAATGTGACATACAGATACATTACAACTTACAGGAACATCCACTGGTAGTAGCAAAAGTCCAGGCAGACGTAAGAAACTAGACTGCACTAACAATACAATTTTCAACCAAGCAAAGGAATTGTCTTGCAAACTAGACCTTGTCTTTCTGTTTTTGTTCTCCGTCCTTTTCAGTATTTGCTGCTAAGCCAGAATCGGATCCTTCCTTCTTTCCAGCTCACCTGTCATTTGTACAGTTTTGTGATGGACCAGATAACCCGCAAGGCAGCTAAACACCATTCTTGTATCTCACATTAGTTTTAACGGTGTTATCCACTGCATTCCATTCTCTGGTTCAGCTCAAAAGGTGAAATAAATCTGCTTCTCTGAACAATGTGAACTGCCAGTGCTCAGTTATTTGGTAATTGGTATTTGGTAATTGGTGTTTTATTAACTTTTATGTTGTTCTCACCCTGAAACCCAGCCCTCTGGGGTCACCTCACTGTTTGCATTGCATGATATCCCACTTTGAATTCACTTCCAAAGTTGTGACGCTTGTATACATACAGTTTTACACTCCACTCACTGCTGGCTGCTTCTTACAGCTTTCAATGCACTATGAGAGCAGTTAGAAGGACATGAAGTCAGTGTGCTTTCTGACTCATATAAGGCAGAACTAGATGTTTACAATGTTCTTCTAGGGTGAATACATGGGATGCAGCTCTAAGTCTCTCTTCTGATGCCAGGCACTATGTTTTATAGACTATTTTGTTTCTAGTGCCCTGTTTGTGCTCAGGACCCTGTCACGATCTGGATGCAGTTACAGAGGAGATTCAGTCTTCTCCTACTCCTCTGATCCTTAGCTATCAGGCTTCCTCTTTTCCTTAGCCATTAGGCAATGAAAATGTTCTGACAGGGTACTTTAAATATATTGTTGCTTCTGGGCTTTTTGCTGATTGGAAGGAGTTGCACAATAAAAAGGTGCAGAGATGTTTGTGTGATAAATGGGAATATATAAGACTGGGATGTTTGGCAAGCCTGAAAAAATACTGTCATGTACATTCAAGATGGAAGGGAAGGGAGGGGAGGGAGACATGAGCTGTTAAAGTGAGTGGCAGCCACCTACAAACCTAATCCAAATAAAAAGCCTCAGAGAAGAGGGACATACCCCTCCAGTTTGCACCATCACAGAAGGATCAAAGAGAATAGCAGCCCTTGCTCGCACTGTATGAGTTTCTGCCACAGAGTCCCTCCTCAGTGGGAGCATGCCCAGGAGAGGACCGGGTCACCTCTCTGTCGCCTCAGCCCTGCGCAGCAGGTCTGGCTGGGGGTAGGCAGGAGCAACACGCAGCAACCTCAAAGGCTGGAGCAGCCAATGCACTTCTCCAAGGCTGCCACAGAGCTCCAGGAGACACTGTGCCTGCCTGAGGCACCGTGCCTCCTGGAGCTCCTGCCGAGCGGCGCGGCTGTGCATCCCAATGCACGCCGGCGAATATGATACGCGACCCAGCCCTGAGTCGAGGGAAGGAGCCTGGTTGCCACATTAATATGCATCCTCTTTAAGACTCCAGGGGAGGCACTGCTTTCAGTTGTACTTCTACTGGATGAAAACTGAAAATATCTGTAAATGATTAAAATGGTAGGAGAGAAACAATCATAAATATTCATCATCTATCACTACTGATTTATTTTCCTAACGCTGTTGTTACTCGTAGGACCAGATCTGCCTTGTTTTGGCTTCAGTAGCACATGTACAGCACACTAGAAATTAGCAATAATTATGTTTGCATAAATGTAAAACATCACGAAGTTAAAGGAAATTATAGGTATGACCTTTGTGGCATACTGTCAGATTTCTTTACATTATCTCCAAAATGTGACAGACAAATGCACATGGTATTTAGAAGGTTATGTACTTTCCAAACACACCTTTACAAGTAGCCCTTAGTGAATATGATGCTTTAAGAATAAAGCTTGACCTGTTCCAGAAATTCCAAGCACCACCTAATTATTATTTTAATGCTATTTCAGCAAGTTTGTTGGTTTTTTTGTTTGTTTTTTGTTTGTTTGGTTTTTTGTTTGCCTTTTTTATTTGTTTTGGGGGGGTTTTGTTTGTTTGGGATTTGGGGTGCTTTTTTGGCAAATGAAAGGAGTTGCTTTTATCAGTCTCATATATCCACCATTATTTCAGCTTAAAATGTTTTGTTGGAACTCAAGGAGCTGTATTTAAGAGTGAGATGAATAGAGATATATTTGAGGTATATGAAATTAATAGAAAAACACTGTAATGCTGAACAAATCTGTGGTTCATCTGGTATCACTGTTTTCTGTAAAAATCTCCTTTAGTTTGCAGTCAAATGCTCTTTTCAGGTCTGCTTTGATGTAATATTTTGCAGAGAAACTATTAATCTACAATCTATGGCAATAAGTAGGAAACAGTTGCAGTTTTTCATACAACAAAACAAGCACTGTCCTTTTATTTGCTAAACTAGACGAGTTTTCTATAACATAGGGATTTTTTTTAATAGTTATGTGGCTCAGATCCAGCAGGCAAACCTGTTTTACTGATGGGGTCTCTACTTATCCAGCGTTTCTGTCATCAGCCTGACCTTGCAGCTTTCTACAGTGCCATTATACCCTGGGTGCTGGCTTATTTTCATACAGCAGCCCCCAACTACTTGATCCCACTTCATCTACTTCATGGACACAGACATTTGTTGGGCTTATTAGCTCAGCAGGAGCCTTATCATATTTTGTATCTGAGGCTGTTGGAGATGTCAAGAGATGGAAATGCTGTGTAGCTTTTTATCCTCCCTTCTTGCACTTTCTCTGAGAGCCCAACAGTGCATTTGGATTCAATGGTCTCCTGCCACTAGCTGCTGAGATCTCTTTAAATATGTCTAGCTTTGCCATCTGTACCAATAACACTGCAAAGGCTTAGCCATGATTAGACTGTCAAGATTTATTAAGTTAAAAAGTATCAAAGTTTCTTGCTGCAACCCCAGACCTTTTAAGAGTCCACCTTCTTTAGAAACCCTTCCCCCTCCCGAGTAACACTACAGTCAATGTGCTTCGCTTGACCTTGACCAACATATGCACCCGGGGAACACTAATGAATTTGGGCCAATTCATCTTGGAACTGCAAATTTAATCAAGCTGACATGCCAGGGAAAGTAGACTGTAATTAACTCCTAGCATTTTAGGTAATCTGTAAATTTCATAAATTTAGCTCAATCTGTTTTTGTGGTATTAAGCCTTTTTTTTTTTTTTTTTTTTTTTTTTATGTGGATTTTTTTAAAACAATAAAATTTTTAAAAAAATATAAAAAAAAAATTAAAAGTGTTTCATTGTAGCATTAAATCCCTTTAAAAATTACTATTTGTCCAGAAGAATAGGATGCCACCAAGCTGCATAGCAGCCTGCCTAGTGAAATCAAGTTAATCCAGTGCTACCATTTCGTTTTGAAAATGAGTCATCCATTCATTTCATGATGTGCATATTACAAAAATGCATAATCAGTCAAAATAAAAAAATAAAAATAAATCCTGTGCTCAGTGTTCTCTTTCAAATGGTTTCATTTTGATGAAGAAGAGATAGGAGCATTAAAAACTAGCCCATAGTGCTCATGTTTTGTTTTGCTTCATTTTATTATTATTTGTGTAATGGTAGTACTCAGAGGTCCTGGTCAGGATCAAGGTCCTACTGTGTGAAGTGTGGTATGAATGCAAGGTTCCAGCCCTGAGGGAAAAATAAAGAAATACTGTAAAATATTGATTAAAATTAAAAAAAAAAAAAAAAGAAGGAAAAGAGGAAAGGAAAGGAAAGGAAAGGAAAGGAAAGGAAAGGAAAGGAAAGGAAAGGAAAGGAAAGGAAAGGAAA
>JAWWEU010000081.1:122527495-122544904 GCA_035583155.1 Acropternis orthonyx | reverse complement strand
AAAGAAAAGAAAAGAAAAGAAAAGAAAAGAAAAGAAAAGAAAAGAAAAGAAAAGAAAAGAAAAGAAAAGAAAAGGACGCCCCACCCATCACCCTAAACCAGATTGCCCTAAGACTAATACCTCTCCAGGCTGAAAGAGTTCCTCTGACTATATTTTTCTTCTTTTTATGTCTATGCAGCATCAATACCACGCCAAAGCTCTAGCTTCTCCACAGTGGTCCTGGTAGGAGAGAGATTTTAGGTGGCAATGAATAGAAGAGAAGAACAAAGTCAGAGCTCAAGCAATCAAATTATTATGTACTGAAATAAAAAAGCCCAACTAATAGAGACTAAAACCATGGCTACATTTACAGCATATCATCTCAGAAATTATAAGCCTTTGGTATATGTAGGAGTTAATAAAAATATTAAAAGCAGGACCATGCTAAAGAAGGAAACATGCACATACATATATACATACTGTATACATATATTTCCTGCAGACCTTGTTAAAGGAAAGCAATGAAATAACATCAGATATTGCTTCAATCAAACAATTGTTAATTATTTAACAGCAGAGGCAGAGAAGGTCCACAGCCATTAATTTAAGTTCACTTCCTCAATATGTGTTTTGTAAAAATTCCACATTCTGGGGATGTGTTCTATTGTTTTTTAACCTAAAAATTCATGGATGAGGTTTTTTTAAGGCAGACAGCAGCAAAAAGAACCACAGTGAATATGAAGTTCAGCTAGTCTGTTGATCTTTGTAATCTCCCTTTTCAAAGAGGAGGGTGAACAAGATTTTACCGATAACTGATTAAAATTCTTCAGTTTTGTAGTGTGTACATATTTAAATACATATACAACTAAATGTACAGGGAGTGACAAAATGAAGCATGTGTCTTAACCTTTCCATGCTGATTATGGTAGCTGTGGCTAGAAAGGAAGAATAAGGTCTGAGCTCAAACATAATGTGAAAATACATACAACATACTGTATTTACACACCTAAAAATCATATACAGCAATATATATATTCTATAGGATGAGATTTTTGACTCTGTTCCAAATGGTTGATGCCATTTGAGATGGACAAAGCAGCCATGCAGTGCCTTTCATGAAAATTGTGTTCATCGTGAAGAAACCACATCATAACACCACACAATCATAGAATATTCTTTACTGTCCTGTGGTCAGCACAGTCTTTCATTTCTAAATGCACTGGACCAAGGGGAATAAAACAAATTCAAGGCTTTCTTCATTCTGAAGGCTGGAAAAGCTGGTCATAAATTGCTTCTTCTTTTTCTTGGTATATGACTGTACACGTGCATGGGTCTCAATCACAAAAACAAATATCTAATTTTTGTGCAAGCTCAGAGAGCGGAACAATAACTCTTACCTGCCCTCAGTCTATACCAAAAAAAAAAAAAAAAAAAAAAAAGCAGGCCTCTTCCTTAATGTCTGAAGTACCCAGGACTTTTGAAAAATGCATAAGCACAATTCAAATCCTTAATTAAAAAAGGTGGAGTTTACATAGACGTGGCCAGTAATGTACTGTATACTTTCAGAGCTTTAAAAAATGTCTTCACATATGTTATTATGATTTATTAAGCAAATTCTTGACCCTAATAGCTAGTAAAAGCTAGCAAAGTGCAACTGGCCACTTTAATGACCGGAAACATAAATGCTGGTTCACAGAAAGTAATCTCTCAACCATCACAATGTGCAATAGATCTTTCAGGACACTAAACACTTCACCAAAGTAATCTCAACTGCTATCAAGTACTCTCAAAACTCCTTTTCTTGACTGGTCAATGAGAACATTGTGGTGCAAAGATATGACTTATATCAACATATTGGAGACCTCATCATCATGCTACATGCAGGAGAAGACAATGCAGACTGCTCGGGTGTTGGTGATGGGAGGCCTCCAGTGACTCAGTTAAGAAATATCTTGGGTGGTGTAGAAGCATTTTGAAGTAGACCTCAGCTGATTGTGAGATAGTTGTCAATCTATAGGTTATCTATATGGACCGCTACATGGATTAATCTCACTCCTTCTTTTCAGAGATCCCTGGAGATAACTGCAATACCACAGTTTTCCTGAACTCTCACCAGCTCCACCACCTCCATCTTAGCCTATACAATCAGTGTTATCACCCAAAAGAGGGAACATAAAATTATGAGAAAAGTTTAAATTGATGCAAGGGTCTGAGTAGCTAAAAGGCTACTGATAGGTGAACAAGACACTTAAATTTTTAAAGCAACCTCCTAAAGGGAAAAGTAAGTTAATGCAAAACACTGAAAGGAGCAATCAGTAATGTTGACTGTAGCTTCAGCAGAGGATATGCCCCCACACGCTGATAATGTAGAACAACCTTGAGGCTGTATTAGATTCACTGATAGTCCTGACTATAGAGCTAATTGTGGTAAGAAATGGTTGCACTTCCACTTTCCCAAGAGACTGCGCCTCTTGCTGTCAAAAGATCTGGAAACTGTGATTCATGCTTTTATCAACTCCATGTTCCCAACTTAGGGCTAAGGGCTCCACAAAAGTTTCATCTTCTGCAATACTCAGCAGCCCACCTCTTAAGCAGGAAAACCTGCCAAGAGATCATAATGGAAATCTGCGCACTCTAATGGATTTCTGCATTCATTATCCAGATACAAATCAACTTCCCGGTCCTTATATTTAAGGATATTTTAGATATTGGTTTTTAGCCAAGATCCACCATGCAAGTCTGCTTATTGAAAATGCTAAAGTGTATGCAACCCATGTTCAAATGTTCACAAATATTTCATGTATTAGGGTCCTGCCCCTGAAAGGAAAATTTAGCATACTGCAAGATGTAATGCAAATTGTATCATCTCATGAGCAAATCTTCCCATAATAGTGCAGTTTCAAGAGCAGTGGCAAGAAGTGAAAGAAAAGGAAGAAGTAAAATGAGAAGAAAAAATAGAAGAAAAATGTATATGCTTCCAACCCCTGTCAAACATAACTACAGACGAGGTCAGAAGCTTTTTGTAGACATCCATAATTTACTTTTGAGTGTGAGAGTTACAGACATATTATATGTGTTGATGGAATTAGTGACATGTGAAAATTTCTGCAGAAGAACCTTACTATCTGAGGATGTTTCTATGAAATGCTGAGTAAAAGAAAAAGGAAAGAGAAAGATGAGTTGGGATGGAGATAAAACAATTTCAAGGAAAACAGGAAATTGCTTAGTTGTGTATCAATACACCCACATACTGAAATCCTTTGTTTGACTGCTGAAAGCTGATCTATCAAACATTTTCTTTAAAGTAAACAAAGAAAGAAGTGGAAGAAAACTGAGGAAAAGAGAATAGTATCTACTAACATGAGTTAGAACCTTAATTTTAGTATTTTAAAATGCATTTTAGTATACTTACATGTTTTTTTTACTGCAGCATTAAGTCACATGTATTTTGTACAAACTAGGAACTACCTGATCACAGGATTTGCATTTTACCTAGTTCTAAGAGTGTACAAAGCATATCTTCTGCTGCAGTTAAAGATCACTTTGGCATTTTCAGTAATGTTAAGAGGAAAATGCACATTAAAATAGACCCTCATTCCTAGGTTTAAATGCCAACATAAATAATTAGTATGAATCAAAATTATTTAATTGTGTTTTGAATTTTTCATGTTAATATATTTCCAGAGGATCTAGAAGAAAAGTTCTAGTGTTAAGAACAGAAGAAGGATGCAACAAGATACAAAATTGCCAAATTTTCATCACAATCAATGTTCCCTCAATTTGAACTTTTATTGCTCTGAATTTCTTGTGTTCAAAGTAAAGAACTTTAAAACTGAGGACACAAAAAATATTAATTCTAATGCATTATAACAGTATGGTAGGCTTGTCCACTGGCTGGTTTTTGGATGCTCCGAGTAGTTTTATTCTAGCTCATCCGAGTAGTGTCAGAGCTACTAAGCATGGACATATTCATCAGAGCATAGTTGGTATGTCTGAAGTGACCATTAAAGATATCCTGTGGTGGAATGTCTACATAAACTAGCAGGCACTTTCTGTGTCATCAAGTGGTGTGGCTTTCTCCATTCTGCTCTACATCTGAGTTTCTCAAACATAGAGGCTTAGGGATAAGGCTCCAGTGGAATCATAAAATATTTGCTAGTCTGTCATTACCACCAACCTGGTTGTTAGTGGGGTGGAGAGAGCTCCATCTACTTTCTGGCACTAGCTCCAAGACTGCTGACAGATTTATGTAAAGCAGAATGCATACACACTTCTAGCTTCTGCCCTGTATGATGAAGGTCTTTATTTTTACTTTTTTATTCCTACAGATGTTGGACAACTCCAGAGTGCAGCTAATACTGTCACATTAAGTGACTCCAATATTGCAAAAGTGAGAATAGTTAAAGTGGATAAACATATTTTTGAAGTTCTTCCAAATACTATCACAGTTTATTTGTGCAGGGTAAACAGTAGGCTACGCTGTTAAAGCAGGGCACAAACCAGAGTATTTTCCTCTAAGACCTTATAACCTAAGCAGCATGTAAACAAAGAACCTGGTCTTGGGAGATGCTGAGTTTATACATACTACAATGATAGGTACTATATAACACCCTAGGTTAGATTCCTGGAGCATCCTAAATTTACTCTGAGGTGGTGAAAGAAGGTTGGTGTTGGATCACGTTTGATGCAAGGGATAAGACAAAGCCAAACTCGTAAGAGGAGTAAGAGTTCAGAGGAGAAAAGCTAAGAATAATTTTGGGGAGGCTTTTAAAAGAATATAGGATGCTGTTACTGAAAGGAGGATTAGTGAGTCCTAGATTTCACTAATTAGGTGTAAATCATTAAGACTGATGCCCCTGGTTTTAGGATTTTTCTTGCTTTTTGTTGCTGTTTAAGGATCACTGCTCCGATAAGACCATGCTAACTCCACTGAGTTTGAGATTAGCTGGGGCAATAGCTAGGGAGATAGCTTCAGGCTTGTGCATAAAGGAATGTCTTTCAGGTCCTGCTTTAGGCTCTACCACCATTTGGTTGGGGTTGTCTAGGTGGAGGAGGTAGATACATTCATTAATGTGAATTTATGATGCTCTGGCTACGCTGCACAGGGACAGCCTTTAGTGGGAAGTGGAGTAGGTAGCACCAAACAATACATGCTAGAAATATCCATATGAAAAGGTACTTATTTAGACAGGAATGAAGACAGAATACTTTCCTTAAAGAACTTATTATCTAAACAGCATATAAAGAAAGAGCCCAGTCCTGTGAGGTGCTGTAGTTAGTGCTCTATTAATTTATTCCCTTGCTTACTGCATACTAACTTCTTGTATAGACAAGCAGAATTTAAGCCTTGCAAACTGTGAATGGCTAAAGTGATCTCATATATCTTTTTTAATGGGGCATCATGTAGGTAGTGTCATTGGTAGCCAAACCATTTAGCTTTGGAGAGCTTCCTCTCACACTGCTGTTGCTTACAGGTGGAACAGTAACTCCTGCAGTCACATCTGATATTCACAGACAGTGGTTCTGTCACTATGAATGGAAATGGGAAGACTGGGAGACAGAAGTCATGGAAATATATTTTGCTCATGACATCTCCTCATTGCCTAAGAGTCCTCCCAGGTGTTGAGCAATGTCCTCAGCGTACCAGTTAGCCTCTTGGCTCCTAACTCTAAGCATCATTTGTTGGCATTTTTCTGTGGGGGGCAGCAGCTGCTAGAAACGCTCAGGCATGTCAGAGGACCTTCACAGGGAATGTTTCCTTTGCCTCTCTAAAGCTGCTGGTCAGTCCTCACAAGATGGTACACACAGCGATGTCATTCAGTGACTTAGAAAAGTCTGCCAGGCCCATAAAACACTGCCAGCTCAGAATTTCCTAGGTGTATCCAATACAAAAGTTGCAAAAATTATATTTCATAATTCACCAAACACATGAGCAATTCCTGGAATTGAACAGTTCTGTTCAGTCTTTTGCTCTTTATAAATTCATGAGTGGGTTTGTGGCCTGTCACTAATAGGTCTCTAAATTAATAAACTGATGTGTATTGCAACACTCTCTAGGGCAAATTTTCTACAAGTTTAGAGTCTAGTGACCTGCCTTATGTCATGCTGTGGATTCACCCCAAGCAAAGGGTGGAATTTTCAGCCTGCTTTTCTTTCTGTGATAGTTTACAATAAGTCAGCTTCTCATCCCTTGTCATCAGTTAATATTAAAAGCAAAAAAGTAATAATCACTGTCTTTTAGCACTGAGCAAGAAGATTTATCTCTTCTTTTAATGGGATTCTTGAAAGATGGAAAGAGGGAATGGAGCTTTTTTGTTTTACAGAGTCTTTTCAGCATGAGTGAAGATACCGCCATTTCATTACATGCAGACTGTGGTTCAAGTCTGTAAATTCCATAGCTTCTCAGTCAGGAGTCTTGGGCTTCCACGTGTGCATACAGAGCTGTCTACTTGCTCATCACCTCCAGCACAGCCAAGCTAATGATGCACCAGCAGAAGGAGAGATTACATTCACCATGTCACAGCTGGGCCCAAAGATTGGGGCTGCCCAGAGACTGCAGATGTTCTAGGCATGAGAGGTAGAAGCTGTGTCCTTCACAAAAAGGCTAGGCCAGGCTAGGTTTTTTATACTATTCACATCTTTTCTTGTTCACCCACAAAATTTTTATAAGCCTGTGGTCAAAGAAATGCCTAATCTTGCTGTGATAACAAGCTACAAAGAACCAGGAATCATACTGCTGGCTCATTGTATAAATGCCCTTTTTGCCTCCTAAAGCGCTTTGTGACCCCTGTCTGAGAATAGGTAAGTTTTGCACCCCTGACACACCCACATGCAACAAACTCATCTGTCTGAAGTGGTACACATTTGTCTTATCTGCACTGGAAGACTTAAGTATTGTGGGTTTAACTCGGCCTATGAAGGGAACAGCATGTGACTAGATATAGTCACAAAAGTGTATCAGGCTATTAGTTATTTAAAAATGGTCAAAGAGATAAAAAAATCAATTTTGGGGAGGAGAATTGTGGACAGAAATAATGGAGCAAGCACTGCAATACACCCATCTTCTCTGCATTTAACTGTTCAGTCACCACACCTGTAGAAGGAAAGCACACTTTAAATGAGACCTTCAGCTGGCATGAATCAGGAAACATCTCTGAAATCAGCAGTTTCAGATCTGTGCATCAGCTAAGCACTGTGTTGCAGAGTTTTCATCACTGAAGACCAAATGAGTATGATCACTGCATATTACACAGGAATTATTTAGTACGCAGAGGCTAGCTCTCTTGCTAAACAGGAACCTATTACAGAGGGAATGTATTCATGTACAGCAGCAGTAAAGGGCCTGCAGTTCTGATGAAATAAAGAGAAAGGCCCAAACCTATGGAAATTAATATTTCTATAAAGCATAAAAGTAAGCCCAAGCTCATTAACAGTTTTTATAGGCATTCTATAAAACAGAACAACTGTATATGTGAGAAAGAGAGAGAAAGAAACAAAGAGACAGCGATGGAGTGAGAGAGAGAAACACAGAGACACAAATAGAAAGGGAGAAAAAATATTTAGGGTGCATGAGGTAAAAAAATATTTTGTATGGGAATAAAAATAAAGATTCAAGTTCAAATGAAACTACCACAGAATCTCTATACATGATCTGCTCATTATATATTTATTGTTTCTTGACTACTGAAAAATGATCACTGCTATTTTCACCTGACTTTTTTTTTTTTTTTAAAAGAATAATACATGTTATCTTCTGCATTATCTCAGTAGACTAGGTTATATACTGCACATAGTTAAACACACAATGATGAAACATTCATATAAGGCTGCTCTCATTTCCCAGCTTCTCATTTTTACACAGAGCACCTAGATGTGCCAGAATACTTCTCTCCTTTGGCAGGAGGGCTAGTTTTTTCAGAAACTGGTGCCAGTGCTACCTATGAGTCAGCGTGATGTATTTAATGCTCCATTTGTTAGAGGCTAAGTACATTACCCCTACAGTGCCCTAACCTCTAATGGCTCAGTGCCAGGGAGCCCAAGTCTGGTCCTGAACCTGAATTACTACTCCACATTTTACTGCAGTGTCGGTTGTCTCTAATACATGCATTAGATCTAGGCATCACAGTGCATCATTTTAACATTAGAGTCTGGTATTATGAAATGTATCTTTTTCAGAATATTCTCATTTCCCTGTAATGCATCAAAATGGGAATGAAAAATTAGGCATGAATTTGAAGTGCAAAAATTTTATGTTTTCATCATTTTGTACTAAAGCTGGAGTAAAAATATAGGTGCTTGTAGTAAGGTGCACGGATCTGACATACAGCTCTTGATGTTTAGGGTTAAATTTAAATCTACATTGCCTGGTTACCAATCTCCGCAGTTGCACCCAGGCAGGACTAGGAAAGATTGATGATTGTGATTGTGAGATTAATCCTGTAATGTTTACAAGACTTCTGAGCTGAAACCTGGTTGGTCATATCATGCTATCCAGAGAAGGCCGCTTGGCTTGCCAGGGTAATTTCTTCTGATGCAGTAAATAACTAGGCATAATGAAAATACTCTGATGTATTCTACTGCCTGATTGATGCTCTGCATGTGATACGGCAAAGCAGTGCACTTCCTATCATGAATTTACATATACAAACCAGCAGAAGAAGCATGATAATGTCAGCATCCTCCAGAAGCCCTAGGATGCTACACAATTTTATAGCAGTTATGAATTACTGTTGACCTTTCTGGCCTCTTATACCAGTATGCTAGACTCAAGCATATTGAAAGTCATCAGTCTGAAGCAGTCATTCTTTACATAATTATGGCTATTTGTGTGTGGGAGGATAGCGTTTCTTTTATTGTTAAAAATTAGCATTAAAGAATATCACTGCTGGGATTGAATGGCCCATCTGTTTTAAGCATAGATTTGAATAGAAACAGACAAAAGTATGATAGGAATTCTTCAAACTATTTGTATAAGCCAAACAATATCAAAATGTGGACTTTAACAATTCAGCACTTAATGAAAGAGCATGGCTTGTGTCCTGATTTCAAGACAGATTTTTTTTTTAAACCAGGTTAAAAGGTCTTAGCACTTAGCACTATCATTTAAACTAAATTTCTTGCTGGATTTTGCAAGTCTAAATTAACACGAAATATTCAGTAGTGGTATAAAAGTCTTTCAAGTACAAATATAGATTAAATCTTTGAAATCACGTAGATGCATTAGTTAAAGGAGCTTCCATATTTCATACTAAATATTTGAATAATCAGGCTTTCAGAACATCACTAAAACACAGCTCCTTATTATCATTTGCATTTTAATGTCCTTAAAATTATTACACTAAGGGAAATGTTTTTGATACATTACAGCATTTCCTCCAAATGTGTGATTATGTTAATGGGTTTTCAATCAGGATCCTAGCCTGACACCATAGGAAAATTTATGCAAAGTTCATACCCTGTCAGGGCCTTTAATCAGGACCATTTATTAGAACCCTGCCTTCTTTGATGGTTGCTGCTCCCTTTATTAAATATACTGACTTGGCCATCTGAAGAAAAGGACAATAAAAGGTTACTGGGGATGAAAGCATGAATGCTATTTGCTCATGTTTCCTTTACAGACACTTCTTCAATAATTAAGGAAGGGCTTTCTTTGGCCTTTTAGGCTTTTGAAGTGCATATCAAACATAACAGTTCTTGTTTTTAGGGAAGGTTTAATGCACAGATTTAGGCTTAAGCACAAGTATACTAACTTAGAGGCTGCCAACAGAATTAATTTAAATAATTTTCACAAAAATCACAGCAGTCACATATGTCTACTGACTAGTTGAGCTATATTTAAGTGAGGCAATTAAACTTACTGTAATTTAGGACAAATATTAAAAACAATGGCTTCCCCTCCCCCTCTCACTCCCCCCCCTTCTTTTTTTTCCTTACACTGGTCGTTTTTCTAGCTTTTTTCTAGGCAAACCTTAGATGGCAAAAGCATCAGTGCACCTGATAAAACAGCTTTCCACATGAGAACTGTTTCCAAGATCCTTCAATGTATGTTAGTTACTTTATAAAATTATTTAATACACTGCTTAAGGATTTATAGGAGGGTTGAAACTGGCATGAGTGACACTAATTTTTCCCCTGGATCGCATGCAGAGAAAAACACAACAAACAGCAGATCTAACTAAGTAGTATTGACAACCTGGGGTTTGGATACAAATTCAATATGAGAAAACAGACTCACTTCAATGAAATACAAATAAACAACGAATTCTGTTTTGACATGTCTAAATAGGTAGTAGGTGACTGAGAGGCTTGGGTCTCATAGGAAAGCCATTAGTGGAGCATTTGATAGGAAAACGTTTGATTTGAATGCAAGTTGCGTTTCCCCTCAGGGGGTGATCTGAGTGGTATACTGGGGATTCACAGGCGCCCTTTTCACTAGAAAATGCCTGCTGGGCTGTATCTTGATAAATGAAATTTGTAGGATCTCCTAATACTAACAAGTATATAACTATATCATCTATTTAGAAAGCATGTTAATTATATTGGTTCACTGATGTTCATTTTCTCGTTCTGCAAAAATATATTAAAAAGTTTTAATGATGAGCACCTGGGTCAATTCTATGTCCAGCCTGGAAAAAAAGTAATAATACTTCATTAGTTTAATTATCAATATTTATTGCTCTGAAAAAAAGGAATTCATTATTTTTCCCCACAAGCAATTGGTAAATATTCAGTGAAATTATAGGATTGCAGCAAGAAATTAGTTACATAAATTTCAGTGGCCTGATCTAGAATAAAGTTTTTACCTGAGAAACTTCATACTGAATAGTTCTCTGGCATGTTGTTTGTTTGTTTGTTTGTTTGTTTGCCAGAAACAGTATCTTAAATATTGTTGTAGCCATCATAAGTATTCATATAATGAATGACATCTAACAAGATATTCAGATGAAAATAAGCACATCCTTATTAGTATTTAGATGCCTACATGCCTTTGTGTACATGTCTTTAGACGGTAGGTGTTTTTGAAACAAATGAAATTGGTACCTAAACTGCACAGCAAAAAAAAAAAAAAAAAAAAAAAAAAAAAAAAAAAAAAGTGATACATTTGAGAAAATGAACAGTTTAAGGTGTTATTTTATACACTAATGTGTGACCTACCCATACACCCTTTAATTTTCAATTTATTTCAATCACAAGAATATATAAAGAATATATATAAAGAATAATGGGCCCAAAGTAAATGAACAAGGCACTAAGGAGTTAATGTTCAGAGATGTATCTTGGAGTTAGGGATTCTTTATGATGCCAAAAATGCTGCTGAGGGTAATCTTAGTAAAACAACCCTTCAAAATTAGTATTACATTTAATTGCATGCATGTGTTTCTGATATACCTCATCAGTGTTAAGCATCATTTTATCTTTCTGTTTGTCCACACAAAGAAGCCAGCAGACTGAATGATACTGGTAATGCCTGTTAGTTTGAAGGCAGAGAATGCATGGTATGCAGCTTAAAGCACATCAAAGAAAATGTAACAGGACCTCAGTATGTCTTCCTATTAGACAGCACACTGTTATTAAGTAGAAATAGTATTTCTTGTATTTATGCAGTTTAATAGATCAGAAGAGACCTTTCAGAATTAGTAATTAACAAAGAAACAAACAAACCAAAAAACCCCCACCCTAAAACATTTTCCGTTTTAGTGCGGTAGACAAATGAAAAAAGAAATTTTATACTTCCATGAATAAAGAAAGCAGGAGGATATTAATTCACATAAGACACAGTTTATTGGTTTATGTCATAGTAAGCTATCCTGATTAGCTAAATGGATCAGGAGTAAGGACATTAAAAGGGATAAGGTGGCTTCTGAACATATAAGAATATATAATGTATCATATAAATATATATCTGTATTTGCCTATATTGCTCATGCGCATGCACACACATTCTGCATATGTTAGGCCTTTCTGAGGAAGAGGCAAACAATATAGATAAAAATCAGCATCTGCAAAAGGCAACAATCCCATGATTCCATCTGAGCCAATCACTTAACATATCATTCATAATGCTAGCCCGTTCCCATCATCCTCACCCTGTCACTGGCATCTTTCTTCATTTTCTTCTGCTTCTCAGTTCCAAGAAAGTGGAACCACTGTATCATTTACTGTCCACAACCTAAGCTGCTGATTTAGAGGCTGATTTTTTATTTTCCATAATGTCATATAACTATGCTTTCTGCTGTCTATAAAAGTTTAATTTCAGAAAATCTTGAATAATTTTAACACTGAAAATAGTGCAGGAAGCTTGATTTTCTTATTTTCTCTCCTACATTCTTTCTTTCATTATAAATTTCATAATTACAAGCTTTTAAAAAAATATGATATGCAGTTTCCCCCTTCCCTTCCTTTTTTTTTGTTTTCTTCTTTTTTTTTTTTTTTTTTTTAATTTTTGTTTTGTCCTCCAGTGTTATACAACTCAGTCATATAGGAAAACTTAAGTAGTAGCTTTTATTTATGCTCAAAAAAATTTCTAAATTAATAAAAAATGCTGCTATCATTTTTCTGTTTAATAAGACACATGATATTTATTAACCATATTTGCCAAATGTTGATAGTTACATTACTTTTATTAATGATTCCTAAAAGCAAATACAGTGAGGTTTTTTCCTCCTGTTTTCTTTTCCATATTATTATTGTTACAGAGGACAGTGATGACTCTGTGTCTTAAAACCTAATCACTAGTGCCTATTAAATTTGGGTTTCATATGTTGCTGGAGGTAGAACTGATTATCATAGTGAATGAAATACTTGTTTGGCGTATTCCCAGAGGGCAAAAAGTCATTCTTCAAGGTGATGCATCTCATTTGAGGAATACATTAACAATTGAAGGCAGTTAAAAATACATGTGAACTCCCAGTGAGGCAAATCTGAGGTTGACCACATATATTTACTGACTGACTCTTGCCTCATTCAGGGGAGAAAACTGTGATATGGAAGGCTGGTTCCTGCAACACATGAGACCTTAATTTACAACTCTAATGTGGCAAGTAGATCATAGCTGCTTAGAAAATATTTAGGATTTAACGCTCTGTGTGGGTTTGAGATGTCTTTTGTATCTTCGAAGGTTAAAGAAAAAGTGTAAGAGATAAGGCTCAACAACATGAAAGGTCAAATTTGTGATAGAAATTAACTTCTCATTTCAAGGTTGCGTTAGAAAATAAAGAATAAGACAGATGCATTTTTGAAACCATGATGAGATCCACAGTGAAAAGTTTATACAATAGAAAACAGGAGACAGACTACATAAAGACCAGCATTATTGCTATGAAATGCCAGGTTACAGAATTATTGCATTAATTGCAGCAGCATCCTGAATAGATGGAGCGATACTGAGGATATCCTATGCAATGATGAAACACATTGCTGTAACAAATGTTATTCTGCCTCCAAATTAATTTTCAAAGCATTTGATATTTTAGTGGAAAATAAAGCAGAAATAGAAAGAAAGTCAGGGTTTCAAAGTTGCTCAGGTAGAGCTGAGCACGAACCATATGCAATATGAAAGGTAAAGCAACAATATGTAATAAACCCCAAACCAAACTAATGCAGTATTTTAGCTTGTTTTATCATCAAATTAAGTTACATTCTACCACATAGCTTTTTATTTATTTGGAGAAACGTTATTTTTCAAAAGGTATAAATATTAACATTTTGATTCACAAAGAAGCACTGCTGAATTATCAACCTCTCTTTCAGCAAGTAGAGTCAAACAAACATGAAGTTTTGCAGAGAAGAAAACAGAAGTAGATCAGGCTGGAATATTTTTTGTCCCCAAATAGTATCTTCCTCCAAGTTAACGAAATGGTAATTTTAAATGCAAAATATATTCATATATGAATGCATTCATTTATTTCACACCCTTACAAAACAGCCTTCAGAGCGAGAATGTGTGTATTTGAATGAGACAGGATAGTATAGTTGACATATATGTTGTTATCAAAAAAGTTTCAAGACAAAAACCAAATGCTAATATGCTCCCTCCACCCTCCAAATGTTAACACCTATATTCTGACTAGCATCATGACAACAACTCTGCACCACAAGCCAAGTCATTTTCAGTTACTGGGTACATTAGCTGAAACCTCTTGAGATCAGGTCCTCAGTGTAGTGAAGATATCACAACATTTTACTGCAGTCCATCAACTGTACTTTTCTTGAAACACAATTAGAACTGCTGTGGGAGTCCAGGATATCCATTTTCCAAGGAGCAAATGAAGGCAGACTGGAAGGCAGGGAAACTGAAAAATAGTGTAAGGATAAAAAAGGACAGAATTTTATCAGAAAATATCCCTCTCATGAAAGGAATCATTTATACAGTCCATAATCCAAATTGTTACACAAGAAATCCTGTGCTGAGCCTAGAGATCTAACATTACATATAGAGCAAATTCTATGGTACTGTGAAAGCTGGAAGATATGTGAGACACATGGGTCTGGAAAGCCTGAGGATTCTGCACCAAGAGTGGTAAATTAGGATTTACACAGGGAACTCTGTCTGTAAGTTTGATTAGCCAGATGTGGGAAAAGGCACCTAATGCTTAATCAGAAATTCCAGAAAGGGGCTGTTAGAGAAGCAGGAGATGTGGTAGGAAGAAAGCAAAAACCCAGATGTGCTTCTGGGGAGAGTGAAAGCCTTAATGTCTACCAGTAGCTTGCTGAAAGCTAGGATAGGTCTGGTTAAAATTACCACCTCATTGTGGAATTAAACATCTAATAACAGCTAACCTGGATGCATGGAATCCAAAGCCACTGCAGAGAGGCACCTATCACAGAATCAGTGAGCTGCACTCATAGTTGAAAGTACTCATAGGTGCTCATATTCTTGAAGAGGGTTTATAATCTTGCCTTCAAGACTAGTGATAAATGGACCATATATTTTGATGTTGGATTGCTCTACTCAGTTTAATTTACAAAATAATTAACTTAGAAGCATTAACTCTTGGATTCTAAAACTGTCACTTCCATTTCTTCCCCCCCAATGCCTTTTTACATTCTCTTCATCTTTCTCTCTCTCCAGTTTCTGTGTCCTTTTTGAAGTATGAGTGGATACATAACCTACTCACAGTTTTTCTGTGCTATGTACAGAGTGAAGTTGAGTTCTACACTGCAGCCTAGTATTGGTTTTATTTTCTTACCAAAGGGGCATGTAAGCCATGGAGGCAGGTCCTGCAGGAAGAGCAGGATTAGTAGTTTTCTCTGACTGACTCAGTATTGTTTCAACTCTGAGTTACTGCTGTCCAGAATTATCCAATTCTCTAACCAGAGTATTTTTTTTTCAATCTTTGATATATTATGTTTTATTGTGTTGTATTAAAAAATACAAACCCTACCCATTTTAACAAGCCATTCAAATCACTCTGTGAAAGTGAGATGTCCTCATTATTTACTACCCCACCAACATTTGTGTCATATGGAAGCTGGAAAAATGTGATATTGGCATCTACATTATTGATTAAGAGGCTAGCTAACACTGGATCCAGATTTGAAATTCTGAGACTGACTGAAAAAGTCACTTCATTGTATCTTAGCATAAACAGTGAATTTCTGTCATCTGTCTATAAACCAAATTTGTATGGCCTGTTAACTCCATTGGACTTAAGCTTTTTAACCATAATATCTTTTAGTAATAAGTCAGTTGGAAGTTCCCTTTACCTGCAGAATGTTTTCAGCACTGAAGTCTTTAATCCTATTAAAAAACTCAAACCAAAAAACGCATACAACTTGATGACAATTGCTGTTTCTTGGGAGGTAATGCCGAATGGCATTGACTATACTTTTGCCTCTTCTTATAATGAAATTTCTGCCTTGTGAGCTATGGCTTAAATTAACTATTCCATTTTTTTACTTAAATTTAGCACCATTCTGTCCTGTTAGCAACCCTCTGGTTAATCATCTGGTTAAGAAGTTGAAATATTTGGAAATAATTTACATTCTTCAAGTTCCTTGGAATTTACCTTGGTTTCCATTTCTTGATGGTTAACATTTATGGTTTAGAGTTCTGGGTGGTTCCTGAGTGGAAGATATCTTGGCCAGTTAACTTAAAAATGTTAAATTCCAGCAAAAACCTTTGCTACAGAGGGTAAAGTTCCAACTACAACAACATCACATAGGACATGTTTTATTTCAAATACATAACTGAAAAATCTGCTGAACATTCCTGTCTTTATACATCAGTACTTGATCAAACAAACCCAGAAGTGAACCTATACATATTATTAGTAAGATTTTTAAAGCAATCTTCCTACTTTTAATTCTATAGGAAATTATTATTTAATTGAAACCTTTGTCTTTCCTTTATTTCTCCTAGAGATTTTAACTTGCAGCTTATATCCACTTCCATTTGTTTTCGCATTTTTCTCTCCATCATATATCATTATTTGTTTTATAACAGCTTAAAGCCAAGAAATCCAATATAACAATTTTTTTTTCCTCTTGTCTCTTAAATTCTAATTTCACTGATATCTATCAGGATATCCTTGAGAAATTTTCACTTATTAGCACTTGTAGATTTGGGGAAATCAGGTGCTTTAATGTAAGAGTGGTTATAGTGGTCACCAATACTGCTGCATTTGCTTTTTGAACAAATTGAAGTCAGAAAATTGCTTTATGTATCAAAACAGATCATAGAATCATAGAATATCTTGAGTTGGAAGGGACCCATAAGGATAATCGAGTTCAAGTGCCTGCTCCTTTCAGGAGGAGGTTTGCCTTCAGATAGCTGGTACCCCATTATTCAACCATCTTTGATGAAACATTTTTTTTATTATATTTAGAAACTCAGACAGCTTTAAAATTAGCTGCATGAAATCACATCCTAGAGAAAAAAATTTCCTATGGCTGAATGCTTATGGAGACCCTGATGGTGCTTCCTGGTGTGCATCAGATGCCCACCTGCATCATCATCAAAATTTTGTAGAAGGCACAATGCACATCCATAAATACCAAAGGCTTTGTGATTTTGAGTAATATCTGGCCCAACAAACCTCTGGTGTAATGTGTCACCTTGTGTATTCTGCTACATTTAATTCACAAAACACTTAAAATCAGTTTAATATTCAAACATTCATCCATTCTTCCTTTTAATCTATATTCTGCCAAACAGAGAGGGGTGCCTTTCTGTTTACACAACACCCAGGTGTCCACTCATCTTGTATTTTGCTCTCGGTCCCTAACCTCTTATTCTTTGGTTATCTTCCCAGGAAGACTCTATCCAGAGGAAGGAAGACCAATAAATTCATCCCTTTCTCTGCATAAGGCAGATTTTTTCTGCAAACCTGTATTTCATAACATTTTTTTAAAGTATAAATACATATTTTCCATCTACAATTCGACTCAGAGCATGCTTCACCCCCCTCCCCCCCCGCCCCCCGCCTCCCC
>JAWWEU010000081.1:122445170-122523006 GCA_035583155.1 Acropternis orthonyx | reverse complement strand
GGTTTGTCTTTTATATCTATACATATATATGTTGTAAATTTCTGTAAATATATGTATATGTACCAGTTTCAGTTTTAAGTTTTTTTTTCCTCACTTCTTTTAACTGAAACTGTATCGCACTGGGAGGTCGTTGGTATTTTGCCAAGAGTCAATCCAAAACAATAACACAGGAAAGACTTGGGAAAGCCTGAGACAGAGAACAGTTTTTGCATTTACATGATTAGGGTCAGTGTGTTGTTCTGGCTTCATTATTTCTTAAGTACCAAAATCCAGTGTAAGAGCCTGGTGAGATAATGCAGACAAAAGTGGCAGCAGTAAGCAGTAGACTCATGTCTTTTTCAGCCCAAACTTCCATGCCTTGATTTTTCCATGGAGAAAAGATATTCCAGTGGTGATAGCTTCAGTGCATGTTGGGATAAATATATCTGGAACTCAGAGCGTGGTCCATAAGGTTTATATCAAAGCTTTTTTTTCCCCTAAAGCACCAAAAATATGAAAGGAATTTTAAATCCATGTATATAATTTCTTTGTTATTTGAGGAGTTTCTGAGAGAAGACATAAGGATACTTAAAGAAAGCAAAGATAATTACAATTTAGAGACTTAGAATTCAGTATTCCAAAAATATATCAGCAGTATCTTAGGTGAAATGACAGATGACACCATTAAAGAATTCAACTGTATCTGACCAACACATACAAATACAGAAGCATTTCTTAGCTTGTCTAAGAGTAGTTTTGTCCATATAGTTTCAAACACTCTTTGTCTACATCTTCAGGCATTCCAAATTGTGGTTGTGTGGTTTCAGTGAGGTCAGATGAGTTTGCTTAACAGGGCTGAACTAGTCACAAGACCAAAGAAGCTCAGTTCTGGACTCCTCAGTACAAGAGAGGCATGGGACTCCTGGAGAGAGTTTAGTGGAGGGCTAAAAAGATGACTGGGGGACTGGAGCATCTCACTTATGAGGATAGGCTCTGAGAGCTGGATCTGTTCAGCCTTGAGAAGAGATGACTGAGAGGGGACCTCATCAATGTCTATGAGTATCTGAATGGAGGATCAAAAGTGGATGGAGCCAGGCTTTTCTTGGTGATGCTGAGCAATAGGACAAGAGGTAACAGGCAGATACTGAGGCACAGGAATTTTCACCTGAATATGAGGAAGAACTTCTTTACTGTGCAGGTGGTCATGCACTGGAACAGGTTGCCCAGTGGGATGGTGAGAGATATTCAGGAACCATCTGGACTCAATAATGCGTCATGTGCTCTGAGACGACCCTACTTGAGCAAGAAGTTGGACCAGATGACCTACTGTGGTCCCTTCCAACCTTACACATTCTGTGTTCTGTGAGTCTGTGAATATGCTTGGCTTATTATGAAATGTAGCAGGTTTTTTTACACATTGGCCTTTAGAGACATAGATGGCAAAAGAAGATTAGGTAGTGCCTGCAAAGGAGACACAGATTCAGGTGCTTGTCTCCCTTGGCTGCTTCTCTTTGCTCAGCAGTACCACAAAAGGCTTAGTACAGAGGCACTTTCCCCAGATGAAATGTAAAATCTGTATATGCTATACAGGGTTTGCAATGATCAAAGCTGCTGAAATCAACTCAAATGACTGTAAAGCAGAGACAGATTTCTATTTTCATTGCCACTGTCTGTGTGATATTGCCCCTTTACATTTTTCTTTAACTATCTAAAACCAATATGATTTGAAAAGTTCCTTTATCTATACACAAAGTGGAAACAGTGTAGTATTTATGGAAATCCTTTTCATCCAGTTTATACAGCCCATCACCGGATTGTTCAATATAAGATTTTATCTTCACACATAGATATATTTTAATAATTATGTTTTATGCCTTTAGATAAAGAATGACAAAAACTGGTCTACTGTCCCAATATTAATGTTAAAAATAATACAGGATATAAGATACAATATGACAGGATTGCAGGAATATTCCACAGTGGTGACAAAATTTGTGGTATTTCTGACAAAAATGGTATTAAAGGAAGACCATCGTGAATCCTTTCATCTCTTGTCACATTGTAGAGAAAATGATTAGTTATACAAGCACAGATATTTACTCAGTGAGTGTTCTTAGGGTCCTCCATTATATTAACAGCAGCTATATGAACTTTGAATGCATCACTTGGGAAACAGGCTTTGTCTTCAAGCCTGGAAAACAAACTGGCCTGCTGCACTCATGTGCCTCCATTTCAGCCGTGAGGTATCAGGTGCCAGAACCTGAGAAGCAGGGAGCACTGACTCATGTCAACTCTTTCACATGTTTTGACCTTACTTCCCCTAGTCAGAGACCAAGTGACTACCAGTCTGCTGGGAGGCACCAGTACCCCGTAGCTGAGTACCTGGGATCACTGAAACCCACTGGGGAAGTGGAAGGAAGGAGGAAAAAAGCCCCAAACCATTCAAAAAGCCAGCACAAATATCTGCTGATTGGTAGCAATTAGTAATGTCAATACAAGCGTCTATTACCTTGCAATATCACCTAGTCTCAATGGAGAAGCAGCAACCCACAGTATGACCTCCCAGCTGTGAGTGGTCTGGCAGAAGGCAGGTAACATATTCCACTCATGTGAACTGTGTGTTTGTTGCTTCCCAAGGCGTGCACTTGTGCTTGGGTTTCTGTCTTGTCTAGAAGGCTGTGCAGTTAATTGCTACTTACTGTGTGAGACTAGAGCCCAATTGCACAAGGACTCCTCCCTGCCTCTGCTCCTGGTTGCAGCAGGCATCAGTCTTGGCTTGCCAGAAGCCCTGTAAACTCATACTTCCCAAGGATGGGAGAAGATCTCAGCAACTCATCCCTGCAACGCATTTAGGAGATGTTCAAGAAGACGCTCCCTGCACCACCTGTCTAAGCTGCAAACTTTGTGTCTGAGAGACACCAGGGTCTGGGCTGGGTGGCACCACATCTGGGGCTTTGTGTTGGACAACCTCAGTGGCAGGAGGGGGCTCTGACAGGGATTTAACAGTGTAGTGAGTGTGAAACATGATAGTGTGCTGAAGTCTGATGACTCCTTGTTTTTATCTAGTGGTGGATTTTTTGTCTTTCTCTGTTAACAGTCAGATTGGTTTGTTTGTGGCCACAGGAGAGTTTGGGGAGTTCAGCCGTATTTTCAGAGGTGATTTTTAAGTAGCTGGATTGCCTATAATGCATATTGCTGTAGAAACTTAATGGTGGCCAGTAAAAAACTTTGATTTTATTGAAAGCTGACGCAGGAACAATGAAAATGTTACAAAGAGAAGTTGGAGGATTTCCTCATAAGCTCTTTGTAGAACTCAGTTTCATACCATTTATTTCTTATTCCTTAACAATACATAGGGAAAACTTGTCTTTCTCGTTATGAACAGTGTTGAAAATGGCTATAGTTACACTGTAAATGCTATATTCTGGGCTTGGTGAGTTTTTTCTTTTTTTTTTCCTTGGAATTTTTCTTTCTTGGTTTTTTATTTTTTGTTTGTTTGTTTCTTCTAAGAAACATCCCCGTTTCCCTTAATTTGTGTTTGTGTTTAGAAGAATTAAATTATTTTTATCAACTCTGATTATATCCTTAGGATATATATTTGGACATTTTCACAGAAAAGCATTAAGAGCTTTGTAGCTCCTACTTTCAATAGCTTGCAGCCTGACAAAAAAGAAAAGCTCATGGAGAGATCTCACAGACGAACTAAAATTTTAAGAAATGAAATAGTTTTTCTGAGACTAACATAAAGAAAAACTTATAAAATGTGGCAGAGATGGGCGTTAGTAAACTAGATCTTGCCAGTTGCAGTCTTGTACCTTCCTCCCATCCCAGTGAGATCTGTTTTTAATCCCGGTCTCTGCATCAGAATTCCAGTGGGAATGAGATCTTTCATGAGTCAGAGCTAAAGATGTACTCCAGCAGCATGCTGTGCTAAGTTGTGGTCAGCCAATCGAATATCAAAGGGATTAAGTCTGTGAATCATTTAACGGGAAATTTCTCCTGCCTCAGTAGCATTGATGTTTTAAGGTGTGAAATTCAAGAACGGCTTAGTTCTCCTTTGGTCAGACAACTGCTCTGTAGCCTCTGTTATCAAGAGGCAGTCAAGAAGATCCCCTTGGGTCATGTGGCTGGGATACATTTTTGTATTACCATAGTAGGCTAGTTTTAACCTGCAAAATGTAATCCTATTTACCTCACATGTGGTCTGTGCCCAAGGAGCATGTGCTCCACTTATATATATTATTTGCATTACCAAAGTACCTGGCAGCCCAAATCACAGACCAGGACACTATTGTGCTAAGCACTACATAGAAACATATATCAAAACAATGCCCTCCCTTTCACTCAAGGGTCTTTTAACAAAACATAGTAGATAAGGTTTACAGAAAGGGGTGTGGGGAACAGAGTTTGTCAGCAGACTATGACCTTAGGATACTTTCACTCTGTTGTTAATATTTCTGTTTGTATTGCTGAAAATTTTGAAAGACAAATTCCAAAGGTATTTTATAGTTACTTATAGCCAGGGGAAGCATCTCTGAGGTAGCAGGAATAGGTGAAAGAGTAAATAACAGAAAATGTAACATATAGGCAATAAGAACAAGTACCAAAGGCTGATGGGAAGTAGAAGTCATTCTCTCCTTATGGAACAGAAGGTGGCAGATAGGAAAAGGATTGCCCAGAGGAAGAATTTTGAGACCAATTGCAGCCTGTATTTAATTCAAATGTAGAAGGGAGCGGTGACATTGTTAAGATGTAGTCCAGCATCTTTGCTTACAAGTCGAACAAGAATGTATTCATTAAGTTTAGAAAAGAACTCCAAAATGAGGCTTGGAGAAGTTTTCTAGGTTGTTTTTGTTGTTGTTGGGTTTTTTTGTGTGTGCATTTTTGTGGTTTTGATTTTTTTTTTTTCTTGTTTAGTCAGTTTTGATTTTTTGGGGGCTGAGGGAATAGGAGTTAACATTTTAGTGGTTAATCTAAAATTATACAGTGGGGAAAAAATGTAAAGGGAATGGAATTGGTGAATATGGGCCAGATTATGGGCATGAGTGGCAGGCAAGATGGTGATCTTGTTCAGAGTCATCAAGAGAGAAAGCAAACAGACACATTTCTGACAGAATTATGAAATGCCTTTTAATAGCCAATTTGTGTTTGAGAATCATCAGGGCCAGAATGAAAGACTAAGTATGGGGAAAATAATCCAGGTCTATGATTTAATAAGGTCTATACATTATCAGCAGAAAAAATTGTTGTTTCAATGCAATTTTTTGAATGAAACTGCCACAAAACCTAGAAGGAAAAATGTTTAAATATAGGTTTTATATTAGGTTGAAGTAGCAAGCTGGTAAGAGATAGTCTCAAATATTAAAATCATGTCTGAGAATGTTCAGCTCTGCTTTCCCATCTCAGTAACAGCAATTCTCCTTATGGGTTTTACAGTAAAACAATGAGGCAAATGGACCCATATCTATCACATATTTTTATGAAGCAGGACCTTCAGCACCTATATTTATTTTAATTCACAAAATAAGGATTGAAATGCCAATAGGTCTTCAAGCTGCCAGTGATATATCCAAACACACAAAAGTCAATGATCTAGTAACCCATGAATGAGAAGTATTTATTTTTTTTTTAGCTAAGGTGATAATTTTCAGCCACTGGTCATCCTGAATGTACAGAGTTTCAAAACCATAGCCCCTCTGGAGTGTCCAAGGTGAAATAAAAGCAAATGTTGGAAATCCTCCAGTTCTTATGGAAAGGAACAGATTTCTCTCATCAATTCTATTTATTACACAACTCAGGAATAAGCCTGGATTTTTTATCTTTCCTCAATTAAAGCAAAAATCTGTGGTAGAAAATATTCTTAGCCAAGCATAAGGTGCATAACTTTGTAAAATGGATCTGCTGCTTCATGAATAGCTGCTGCTTCTCTTGGCTTTGTCGTGATGTAGTTAGATAGATGTTTGCTTTTTTCTCTTCATGTTAGTGATTTTCTAGGGGGCTGTCTCTTTATAGTGTTTCTGTAGGTTAGCTGGAATAGCAGATCCTTACTGCACGTACAGTAAGTTTTGAACCTGGTTATAGAGATATATAAAAGTGAACCCTGCTAGGAACTCCACTTCTCATGCTGAGGTTTAAACACCGGAATTGGGTTCCCAGTGGATTTTCACTTTCACAAGTACTTAATGCAGCTTTAGGTGTCCCTAGGGCAATCTGAACTGGACACTGAATATCCTTTTTAAGGGGAGTGAACAATGGCTTAGTTCCACCTCTCTTGAAATACAGGATTCATGTTTTCCTCTCTTAAAATTTAGTGTTCCTGGAGGCAGTCAGTAGCATTAGAGAATGAGACTGTATTTATCTATCCCAAGGCTAGGTACAATGAAGGTAAGGGCAATCCAAGCTTCCCTGTGGTGCTTTGTCAAAGCTTTTTAACCCTAAGCTGAAAGGATAACCACTCTAGAGTATGATTACAATTGAGACTCCAGGTCTATTAAAAAGTTGGGCCTTTAAGATTGGCAAAAGCTTTTGATTACAGAAAATTCTGTGTTACTTTTTGTGATGTGCATCTCTGTACTGGGGGCTACACTGGGAAAACCAAGGAGATTTCACCTTGATTTCACCTTGATTCTCAGACTGGAACTCAGATCTCTGGAGATTTTTTTTTTTTTTTTTTTTTTTTTTTTTTTTTTTTGAAAAAGAGTGATTTTATTTTTCATGAGAAAATGAAATAAAACATACTTTCCAGGAAAAAAGACCAACCCCAGACAATCACAAAACCCCTATTCCTAGTAAACAGACAATTTCTAAAAGAATTGAAAGAAATAATAAGTCAGATAAGAATAAAAACAAGGAAACAATGAAAGTGATCAGAAAAAAATTTGACTTACAAAATTAAAATTAAAAAAAAATGCTTTAGTGGTGATTTAAGGATTGTAATGAATACATTAAAGCTTTATGTGACTCAGATGTACTAAACACCTCTGTTCTATTGAGTGTCCTCAACTCTTATTGACCTCAGAAGTAGCTGAAGACATTCAGTACTTTGCTTGATCTGGTCTATCTGAATATGAACAAGGAAGCAAGCAAAAAGAACATAAAAAAATTATTATTAGCTTGATGATATTCAAGTATCTTTTTAGTAAAATCAATTATATTCTTTTTATGAAAGCCACAAATATCTGCATTTATACAGAGTGCTGTATTTCATTAAATATTCAAATGACATTTCAATATTTAAACAAAATCCATAGGCTAATTTCATTATTGTCACATGCAGAATATTATATTACCTGAAAAGTGCTCAATAAGATTGATTTGTGTTGCCCTGTAAAATATATTCTCCACTGACCACTTGCCAGGTTGGGTTACAGGAGTCTTTCAAACCACAAACTGTAATGTGGTCTTTACAATGCACTGCCTGGAATTCTCAGACTGTGCTTTGAAACCCTACAAAATATCAATGACCACCTTACGTCTAATCACTAACTAGGCATAGGCTCTTTTCTGAACATCTTTTGAAGTACCTATTAGTGTAAATCAAAGGTTTAGTATGTTCTTATCTTTTTTTTCCTCACTTACCTAGAATATTCATAAATGATTTGTACACTTATGCAATCTACTTTAAAAAAAACCGAACAAAAACACCCAATAAACCTGTAAATGCTATAATTTAAACTCTTCCGCACTTTTTTATAAACCCCATCAGTCCCATTCATAATTAATGAAATGCAGGATGATTCCTGGATGAAATAAGTTTTCGTCCTCATTGCTAATCAATATTTCTGACCATGTCTGTTTCATTATTGACAACATCTAGCCACATTTACTCTTATAATTAAGCTATAGCTCAACTGCTAACTTTTCTTGAGTGTTTGAAATGGCCGTATGGTGTTCTTAATTTCAGTTGCTGTTTCATCTCTCTCAGTAGGTGCCTATTTTATTGTTAAAGGTCATACTCATTTGTCTGCTCCAACAAAGGCAGCCCTTAAAGTTGGCTGTGGTTTTGACAGACAGTGGTCCCTATAAGTGATGGCCTTAAGGACAGACCTGGCACTGGGAGACAGTCACCACAGCAAGAGAAATAACAGATAACAAATCATGCCACTATTTTTCCTCCTGGCGTGATTGACGACATCACAGCAGGTGTAACTTTTCAGTGTCTCCAGATTAAAAACCCCTCAAACAAATGAGTTCTTAAAATACTGTCCGGGGCCGTCAAAAGGTTGCTGCTGAACTGAAATGCATTTTTAAAAACAGTCTCTGTATTGTTTTTAAAGTAAAGTGCATAATTTAAGAGTAGTGAGTGCAACTATCTAATGTTCAGATATCTTTCTGCTCTGATAGCACAAAGCTTCCTTAAAAATGGAGGAGGTATTATATTAGATTGGTAAATATTAATCTTATGAATACACCCAGAGGAAGCAGCATTTTCAGCGAGTAATAAGACACTTGTCAACATGTAATACTAAATTTTCTGTACTACAGATAGCAGAAAAACTATTTAGGGGTGCTCTTTTTTAAATTCCCCTGAGGGGAGAAAAATAAGGAAGGAAAAAATAAAATCTGTGACTGTGAGAGTAGCAGAGTTTGTGCATATTTTATGAATATGTCAAAGAAAGGCAGCATAAAAACTTTCCTCCTACATGTTCTATCTGCTGATTTAAACCTTGTCTTTTGTCCCAGTGCTAATTCCGTAAATGTGAAAGCTATTTTTTTGGCCAGTAATCTCATGTAAGTGATGTTTAGACCTGTTTTATAATTCTGTTGATCAGTCTTTTCTCTACTGGTAAACAGGCTTGAATTTTTTTCCCCCAAGGTCTGCTATGCTTGCCTTTGAAATCTGGACTTCAATTTCTTTACAGGTTGTCATACACAGACACTCATAGTAACTGTGAATATAAGAAATTATTTTATTTTGTCCACAAATTCTGGACAAAAACAGCATATCCAACATGCATATCATGCCTGTTAAATATGAAGTAACCCTATCTTTGCAGACAGTATTAGCGAACAAAATAGAGCAGATCCTAATTATAGAAAAGAGGTGAAAGTGTTAAAGCTTTTCATGGCACAGAGCACCATGCTTACAGAGGTGAAAATACATCAGAGAGTTTTGTCACTGATTCAAGCCTTAATCTTTTCAGTTTCAACCCAAAACACCAGCTTTTGATATACCTACTAGCTAGATTCATTGCAAAACAAAATATGCACATATGCATGTTCATGTCATAAACTAAACCCCACTGCAAGTGCATGCATCAGTCACTCAAGGGCATCTCCTTGGCAATATGCCTTAGCTGTTCTGCTGCTCTGCATAGAGCAGACTCAACGAAGAGCACTTTTTCACCCCAGTGAAACACATGTACTAAGTTATCAGTAACACACAGTTCTCACCACAGTGCTAAATCTTTGTTTGGAGTTCATCAACATTAACATCTATTTCCCGTAGGCATATGTGTAATGATTTGGTTTAGGATGTGGTGTGCTGTAAGGCCTTCAGCCATGTCGTGTGACCCTTTCCAGGCTCCAGAGCATGAGGGTCATTAATCATAGATAACAAAGGGATAGGTGCACATCAGCTTCAAATTCCCACTTTCAACCATCCACCCCTTTTCTTGTCCCATCATACCTCTTAACAATGTCTGCACTCTCTCTGCAATGTCTTCTGACTGGTGGAAAGTGTTTCCCCACAGAATTGACAGCCTAGGTCTGACAGACTAAGGAGCCCTTAGTGGCAAACTACAAATGCTTACCAGCATGGAAAGATGTCTGAGCAGCAACACACTTGGCTCTGAAGGCAACACAGTTTCCAGCTGAGCCACCAACCCTGCTTGCAAAACCTTCTGTTCATGGCAAACTATCTATAGAGCTCATTGCTAAGAACTATTGGGATGTTGAAGTGCTCCTGTCAGACATTACGATGATGTGAATAGTGAGGAAAGAGATACACTCCAGAAAGAGTGTGGGAATGCAATGGCTTCTGTGGATCTATTCCACCCAGGAGAATAACAGATAGAATAATTTTTCCACTCCAAGTCTACCAAACTTCCAGTCTTTGCTGCAGAACTGTATAATAGGAATGTGCAATGAACATGCTTGTGTGGGCATCTGTGCATTTGTGTAACAGATACCATCTTGGATAACTCACCATAGATTACACCAGGCACCTCCAGAGCTAACAGCATGAGCTACTACAGCTTGAGAAAACAAACCAATCCCCTGTAGCTGTGGCTATAACAGACATATATATCCTGTGGATCCAGCACAGAGGGGAATCTGTAACACACAGTCGTCACTAGTTTATACATGCACATTCATGCGTGAGGTTTTTGTACTTATTGGAAGGGGATTCTTTACTTAGTAGAATCCAGGAGAAGACAAATCTAAACCTTAAATAGAATAACATTTACAAAAAGATATGGCTACTAACATTACTGAGGTTTCTAAAGACAGAGTAGGAAATCCAGTTTTAAGAATCAGCCTGTAATAACAGAAAACTACAGTCAATCTTTGAAGCAGAATTTTCCAATATGAGATGTAATTTTTGAGAAGGGTTGAGCATAGGCATAGGTCAGCATTTTCAGGAAAGGAGGTATAGTTGTGAAAATAACAAAATGAAACATAGCAGAAAACAGTTTATGTGCGACTTCCATATTGAATGGGTGAATTATAGAACCATAGAATTGCACAGGCTGGAAGGGACCTTTAAGATCATTGAGTTCTTAACACTTTCACTTAGTTTGTATAATCAATATCCAACATGAACTATTCCTTAAAGACTTCTGAAAAAAACAGTGATTTTTAGTGCATTCAAAATATTTTATTTCCTAAGAATAGATCATGCATTTAGCCACCATGCTGAGCAGTGTGCAAAGCAGACCACTAATGTATACATACAAGAAAAAGTTCCACATCAGAATTATGCCATGAAATATAAATTTAGATTACAGATATATAAAATCTCTCTTGAAAACAATTTTTAAGGACTCTGCTCTCTTTCTTCTTGAAAGCGTGTTGAATATATTAGTAATGAAATTAGCTCCTGGTGTTCAAGGAGTATGCATAGGAGGTTTTGTTGAAAGTTAAAATCTCCCGCTTTTGTCCAGTTATCTTCAGGTAACCACAAATAAAATATGTTCATTTCTAACATGACACATTTAAAGATTACAGTATCTAGAGGCTGTTGCAGTTTTGTGTTTGTGTTCCAGTGGCTGTCTTGCACCTGTGTAATTTATATAGTAGGCATTGGCATATCTAGAAGAAAAAGCAGCTCAGTTCAGAAAGATGCTAAAATGCCCTCATCTTACTCTTATTTTAGTAAGAATAGCAAAAGTAGGAATAATTCAGTGGGGATCTAGAACTGGGTCGTTACTATACATTGAAATAGCTATGTTTTGCAGCTTCATTTGTAAAAGTCATAGACTCCAACACAAAACAAAGATACTCAATCCACTATGTATGTCCTTGTTGATTTTTAACTTTAATTTTTGGCACCATTAAAAAACCCCAGGGACTTATAAGGGAAATAATGAAAACTGACAAGAACACACAATCCTTTGGAAGCCAGAATTCATCAAAATAGGTTTTAGCAGGAATAGCACAATATTTTTTGTATGAATAAATAAAACTTGTGAAGACACAGGAGATTATTCTATTTTGCATGATACAAATAAAACTGTCCTCACAAAATTGTAATCTTACACAATTTATGGTAGTTTCCCATAAATTACATGAGTATATTGGAAGCTTGTTAATAATTAAAAGTCTTTTACTTTTTCAACTCTCAAATAAGTATTAGAGTAAATAATTTCCAGTCTTCATCTGACATGACATCTAACCAATACAGGCATCACAAAATAAATAATTTATGAAAAATATTTATTTAAAGAGCTGTAATTTACCTTGCATTTACCATATGCCATTCATCCAAGTATCAGTATAAAATATTCATTAGAGAAACTCATTAAAACAAACTTCTATACAATAAGGTGATGGGCCAACAAAAAACATCAATCATCACAGTGGAAGTTGTTATTAGTCCATATACATAAACTAGTATTTCAAAGTAAAAAAAATTATGAATATTTTTACATTTCCTCTGGAATCAGCAGGCCTGTATTCACTTCACTTATTTCATGAGTCCCAAGAAGTTCAAGGAAGAACACAGAGACCTAATTTATTAATGATGAATAAATATGATGTAATAATTAATGGGCACTCTCTAGCTAATCTTAATGAAAGAATAGCTAGGCATGCAATGATATTTAAGTCTGGCATAGAAGATCTTAGCTCTTGCATTACAAGCAGGGCAATTACTTGTGAGTGTATGCAACTCTTGATTAACAAAAGGGTACCAAACATTAAAACAGTGCAGGACTCCTCACAGTCAAAGATACAGAATCTCTTATAATTCATAATCCACCTTTTTGAAACTGCACCTTAGATTAAGGAGATGGTATGTTGGGAAAAGTATCTGTTCTCAATATCCTCTGTTCAAAAATAACTATCCTGCCTGAAAATTCTTTTAGGTAAGCAAATAACCTCACTTCAGATTTGAATTCAGCATGCCACATCACTACATTTATGGGATGCACCTACAAAACTGTGTACTTCACTCCTCTATATAAATTCTTCCATATTAGGAAGTTCTGTTAAATATCTACTTCACATAGACTGCATTTATATTAAACTATTGATGTGTGATTAAATGTTCTAATAAAATTAAATGGCTTTGTTACAAACAGAACATCTGGAGCAATGTTTAGTTTCGTGTCAAACATATACAGGAAACACCTGTCTAGGTGAAGTAATTTTTTTAAAAAATTACAGTAATCCATCTGTTGTGGAAATGCATGTCACAGTTGTCACATTAAAAAAGCTGTATCAACAAACATAGAAACCTTAAATTACTTTGGAAGGTAAGTCTTCTAAAATTAACAAAAAATTCATTAATCCAAATGTTACCATGTCAATGTGATTTCACACTGAATAAGATCTCCCTTTTCTCTTCAGATTAAAAATGTCTTTCAATTATTGCATGGTAAAACTTCCAGATGTGAAATTAGGTTACTTAATTAGAAGATTAAAAGTATTGACATGACTCTTCCTATGCACCTGTACGAAACAGTGTCTTAAAAGACTCTTAATATAAATAAAATACATTGTATAGGAAAGGAAAACCACATAAACAAAATTAAATGTATCTGTTACTTAGAACTGGGACCCTCATAAGTTCCTACAAGACAAAATGAGTAGGATATTAGGTTTGCTCGGAAGCATAAAAAATACATAGGATATATGAGCAGAATATTCTTATTTTGTGGGATTTTTCCAATACATATTTTCTATAAGATATTATGTATTGTGTGTACTATATACTTTAAAATACTGTGTGGAAGATGACCAAAAGAAACAAAAAAGAAATAACTCCACTATGCAGGGAAAAATGGCCTTTTTGAAACAATTCCTCTGCCATACATTTCTCCATGACATTACTAATTTTCAATTAACTTTCTCCCTAAAAATAGTCTTTGAAGACTATGAACAAGACTGCTTCTTCGAGGTAAAACTAAAAAATAAAAGAGAAAAATGTTAATATTAAAGAACAAAAAAGTGAAGAATTCCTGCTCCAAAGGATAAGGATGATAAAAAAACTTCATATGAGTAAAGTTTGATAATTATACATCACAGTGTATTAAAATCCTTCATCTAGCACATCTAACACATCAGTGTTAGAGGCAAAACAAGTGACCAAATAAAGGTTTATCTGGCCTCTTCACCAAGTATGCTCCTTTGCTTCCTGTTTTATCTGTTTTTGATCACAGATAATATTAGGGACTGTTTTCCTGAATAATTTCTTCTGTATTTCAAAATGAAATATTTTTTATCTTCTGAAGTACATTCAGAATTACAGGCTTGTCTGTTAGGGTAACCCTTTGAGATTTACAGACAAAACACAAGTGGTTTTTTGAGTACTCAAAGCATTCTGGAAGTGATTTTGAGACTGAAGTTTCTAGATCTTCCTATATCATTGTTGGTAGTGTGAAGACAAGAGAATTGGGAGAGGTTTGTGAAGGTTGACTTGGACAGCCAAAGTCATGTTGAGACTTACAAAGCCAAAAGTAGGGATAAGAAGACAAATAATGACAGAAATCTCTGCTTGCATGTCAAGGGGTCTCAAAAGAGACCACGGGGTTTTTGCCTTACATGCTCCTGTTTGCAGGAGGGTGAGAGAACTCCTTGATCTTGTGAAGGACAAGCAGAAAATCATGCTGGAATCATCAGAGGAGTTAGTAGTACCATATGTGCTGGACTTCCACAAGAGAGTAAGTGGGTTTATGGCCTTAGCTCACCATAATAACCTTGCCGAAACACAGCAAAAGCAGAAAATCTGGTATGATTGACAAGTTAAAGCTTAGACATATGAAGTGGGGCAAAAGGTCAAAGTTCTGATCCCAGATTGGCAGGAAAACTGTAAACAGACTAGGAGGGCCATTTAACAGCATTAGACAGGTCAACAATATTATCTACATCATAGCTTCCAGAGAGATAGTGGAAGAATGTACTCTACAGTTTTAGGACTAGCAAGTTCTAGCAAGGGCAAGAATTTTATTTGCTATATTTAGGCACAGTGTGAAATAGAGTTGAAATTCATAATGGATTCAAGAGGGAAGGCAAAAAAAATACAGCAGTAGAGTAGGTAGAGAAGGATTTCCCACTTCAAGCTACATCCATGAAGGGAGTTCAGAGGACAGTGGTGCCAAGTTCTGTCACTAATGTGTTCCAGACAAGCTGGGGCAGAACTCAGCAGTAAAGCCTTGGGTGAAGATTGACTCTTCAGAGGTAAAATTACAATAGGGGTGTAACAGTCATATGAAAAGAAAGCACTGTGTAGCTGTATCTTGTTGGCTGGACCTAATGTCTTAACAGTTTTTGAATTCTCATAGGTGTTTTGTGATGGCATTTAGAGCTATTTGCTTTGCTGCAGCAAGATTATTTGGAATAGGGACTCAGAACAGTGAATCATGTTTTTGATATCAGTGTCATTAAAAGTGAAAATGACCCATCAAAGATAAAAATAATTTCACAAAAGAAAATATAAATCTTACATGGCCAAAATTGTTATTCATAATCTCACTACACTTTTCCAACTCACCTCATGGCACCATCAAAAGAAAAAATACATAATTAAGGCTAACAGTCCCAGCACATCAGAGCAACAAATTCTACTTTTCTACTGAATTCTCTTCATTCTTAATAACTTATCTTCACAGATGTCAGTCTGTTTAGTCACTCTGCAGCTACCACAGTGATTGTGAATGACAGTAGGACCTCAGCTGAAATTAGGAGAGATGGAAATAAGAAAAAATTTGGGCTCACAGTCTTTGAGTGGTAAAGTTAAACAACTCAGAAGCAGAGATGAAATCTACCTCCAAAGCCTTTGTGATGGCAATGTGAAGTTCTCATAGTGAAATAAAGTGTGCTCATTGCTTGGACCACAGTTGGTGACTACTATTCTGATGTTACCATGCTTCTCAGAAGAACAATGCACAGCCACTGGATCTCTCTCTTCCTGCAGACACTACTACTTCCTGGAAAGAGTTGGGGAACATGGAATCGTTGAATCATTTAGGTTGGAAAAGACTTCTAAGATCATAGAATCATAGAATGGTTTGGGTTGGAAGGGGCCTTAAAGACCTTCCTGCTACGGGCAGGGACACCTTCCCCTAGATCAGGTTGCTCAGAGCTCCATCCAGACTGGCCTTGAACACTTCCAGGGATAAAGCATTCACAACTTCTCTGGGCAACCTGTTCCAGTGTTTCACCACCTTCACAGTAAAGAATTTTTTCCTAATACCTAATCCAAATCTACTCTCTTTCAGTTTGAAACCAGTTACTGTTACTACATTTCCTCATTAAAAGTCCATCTCCCTCTTTCTTGTAGTCTCTCTTCAGGTATTGAAAGGTCACAGTTCCATCACCCCAAAGCCTTCTCTGCTCCAGACTGAACAAACCCCATTCTCTTGATCTTTCCTTGTAGGAGAGGTGCTCCATCCCTCTAATCAATTTAGTGGCCCTCCTTTGGACTCCCTCCAATATGTCCTTCTTGAACTGTGAACCCCAGAGCTGGATGCAGCACTCCAGGTGGTGTCTCAGAAGAGCAGAGTAGAGGGGCAGAATTACTTCCCTTTATTTGTTAGCTGTGCTGCTTTTGATGCAGCCCAGAATACTTGGCTTTCTGGGCTGCAAGTGCACATGGCTGGCTCATGTCATGTGTCATCCACCAGCAGCCCCAAGTCTCTCTCAGCAGGATTGCCCTCAATCTATTCATCCCCCAGCCTGTATTGATACTGGGAGTTGCCCTGACCCAGGTGCAGCACCTTGCACTTAGTCATATTAAATCACATGAGATTCCCATGGGCCCACTTCTAGAGCTTGTCCAGGTCCCCCTGGATGGCATCCCATCCTTCAGAAGTGTCAGCTGCACCCTCAGCTTGGTGTCACCTGCAAATTTGATGAGGGTGCACTCAATCCTTTTGTCTACGTTATTAATGAAGATATTAAATACCACTGGTCCCAATACAGATCCCTGATGGACACCACTTGTCACTGATGTCCATTGGGACACTGAGCCATTCACTACTATCCTCTGGATGTGAGTCTCTGTAGTGGGTTGACCCTGGCTGGATGCCAGGCACCCACCAAAGCTGCTCTATTGCTCTCCTCCACAAGTGGACAGGGAAAAGAATAGATAGTGAAAGGTTCATGAATTGAGATGAAGACTGCAGAGATCACTCACTGAATACCATCATGGACAAAACAGACTCAGCTTGGGGATATGAATTGAATTTATTACTAACAAAATCAGAGTAGGATAATGAGAAGTGAAATAAATCTTAAAAACACCTTCCCTCCACTTATTCCTCCTTCCTGAGCTCTACCTACTCCCCAGCAGTGGCACAGAAAGACAGGGATTATGGTCACACGTTGTTCCTGCTGTTGCTCAGACAGAAGAGTCCTTTTTCTGCTCCAGTGATGGGTCCATCCTATGGGACACAGTCCTTCCTGGACTTCTCCAGTGTGAGTCCATCCCACTGATCCCTCAGAACTGCAAACTCCACCAGTGCAACTCAGGCTGCCTCCAGTCTTGATGTCCCTGATTAGCTCACTTGTGTCAGTGACCAACAGATCCAGTAATGCATCCCCTCTGGTAGCGTAGCCTATTAACTGGTTCAAGAAGTTATCCTCAACATATCCCAGGACTCTCCTAGATTGCCTGCAGCTCACTGTGCTACTTTTCCAGCAGATGTTGGGGTGGTTGAAGTTCGCCAGCAGGATGAGAGCCTGTGAATGTGATCCCTCCTGTAGCTGGAGCGAGAGCTTCATCAATAGACTCCCCTTGACCAGGCGGCCTGTAGGAGACACTGATCTCTAGGCTTTCTTTGTTGCCACAGTCTCTGATTCTTACCCACAGGCTTTCAACCTGCTCGTGGCTGTTCTTCAGAGACAACTCTTCACACATCGAGTCCAGCCGCCATCCAAACACTGCTATGTCCACCACTAACCTAGAAACAGGACTTCAGCACTGAAAAGAGAAATAACAACTACTGTAAAGAATTTTTCAATCTCATATACACTGCTGAAAGGTCATGGAGGAGGTCTTTGTGGCTCCCTATCAGACCAAGATCACACAGTTTAGTTTAGATAAAGACATAGACCAGTGTGACTAGCTGCACTGAGCAGAAAATGTGTTCCTTCTTGAATGTGAAAGTGAAGAAAAGGACTTGTATCACCTTTGCTATGTATTTTTAGTAAATATATAAATTACAAATTTCAATCTTCTGCCTGTCTGCCCCCAAGACTAAACTGGTGATAACAACATTCCTTTTCTGAATTTTAGTGGTTTCACCTTTTCCCCGACAAGCTCTGTGTTGAGAATTAGCTTAACATCATTAATGGATTCTGAATTAAGACATAATAGTTTTAAAAAATTATTTAAGCTTTTGAACTGATGCAAAATAAGACCTTCATGAGTGGCATCATGGCATTACTTTCAAAAGCAAAAAAACTCCAGACTTTTTCTGACCTTTCTCAGCTGTGCTGAGTAAGAGCTGTGTTTATGATGTCTGTATCTAACTCAGCACCAAACTCTAAATACCTTTCAGAAGTCTGAGCTCCTGAAAGCAGTTCAATGTATTGTTCATGTCTGAGACAGAGTGTAATGAGACTGAAAAAACAACTCTATCCTTGAAAAAAAAATCCATGTTTCATTAACTCCATACATATTTTTATTTTTTTCTTGAATAAGAGTCATATATGAAGACAAAACAACAGACTTTGGTCTACATCATGTTCTGAAGAGTTTATTACAATTATAGGGACCATTCATTCTCTCCTGGACTTCTATATTTGCAGAATCCATCACTTTTTGCATAAGACTGTGATTTCTATCAGTTCTATGTCTACCTCCTTCAAACACAATGTTACCAAAGACATAATGCTTTTAGTAATGTACATTCAAATGTCTTCTTACAGTTTAGATCCTTTCACAAAAGATTAATATATGAAAAAAAATTTTTAGTCATTCCTTAATTCTTCAAGGAATCTATAGCAAATATTTTTTCAAGGAATGGTGTCTGCTGTCATTCTACTAACATGAATAAATTAAATAAAGCCTCATTTATCTAGTAATTTTAGTTTTTTTTCTTTTCTAAGTGCCACTAATAACATTGGGAAGGATTCACAAGAGGCAAAATAATTGTAACCTAGTGGAAACACATCTTTAACTGCAACAAACATCTTCGTATATGAAGACAGAGTTGAATATTTATGCAGGTCTGTCAGATTCTGCTGCTGTAGAAGTGCAGCCAACCACTGTGCTAACAATGATGGCTTTGATGACCCTGTTTGTTTCTTTCTCCAAGTGAATCCTTAAAGTGTTGCCTTTTTTATGCAACACAGTTATAGACAGTCTGTTATCAGTACCAGATTAAACTAGAGGACATGAAGGAAGTTTATAACATGGACCAGGAATACCTGTAGGGAAGACAGGACTTAACCATTCACAGCTATGAGCTGTTTTTCTTTGTTGTAAGACCACAGTCCAGCTAAGCAACCACTAATCAGGTCAATACAACACTAATCCCTCAGATGCAGAGTAGTTCTCCCTAGAAGAAGTGTCAGCTGTCATCATTTGACAATAAGGTGCTGATATTTAACTGTGAGCCAGTTCTGTAGCTTGACTGTGTAACCCTGGTACCTGAGTTAATATGGAGAAGAATATGGTGTTCCTTGGGACCTGCTCAAAGAACTAAGCTGAGTCACTTTGGACACCCAGTCACAAGCCATGGCACAATTTCCAAGAATCTGTCCCTACTGCTTAATGTGCCAGAGGAGGAACAAAAAGATTAAAGAGAATAGCACTGAAATGCTAATGATGGAGGAGAAATTAAGGGCACATGCAGGAATCATTCCTCAGGCTGGATCTTGCTCACTGGCTTACTTTATCTCATTGCTCACAAACTCCTAGTATAGATGTGCCTTCTGGGTTGTAGTGAGGTGGTTGTCAGTCTCATCTACGAAGTAACAAATGGTAGGATAAGAGGAAGTAACCTCCATTTGTGCTGGGGGATGTATAGATTGGATATTAGGAAAAATTTCTTCACCAGAAAGGTTGTCAAACATTGGAACAGGCTGCCCAGGGAAGCGGTTAAGTTACTATCTCTGGAAGTATTTAAAAGACCTAGATGTGGCACTTAGGAACACGATTTAGTGGTGGACTTGGTAGTTTTAGGTTAAGAATGATCATAGAGGTCTTTTCCAACCTGAATGAGTCTATGATTCCCATACCACACTTGCAAACTAATGTGGTATATAGGCTCTATCTTCCTGCATGGTTTGGCCTTCTAATAATTTCTGAAAGGCAAAGGAAGAGCTCACCTCGCAACTGCAACAAGTGGGCAGAGCATGAAAGGCTGTGGATAAAGATATGAGAAGAGGGAGAATGACCCCACTGGAGATGGTGCACTGAAGTGCAGCTGTTAGCTTGAGAGATACCGTATACTATTGCTGAAAAGTGTGATCTTCAATTCCTCTTGTAAGCAGATTTTCAGTGTGTAACTCTTCTCATTACAACCATCTTCATGCTTTGTCCAGGCAATTAGGGGCAGAGGGCTTTGCAATGTCATTTGTGAGGTCATTTTAAAGCTCATCTCTTGTCCCTGTGAGAGACCTTTGTTTGTGTTTCACACTAGCATTTTTACACCCACAAACAATGAAGGACGCTGCCCTTTAGGCAGGTTTTTAGCATTTTTGATGTCTCGAATCAGGAAACTGGTACTTGGTCACAAATTGTCACATTCATGCTCTGAGTTTGGTTTAATGCAATTTGGTTTAATGCAATTTGGTTTAACTAACAGATCATTCAGAAAGGTTATCAGATCTTTGATATTCTGGTTAGTGTAAGGTCAGTTTCATCATTTATATCCAGGGAAAGCCACCTTATGGAGTCTTAGTTACAGCTGTGAGATGTCATGAGTATCAATCCTACTCCTACAAATCCTATCTGGTTATCACCTTCTGGTGACTCATTTAAAAAAAATTGGTATTTTTCATTCTTACAGAAAATCAGTTAATGTATCCCCAAATATTTCCCTGCTCCCAAGTTTTTGTTTAATATAGATCTCACCTGTGTTTTTAAATGCAGAGAGAGAGATATGTTTTCCTGATGCTGTTTTCTTTAAAATGTAGAATCTGTAACTATAATCTATAAAATCAGAGATATGCTTATAATTAAGTTTTATATACATTTATTTTAGTTTATAAGTCTTTTATGGATAGGAATTTTAAATCTATATATCTGCATGTCATCTTATGTAATATATAAATTATAACAGTTGTAATTTTATTTATAGTAGGATTTTCAGTCTTGTCAGTCTGTTGAGTTAGAGTTTTCAATCTACGTATTTGTTGTATTTTACAAAGACTTTACCAACAGTTCAAGCTTGTGTCTTGGTTCAAAATCAACCAGTACCGGAAAGTGAGGTGTGTTGTACAAAAGACGAGTTGAATTTAAGCCCTGAGATATATCCAGGAATCTCCTGCATAGTTAAGATAGAATTCTACATATAAAAAAAAATGGGAGAGATCCCGGCTCCACAGAAGTTTCTGCTAATGCTTTCAGGGAATCCAGGATTTCACATCATGTCTTATTCTTCCCTAAGGATAAACAGACTCACCTGGTCTTAAAGTCAAAGAATCTATTCCTATTCTTTAGATTAATAGGAGTGGGAGAGCACATATTCTCATTGTCTGAGGGTAGAGCAAATTAGAAAGAATACGAATTGTAGCTGTACCTCATAAAAAAATATAAAATTTGAAAATATAATTAGGAACCAACATAACTTTTTATGTTCTTCAACCAATGAGAAAGAAGGCATGGGTATTTGGTAGTTGGAAAAAAAAAATCTTTAAATCAAAAATCTGTTTCTATATTGGCTTCTTGGAAATAGCCTGCTAGCACTCATACAGGACTAATAGGACCTTAGGTCAAAGCAAACAGTAGAGTAACTCTTTGCAATGTGTTGCTGATGTGAATAAATGTAAAAGATTCCTGTGTTGAATCTGTCAACTTGCAATTTCGTGACAAACCACAAGATTATTTGGGTTCAGGAACCTGCATTGTGATATAAAAAGTGCTTTCCAAACTAAAACCAGTATATTTTCATCTAGGAATCAACATTTCATATTTAGGCACAATATAATGTCACACTGTGTGATGTTGCTAATGATGTGCTATGCAAAACTGATGAGATACTGGCTACTTGCAAAAAATGTAGAGTGACATTCTATGCACCTTCAGCAGGAACAGCCCTTGTAACATATGTCATGTAGTAACAATGATACAGCCAACTGACACCAATTAAAAAGTCACAAATGGTTGCTTTTCTCTAATGTTCAAAGAGCTCAAGGAATTTAGATGTGTACATTAAGGATCAGATGCTTGGTTGCATATTCTACAAACTATGTTTTAAACAAATCAGCATACAGATGGCTGTGACAATAACTAACAGGAAAAAGTGAAGGGTGAACTGTCACAAAGTTTGACAGGTCATTGCATATTGAGAGTCTTTCCCTATTGCCATTTGAACAGTCCCACAGTATTTCTACATTCTGTCTTGCGGGCAGATGGAGGGTGGGTAGGTATTCTGACTAAGACAAGGGACTGGAGAGACAAGAAAACGGCAGTAAATAGTTTTGTCCTTCTACAAGAACTTCTAGTGTGACCTTGGACAAACATTTAGTCAGTCTGACTTGCTTTTCTGTATCTGAAAATCTTGGATACTACTAGCTTCCTATTTAAAATTTTCTGCATGTTAGTGAGACCCTGAGGTACCATGACAGTTGAATTACTACCACAGGCCAAATTTAATCTTTTTAAGCTCATTTTGCAGAATTTTATTTTTTTTTCTTGGTGGTTTTTGAAGATGCCTCAAATGCCAGAAACCTGTACAGCAAATTAGAGAATCCTGAACTACTGACACAGAACAGGAAACAGACATGTGGGGACAAAAGGAACTTGCCTGATCAGTTCCCTGGAGAACAAAACAAGTTGAAACACACACCTGGGCTTATCCAGAAATACTGACAAAAAGAGGGAAAATGGCAGAAGAACACAGCATTTGATAAAATATAAAGGAAAATAAAGAAGGAATAGACACGTATTAAAAAGGTTCTTCTAGTTCCAAACTCACTTTTTGGAAAGCTGGTGAAATTAATTTGGGATGGTTAATGACAAAAGTCTTCTCTGCACCCAGGGAATCAGGTAGCAATGCATCTGTGGGTAGAGTTATCTGTAAAATTAATGGAGAGAAACACTATTCTCAACAGTTATGACACTGAGAAATTTTAATTCTCAGGGTATATGTGGGATAACAAATGCAACTAATAGCCAAAGGAACTCTGTATTCCTAGATGTGTTTAACTGAAGTGTTTCTTAATCAACTGTCCCCCAGAAGTACTTTTGGTGAAAATAACTTTAAGTAATTAATATAGAGTTAATTAAAAAGTAGATTCAATTAAATTAAAGGGAAAATATACAGAAGTAGGACAGTTGGTAAGATTTGGGATTTCAGAAGGATCTATTTTGATACGGGAATTGGGTAGTAAAGTCAGCTGGGTTAAAACACCTTGAATATGGTCAACCTTAGCTTAGGAACTTGAGGCCTGAAGCTTTTCCAAGTCAAAAGTGTTAAACTGCACAGTATTGTGTTTCATGGAAAAAGAGAAGACAGTTTCCAAAAAGGGGATTAATGTGTGCATAACTCTCTCAAAGCCTGTATAACCAGAGGCATATAAATAATGGGAACAAAGTATGATAATAAAGAAATTAATGTTTTAAAGTCAAGCTGGGATATAGTTAGGAGGTGTAAAGTATCTGAAGTGTCTTAAAAGCAGGTTGGCTTTCATCCCACTGCTTCAACTAGAAAACTATTCAAGGTTTTCTGTGACCAACCAATTCAAAATTTCATTTTTTTCCCTCAACTTGAAGACATGCAGGACCAATTTCACATTACTGTTATTTGGATCAATATTGACTTTTGATTTAGCTCTCTTTTTCCCCTTTCTGATGTTCTCAGGAAAATCAGGTCATCCCAGCTGTCTTCTGCTTTTGTTTTCTTTCGTATGCTTCTTTTAGTTTCACTGAATCCTTGAATGATGGCAACAGGAACTGTAACCATTATCAAGGTGTACTATTAATGAATAGCTCCCTGTTGCTGGCTCTGACTCCTTACTTTTTAAGTTTGCCTTCCCCTGTGTCCAAAACAGTTTTGTTCCTATGTTAATCAACTAATACCCCTCCTATCCACCCTACTTCTGTTGTTTTCCTCAGACAATTTCCTTAAATAAATATGCATATCAATAAACCATTAGTAATACTAGGATGAAAGGAGTTCTAGTTCAGATGAAATATTATGTTGATTATTCCCAGCTGAGGAACTGTTTTCCGTTACTGCATTTTTCTGGAAACTGGAAGGACATCCCTAACTCATGGCTCTACCAAATAGTAAGACTCTGGTGTCCTCCTAAACAGATGTGCAGTAAAATTAAGAAACCTAGATAGTTTTCAGGTAGAGCTAATAACTGTAAAACTGTTAATTTGAATAGAAGACCCAAAATATCTTCTCTGGTTGTATGTTTCTAGTTGATCTTCATTTTCTTTCCTTAATTAAGAGTTCTCTCCATATTCCTCAAACAAAAGCAGTTTTCATTGTATTTTTTTTCTTCTGCAGTATTTGATTTACTCTGCAAAATAAATAAAATCTGCCAGTTTACTTTTCTTCTTTTTTTTTTTTTTTTTTTTTTTTTATTTGATTGGTTGTTTTGTTTTGTTTTTCTAACAGAGAAAGGCCAGTCCTACTGCTGATGCATCATCTCTGTTCATGAACTTGAATGTATGGTTTCACTTTCAGCAGCAGTTTTGAAAAGACAATGGTATTTCCAGATTTGAACCCTGATAAAAAGCATGACACAGAGGGAGAAGGAGTAAAATGCCTGGAAAATTAAGACTTATGGCAATGTAATGACCCAAGAAGAAAGCACTTCCACTGTAGAGAATTCCCTACAGTAATTTTGGAAATCTCATTACAGACAGATCTTCTGTTACTTCAAGGATAGTTTCAAATACAATTTCCCTGCATTTCTATGTAATAAGAAGCTCTATCTGCCGATTAAGGCTCAACTCTTGAACATCTGTAATTCAGGACATTGTGTAGAAAAAAATGCCAATTAAATCTCCCAGAAGACTGGATTACCAGAGTTTTGTTTGATCATAGCCTTGTTTAGTGTTTAGCAGGGTAATAAATAGCTGAGAGAGATGCAATATGCCTGTTTCTTCAAGTTCAAGTGTTACAGTTTCACTTGGAAAGCCAATATTAGCTGTTTCATGTTTTTAGAGAGGAAGAAAAAGAGTAAGAAAGTCCCTTGTTCCAAATGGCTCAACAGCTGTCCTTTTCTTTTGAATGAAAATAAAGGGAAAAAAAGGAATCAAAACAAGACATTATAATTATACTTCCAGCTATATGATCCTTTCCTCAAATCTTGCTTCCTTTAGCAGCTGAAACTAGATGCCATGACTTATTTTTAGCTGTTTAGAGATGCCTGGTGTTACTATTTTGATGACAGAAGAGCAGAGGACAAACATCCTGCTGGATGCAAAAATATTTAAGGGAAAAAGGTAGCTGGTGACTGACTAATTTAAGCAATTTAAAATTATCCTAACAGATGCTAGAAAAAATTATAGAGTAATTTTTCTGAAGCTGCTGCTGCGAGAACACTGAATCAGTAATTTAAAAAAAAACCAAACAAGCCAAACTCTATATAAAGGTTATCAGTATGTATTTAATAGTACCTTTATTGTTTTCTCATTCATCTGGTTTTTTTCCTCCTTAAGTATATATTAATACTTCTATCCAAATGTTATTACTCTTTTAAAAAGCTTTCTGCTGACCAGCCTGTTATTTCACAGGATTAATTCTGGATAAAGGAAAAGCTACCACTCTCTGATTGCTTCTCTTGGGTGCATATGTCACCTTTCCTTTAAGCTAATAATTTCATAACCAGTGATATGGCTGATTTGCTCATGAAAATAAAGGCACTCTGGTCCTATATGTTATTTATCATTTGGTTTCACAAAGAGCACATTTTGATGTACAAATCCATTCTCAAACAAATCTGATTCCTTGCTAATCCATAGCATATTTTGATCTTTACTGGGTAATGAAGTCTTCATTTTTATGTGTAAAAAAATATCTCATGTATAATACAAACAACATTATCTCTAAAACTGTGATACATCATCATACATGCAAAACCAAAGCCTTGGGTAAGATAGCCTGGCAAGTTAGATGAACCACTTCAATTTTCCATCAATCAAATTATAGTTTATTGTTCAGCTGAACTACCTCAGGCAACACAAATCTAAAAACTGTCATTTTGGAAACATTACATTTTTTTTTTCTGTCACATTATAACCCAAGCCAGGGCCATAAAAAAGAATGTCATACCATTACTGACTGTAATATTCCTTAATTTAAGAACAGCTAATTCATCTGAAGTATATACAGTGTTCCTAGTATTTGGAGCTTATAGCAGTGTTCAGTTACAGTAATCTTATCAAACTCCATTAGTACATTTATTATTTTTTAAATTAAGGAGATTTTTGCAAATTCAATTAAGAATAGAATGGTTGTTTATAACAGCATTTTAACGTTTACATTAGAAATAAGGTTTACATTTCAGAATCATCTAATATTTCAATTGTTTGGTTTCTATGAACACTAAATTGCAGGGAATTTAATTAAAAATTAGTCTTCTATGGCATACACTTGATGAAATAATCTGGTGTCTTTATTCTATTTCTTTACAGCAATGAGTGTCACCACTCTAAGGATCAGAAGTCAAAAATTAATCTAATAAATGCTACAGGTCTGTTTGTGTTCTGCCACCCCAAATCCAGCTATGTCCTTTTTGATATTTAGGCTGTAAAATTCCCCTAATCGTGAAGACTGGTAACATAATACCTGTACATTCTAAATATTCTATTTGCCACTTATCTTAGATTTCTAAATTATAACTTTATGGTGTTCTTTATTTATCCACGTTAAGTTGAAATTTATATACCAGTTAATGGAAGAGTACAGGGTGAGAATTACAAGAAGAGGTTATATTTATTCCCGAGGTAAAATATATAGAATTGAGAGTATCCTCCTCTCACCATCTATATTCTTAAAAATATAATCATATTGTCCTAGGAAATCATAAACTTAGTTAAGACACCACTCTTTAAATATTGTGTGATGAAATTTAAAGATAACTGAAATGTTGTAAGAATATTCACTTCACTGCAAAGATATATATCATGAGGACACCTGTCCCCCTTTTAATTGACTACCTGCTAAAAGAAAAACCTGCTAAAAGAGCAGATTTACTGTGTAGTGAGGCAATGAATTTAAGAGGTCTCTGCTGAATAAAAAAATAGTTCCATTGGTTGAGCTGGGCCACGTTCTTGAGCAAGTTCAGAGGCATTAACTGAGCTTTTATGTGTTTTTATGCAGCATTTATTTTTGAAAAATCAGGAATTTTCACTGTAACAATTACTTATGCACCAAAGTAATAAAATTGCCACTGTTGATATTCACCAAATCTGGGCTAAGCATATTCCAGCAAGGGCTGTTGTACACAGTCTGTATTTACTTGCAAAAAGGTGAGGGAAAACAGTGCAAGACTACTAAGTGTAAAGAATGTAATTGTGGTATTTGCTATTTTTTGTTTTTTTTTTTTAAATCAAGTCAGGTTATTTCATGTAAGATACAAATTTACCTAAGGAACTCATTTCTGCTCTTGTGATTTGTATAATTGCAGGTTATATTCATGGATCCAGTTACTTTTCTATGAGTCTACCACACTGCAAAAAGTATGAGTGAGAGCATATAAAGTAAGACAAGAATCAGATCCTTACAGTATTTTTTTTAGAGGATCACACTAAGACTGCGGAGTGCATCAGAGTTTTTGGGGAAACAGAAATACCAGTCCTAAATTTTCAAAGCATATTAGAGTTTTAGCCATCTCATTTCTTACTTCATTGTAAAATGTCACATTAGTGAATATCTTAAGCAGCAGTGAGAGAAGGTAGGCATCAAATATTTTCCAATTAACAATGTTTGTTCTGTAATAGCAGTTTCTCTGTTTTATACTATTTTGTTTCTCCTCATGAAGGAAATTATTTTTCTTTGACCAAAAACAGGTCCTCTAAGCTGTCTCAAATGTGAGTTTTTCAGATCTAAAGGAACCCTGAAAATGCATGATCTTTATTAACAACGTATGTAATAGAGAAGCAGGAAGAGAGTGTCATAAAACTAGTTACAACAAAAAAATATGACTGACCCATCTAAAACTCAGTAAGGTGGTTTAGTTGCTTCCTCTCAAGTGAAAACATGGTTTCTGTGACTCATTCCACTGACTCATGAATATATGTATATTTTAATTATGTCTGTAAAAATTCTTGTTTTATCCTGTTTTACAGGAAGCTGGACTTTCTTACTGCTGGCAGTGGAAGCACCCAAACCTTTGACATATTCAGCCTTGCAATAAAATCCAGGGTGTTTCCTAGATACAGTATAATTAAATTCAAATGCTATGTTACAATTATGTTCAGGGTGTGACTTAGACAAAATAAACCACTTTTGAGTGAAGACTGATCTGCAATTCTAAACACACCCTATTTTGTGTATAGGTACCATAAATATTTAAGAATACTGTAGATAGCACAAAACCAAAACACTTTAGGTCCCTTAAATTCTGGATCTTAGTTTTACAATATGAGGTGGCTTATTCTTCGCTGGGGTTTTTGGCTGGGTTTTTTTGGCTGGTTTTTGTTTGTTTGTTTGTTTGTTTGTTTTGGGTTTTTTGGTGGTTTTTTTTGTTTGCTTTTTTTTTTTTAAAGGTCATTTAAACTCTTGATGTTTAGACTATGAGTAAAGCCTAGCAAGTCATACCCACATTTTACCTAGTTGCATACCAGATTACGCATTAGGATTTGTTCAATCTTAGTAATTGGGTACAAAGCTTGGTAAAATTAACATGGAAGCTCTCTGGTAGTCAGATTCTGACATTATAAGTGTTTGTGCATACCTGCTTCAGATCCTTTAAAAATGTTGTCAGCCAGTACTTTTACATGGATATGCTCTCTTCTTGCTGCCTTCTAGTTTGCAAGTACAGCTTCCAAAGTAATTTTGCTTGTTTCAGTCATGCCAGTGAAACAATCTCTAAAATGTGCTTTTCACTTCTTTTCTTTAGGTTCAATGAACCTAACTTTTTTTCTTCAAACAAATTGTAGCTAGGCTACTTGCAGGTAAGTTTCCTTTGCCCATACATTTGTATGGCTATCAGGATATGATCCAAACTGCATAGATTTCAGGGCTCTCTCACCTCTGAGATCTTGTCAGCTCTGAGATCTTCACCATTACCCTCACTTCTGAGTACTCCATGCTCAGAGAGGAAGGATAGACACTGGTCTCTCTCTACTCTGTAGCCAGGTTTTAAAAGGGCAGCAACAGGGCTGTTATCAGCTGTCATTCAGTCATTCAGACTATACTGTACTGAACAGAGCTCCCTCCAGGGTGAAATGCTTTGTTTTAAAACAACATGCTTAAAGAAGGATGTTTCAATATGGCTCTTTGTCATCATCAGCTGACACACTACACTTAGATCCACACCTCAGCTATTGTTCTTTGCAATCTGCTTTCTAAAACACGGAGAATTTCTACTTTTCTAATTTTCCTTTGTTAAACACTTTGCATTAGGGAAAGTACAAGCAGTAGGAAACATAGATGTACCTATTGAGATGGGCACAAAAAATAGTTCAGGTGCTTTCCCAATAAAGACATTTTTAGTAGTTACAGTTCAGGAAAAAATTAACTAAAATGAAAATGTGGATGCTTCCTTAATAAGAATTTGTGGGCAGGTTTCATTTATGATCCTATTATAATGGCAGGAGCTCAGACCCTTCCATCAATTTATAAATAGTGAAAAAATAATCAATAATTAGTAATTGCCAATGTGTAGGTATAGAAATATGGCAGATCCCCAGGTATTCAAATGCTCCCTGTGGCTTGCCCTTCTCTGAGATCCTTCTTCACCTTTGTCACATTTTAAAATGGTTTGAAAGGTGAAGATCAAATGAGGAGAGAGTAAGGTTTTTAACAAGGCAGTAATTTTTAACTTTCAAAATTCTTTTCATTCTCTACAGATACATATCAAGTAAGACTGGATTTGTAAATTCAGACCATGGCATTAAACACGGACACACAAAAATTGCTTGTGACAACATTATTATTTTGTACTGATTGGATCATTAGACAGTGTTCTACAAACACTTTACAAATTTGAGTCCAAACATATCTTTTAGAGAATATAAGTCTTACAACATGGCAGACAAAAGTTAATCAAAGCAACACTTTTTCTCTTAGCTTGGTGAGCAGAGGAGGCATATAGAGAAAAGGAAAGAGAGAAAAAGTTTTTTTAAACAAGTGCATGCAAAGAACTAGAAAGTACTTTGATACTACTTTTTCCCTGAATAAAAATGTGCTCTCTTTTATGGAAGATGAAGCTGTAACTCAGTATCTCTGTGCTTCTGAGCATGTTAATCCTACAAAAACGACGAGTAAGGAGCAGTACCGCTGATGAAATCTTACAACTCTTTCATTTGTTAAGACATGGAATCCTACTTTTAACACGTGACATGAAAGATAAATTGCTATGAAATACCAAAGAATATAGAAACTAGAAGTCAGAAAATGAGTTGTAGACTTTGAAAATATCTCATATTGTGGGAAAATGACCCAAATGTTCCAGTTTTTATAAGGGTGCTTGCTCCCCTTCTGACCTTTTTTCCAGATTAGTATTTGGAACTAGAAGGATATATTTCCCCTTTTGGAAATCTCTTTAAGAAGGCCTGTGGACAACATGTGTTGGATCAAATGTTTTAGAACTTTAATGTCTTTCAAAGCTTTTATATATACATATATATATATATTGCAGTTCTTTTCATTACAACTCATTTTGATGATGGTTGGGTGAACTGTTTTAGGAAAAAAATGTGAACCTGCCCGAAGTTCATTGGTTAAAATATCTGAACCAAACTGAAGCACATATTTTTAATGGTATTTCTCTACTTCTGTTTTAGAAGCTCAGAAGCACGGGTGGTTTGTGATTTTTGTGTTGTGTGACTCTGTATGCTTTTGGGCTTTACACAAAAAGACAATGTTTGACTATGAAATAATTAGCCTGAAGCTGACAGGCACTTTTATAACCTGATCACTAGACACAATGTAACTATCCCAAAGCCACAGAAGCACTTTATGGATGTGAAATGAATTTTTGTATTCTTATTCACAATTTTGTACTATATTTGCCCACACTGTTGTATCATATACATATAAGTATACGGCAAGTAGAAAGTAAAAAATATCAACCTTGTAAATACATATTGTATATGCTTCATATTTTCTGAAACTCTGAAATACATTATCTGAATATTTACACTTATTACAGATTGCTCACTTAGAATTTAAGTCTCTCTTTTTTTCTTTTATTCATATATGCATATAACGTAATATCAGATTCACTAGCAAAGATCTATATTTATTAAAGATGACAGAGTCGAATTCTATTGCCAGTGAGACCATTGTTGTATATACAGCTACTGAGACAACAGAATCAAACAGCTGAGTTATAACAGTAATGGTAAAAGTGGTCAAATAAATAAATAATTGTTATAAGAGTGATCAACTTTTCTTAATTTTCTGTGGTGGTAAGGAAAGAAGTAATCAGTGTATTTGCATTAAAAAAATATTTAATTCAAGTAATGGTGAAAAGTTTCTTACTAGAAGAATAGTTTCTCAGTAAGGTTGAGGAAGGCCTTGTATTGGCTACTTTTTAAGAACATTATACAAATGTCTGCCAGTAACACTGTGTAACTGATTCCTTACAGAGCAGGGGGATAGATTAGACGACCTCTTAAGGTCCCTTCCAACACAACATCTCCATGAAGTTCTGATTGAAAAAAGGCCAACACAAATATTTATCAGACTTTTTCTCTTGTTCACATAGCTGGTTACTTTATGATTCTATGAAAGCGGTGAACTGGAAGGAACTGACAGCAAATGTTTTAATTTGGCAGTTTAGGGGGAAAAAAATCTTTGCACTTATTTTGATGTCTGTTACTGGCAAGAAAAATACAAATGAAAAGCTGCCAAAATGTCTTTGATACAAATTCAACCAAGTAATTCTCTTTCAATATGAGACATATGATTAGGTCTACAGCCAATCTCTGAACTATCTACGTGTATCTTTCACATTACCACCTTAAAAATCTATTTTGATATATGTATACATAGAGACAGACAGGCAGACATGCACACCCACTTTCTTTAAGAAGTCAAACTGAGCAAAATGTGACTAACATTTTATTATGCTGGTGCATAAAAATGCAAAGATTTACAGATAGCATCATTTACAGAAAACCAGGATAGGGACAATCATCATATCTATTTATTAGGTGCATTAAACTACTTCCAGTTGATAGTTAAAACTGTACTCATGCAGAATTATCTGATTGCCATTACTAGAAGATGACATGGCACTTATCTCTGAAGTCAGAAAGAGAATCAAGTGATCACAGAAAAGTTAAAAAGTAGCAACCCCTGTTTTGACTTTTCATCAGAAACAATCTGTAGGCAAAGGCTTGGCAGCTTCAGCTACAGGGTGATTTCAAACACTATTTCCAGCACTTCTATGGGTGATGAAGAGTCAGACTTGTAGGCAGCTTGCGCTCTTCAGAATGGAAGGGCTGGGATTCTTCATCAGCTTACACACATCAGGAAGAAGAAGAGCTTATATCCAAGGCGTATTCGTAATAGCCAGGTAAAGTACCACCATAGCTGCTGGCTGGGATTCTCTGCAACAGTCAGAGAATTGAAGTTTCAGCTCACTTGCGTAAGGTCACAGACAGTCAAACACCAATGAGACTTTGGTGTCACACCAGGTGATACCCAGATGCACTGAAATCCTGAACATAAAACCAATGCCAAAACCACCCAAAGCACAACTCCCTGCTCCCCACCCTGACCTTTTAGTTCTCATTTCCAAGAAAATAAATCAAAATTTGCTTAGATAACAAGTTTTGAAAAATTGTGGCTCTTTCAAGACTCTGTTATTAAGAAATATGATGTCACAGCTTATGGCTGGAAAATAGGTATTTGCACCTACTTTTTTTCTTAAGGCTTAAAGGTGTCAGAAAATGATCCAAGTTACTTAAAGTATTACAATAACGCCTTAATCACTTACACTCCTTTTCTTCCTACCATCATGAGCAGCAAAAACAAAACTAGGCATAACTCAACTTTCTCCTCAGAATCTCACAGAATTGTTTCAACATAGTCATTTTATCAATATATTTGTCTTGTTTTATTGCTTCCTTTGTTTCTCCTTTTAACATCCTTTTACCTGACTTGTTTGCAAAATTTTAACTTTATGAACATACATTTAATTTGCCTTTGATTATTTTCCAGATTTGATTAATACTTTTTACTTCTGCCTTTGAGCAGTTATTTAGGCCAGCAGTTGCTTTAAACTCCTGAGTTTCAAGTATGAATTTCTTGGGTGTCATAACACATTTGCACTTAAGAAATGCAACGAAGTAAGAATTAGCCTTATTATTTGGACTGCTGATAACTGTTTGGTCATCTGTTAATCTTTATTCTACAAAAGTGAGTACAGTTGTATTTAAAGTACAGCAGTATCAAACGTTATTATTTTACAGGATGCTAAATGATACAGTTCAGTTATGCTGTAGACAACTGTCATACTGCACACAAGTAGCTTTGAAATCTCCTCAGAATCCCTTTCTTCTACAAGCTGTGCCAGGAACAATAAGAATTAAGTGTGCTGAAACTTAATATTTTGGAACTGCACTGGTGTGGGTGTAAGGCAAAAGCAAGAGGTTTTCAACAAATTCAGGACAAGTAATTTGCATAGAAATGAACAATTTGTTCTTGAAAATGTTCTTTCCATCTTGTTTTACTATTAAACATGGTCAGGGACAATTGTTGTTACAAATTTTGATGATTATCATGAAAACTTGGCAGTGAAAACCAGTGAGAACTTACTGTGGGAGGATTTCAGCCCTTCCAACTTTCTGGTCAACCTCGGGTAGCAACTGAGAAAATAACCCAAAAAAATTAACTCCCACACTTTTACACACTGCACAGAAAAGGACAACAGGATTTTTAGGATGTCACACTGCATAGAATTACTTATATTACTAGTAATGAGTCCTATATGGTAGAACTCTTGGACTCAAAGTTTTAGTAATCTTCACTAAGTGGCTATGTCTACATGCAGAACAAGGAAAAAAAATTTAGGATGAGCCTTCAGCATATGACTTAGCAGTGCTTCTAGCAATTTCAGATATTTTGGAATGCCTTAACAGAGGAAATGATTTTTGGTCTTCAGGCTGCAATTTCATCTACACTTATACTAGATTTTTGCACGATCAGGTACTAATTTGATTTTGTTCAGACATGGATATGTCATTGCATTACTGCTGAACTGGTCAAAAAAATGCAATATAGCATTTATATCAGCTTCCTTCTCTTATAGGAATTTTATGTCAGATATAGGAGGAAAAAATGACACCTGATGCAACAAAATGTTGGTGGTACAAACATAAGAGTGGTCTTATACCAAATCAGTGCTTTACATCATGTGGCTTTGGCATTTACAGTCCTACAGCAAGAGCTCTGAGGCAAGATTTACTCTATTGTCAAGCCATGGCCTGAGGGTTTTAAGGAGCTTGATTAGAAGATTCATACTGTCACATAATAAGATCTGTTGAATGAGATGAAAGGTTAATATTTCACACAATAATTTGCAAGCCTTCCTTTGAAATCCAGTAGGTTTTTGGGGTTTTTTGTTGCTTTTTTTTTTTCCTTCTTTTTCTTGGTGGAAGCCAGTTGTGTGTATTTTTTCAATAGGTGATTTGCAATTCATACCAGAGCAATGTCTGGGTAACATGTGATATGCCCTTTTCTAAGAAGACAACAATAAACTAACTCTTCTAAACTTGTTCCTAGTAGGTCCAGAATAAGAATACAAAATAAGAATTATAAATAATGACAGGTCTCTGTTTCAGATAAAGACAATTGAAACTAGGACCTGTAGTCAGATATTTCTCTCCTTTATAAATTACATATTTCTGCTTCAATATAAAAGTGGACCTCAGAAGAGGATAGTCAAGTAGGAAAAATAATCTGATGATTCAGTCATGTCCAGATAAAAAGAAGGTTGTTCCTAATTAAAAAATGCATGCTGTCTTTCAGGACTGACTCTTGTCTAGCACTGAATGTTCCCCAAGTCCTCTTTACTGTTAGATGCTACCAGATTCCTACAGAAGTAACGGAGAGATGTTGCTAAAATAATTAATGTATATGAAAAATTTCCAGGTGATTTTACCTCTATAGTATCTTTTATTATTTTTAATTTTTTTTTCTTTCTCCATTTTTGGTAAGGCATTTAGATCAGGACTGTAACAGAGTCAATAGCCCCTTTTTTATTTCTCCCCTCCACCACAAAGTAATTTATATCAGGAAAAATCTATCTTATTTGACATGGGAAACGTGACTGTTATCAAGTGGTAAGGTATCAAATCTTTTCTCTCCCTTATCTGTACTTGATCTTCTCTCCATTTGCTTTATTTACAATGTAAGATATGCTACATATTTTGGGAGACAAATTCCTGAAGATGCAATATCAAAATTAATGCTCTGTCTAAATGCATTATTTAAAAATATTTGTTTGACTTAGTAAGTATTAACAGCTTTACCGAGTGTACTATTAAGGCCACATCACAGTAAACACTCATACATTCAAAAGCAGATCCCTACTCTTAATTGTTATTGGGTATTTTTTTCTGTAAGTCAACAATTTCCTAAAATATAAACATATATATCCATATATATATATATATATATATATATATATATATAGAGAGAGAGAGAGAGAGAGAGAGAGAGAGAGAGAGAGAGAGAGAGAGAGAGTTTTCCACCATGTTTTGAAGATTGACAGAGTTAGGCATATTTGCAAGTTGCAAGTCTTAGGGCTGAGATATCACCAAATACAAACCAAATGACCTTCACAGGCCAAGCCTTAAACTAAATTGTGGTGCAAATAAGAAGCCAACAAACACAATTTTTGGAAGAGTCACATGCATCAGTCTGACTGTAATAAGCTTCCTGGCTGGCCAAGAATACCACTAGGGAAAAAAAAAAAAAAGACTCACACTTCAAAGAATCAGGAGGATGTCTTCAACAAGTCAGAAATTGGTTTTTGACCCTTCTGACTCATGTAAGCTTTTTGGATTCCCACCTGTGGTTTCTTTTCTAAATGATTTGATGATAAAAAGATAATACTTTTTCTTCTTTTGAATGGAAAAAACTCCTCGTTTTTTGTATTGGCTGAAGCCACCTCTGTCCAGCATTGCCCTTTCAGGGATAGAAACAAGAACTACCTCTGCTACATTTCTCTGCATTGCATTTCCTACAATATTAAACGCCTGAGTAATAGAAATCTTCATTGCAATTGTGCATGAATAAATAGTTACTGCTAAATGAACATTACAGCCAGTTTAGGTTTTGTTTGGGGTTTTTGTGGGTTTTTTGTTTTGTTTTGTTTTATTAGATAAATTCAGCATGAGTGATGGTTTGCTTTATAAAGATATAAGACATGAAGTTAAAAATGCAGCACGGATTAAAGTTGATGTTTTGAAAAGGCAAATTAAAGACTGGAGATTGCCATTTTTCACAGCTGGGACAGAGGCCAAATTTTAGAAAGTACTGTTAGTCATGTCCCTTTAAAATGGGCACTACCAATCCAGGAAAAAAAAAAAAAAGCCCAAATATATGTGCAGCCTCAAAATCTTAGATTTAGCTCATTTAGGAGTTTATTTTTTATTTAATGCAAAATACCAGTACAAGCAAAACTCGAGAATCACCATCACTGTACTCTGTTTTTAATTATATGGAACATGCTAACTGAATCTTCAAGAAATACTAAGGTATTCTGAGCAAAACCTATGTGGTGCTGAGGTCAGAGGATCTGCCTGCATATATTTAAGATACTTAACACTTCTCAAGAATAAACATCTGGAAGTGTCCTGCTGTAGTATTAAAGTATAAATTGGAAAGAAAATGAAAGTAATAAGAAACACCAGAACTTAGACTCATTTGAACAAAATGACTGAACAAAAGACTGGAATCCATAACTGAGATAAAACTGGAGGACTTGTTAAAAACCCCCACAGAATGCTAAGCAATTTTTTCCCCCCACAATCTTTCATTTTTATTGAGAACAAGATAACCTTCTCCCTCAATTCATGATCTCCCTGCAAATAATCAAGAAAATTACAGCTTCCTTCTGTTTTTAACTTTCATCCTGCTGAGAAACTCTGAAACACTTTCAGCAGGTCATCCAGACAGTACTAGTCATTATGTATAAGAAGAAGTGGTCTTGAAGTAGTATGTATGAGAAATGGAAAACAATTTTGATGGTAGGAGCTTAAAAATCATACACAATATTGCTGCAAGTGCAAAACAGAGTGGTTAGTGAGAAAATTTATGAAGCTGTGAAAGCAGAGTTGTTGATTCCAGAAGGTACTTTGTCCCTTTTTTTATTAAGTAACTCCACTGCTTAACAATGTACGTTTCTCTGTACTGTAAGGCTCTCTATTTTCTTGCATTTTCCTAGTACTTCTCTAGAAGACTGCTGTCTCCTTCCACCTGTTCTATCTATGGGGGAAGTTTCTTTGTGGTAGCACTTTGAAATAGACCTCCTGTGATGCAACCACACATGTATAGGTCTGCCCTTCTTCAATCTTCCTGTTATCCCCCCAGACTTAGATTTCTGACCAAAAGCTTCACCATGGCCTGCCCCTCTGTTTTTAGGGATACTGGGATTCCTGATGGTTAAACAGATTCTGAAAGATATAAGTGGAGTACTGGTTCATCCCCATATTTTCACTCTGGATTGAAGATTCACCAGGATCATTCTGGTTGCAAGGATTTTCAGGGGGGAATTTACTGACTGGTTGGGTTACAAATGCAAGGAAGAATTAAAATGAATTTGAGAAATGTAAGATGAAGAAGACAATTTTCATAGCTGGACCCTTTTTAACCTCTCCTTTGCAGCATTTTATTTATATTATGTAAGGTGTTTTTGAGGTAATTTTATTTTTTACCTAGAGCATTAATATGCAAAAACTTCAATTTTGCTGAAAAGAAAAATCGTATACTTCTCTAAACTGTAGTGATCAACTTCTATCAACTTTCTAGTAATAAAAATATGCTTAGAGCAGTATCAAAAACCTTCAAATTGAATATAGCTCCAGAATATTTCAGATATTTAAAATGCCACCCCCTATTCCGTGCTTATGACTGTGGCATAGTATAGCACAAGTAACTTCAGTGTATTGTGAACAAACCCAAATACAGCTTTCAGTGTAGTCCACAGAAAAACTCCCACTTACATTACTGAGAGCAGAAGCAGGCAGCCCTAAATTAGTAATAGCTGATGTGTCATTAGATTTATCTTCTGGAGCCTAGGACCACTTCTATGTGGCATGATTCACTGCAAGTTCCAACATAAATTATATATCCAGGAGAAACTGGTAGTTACACATTGCAAGTTGCAATGACTGGAATTTGTGTTCTACTTCTTGTTCTTTCTTTTAACTACTGACATCAGGTTAACAATAAAAATACTGTTTAATTTCCCATTTCCCTGTACTTGTTTTATCAGCATCCAGTATTCCCTCCCCTATTGCACACAAACTTTCAGTTGCCTCTAACTTCTGCACTGTAATAAGCTAGATTTTAAAAACTAGATTCTCCTTTCTTCAGTCTTCCCATGTGCTCAGTGGCTGTTTGGTTGCCCAAGTGTTGAATTCAGCCCTAGAGCTAGCCAAGTTCAGTGCAGAGTAAAGTGTTTTCCATGTTGCTTGCTCTAGGACTCACTGTGACAATAATGAAGTGTAGGTCAGTATGGTTTTCAGAGAGCTGACTTTGCATCAAAATCTGTTCTCATTAAGCAAAATTCCCAGTGAAATTCAAAGCACAATTAATGACCACAGAACTTTGCCAAAAGCAGTAACCACTACACTAAATGAGACAGTGTTGATTATGCAAATAAACAACCACTCTGGAAAGCTTGTCTATTGTCTAAAACAATGCATTTTTAGGATTATTTATGTTGTGATACTGATCAGAACTGGAGCCTTTTTACGCTAGATGCTATATAAACACAAATTGAAGGATTGCAATGTAATTTGATAAAAGACTCAATAAGTAACAGACCACAGAAAGGGATCTCAGGTCTGAGGGATTTTTGTGCATAACCAGTTTATTCATTATCTAACAATATTTAGAGTAATTACAATTTTGTCTTTAGTAATTTAAGGACTGCTTGAAACTGAAAATAGCTAACTCAATCCTGACAATTAAAAGCTTTGCCATATGAAGCTTTTGGTACTGAAAGCATATTTATTTTATTAAGGAAAACATGAACTTTTCATTTGCTGCTAAAATAAGGCATATAACACATTTCAGTGGATTGCACTCTCCCATCAAAGTCTTAGGAAAACTAGAAAATCTTCCACAAAACCTTCAGTTGTTAGTTGCAAATTACTGCAATGTGCACAGAGATTACAGATAGAGTGTCTCAAAAGACGTATTACTGAAGGAATCATAAGACAATTTCACCTGGCAAAAGCCACTTCTGAGTCTCAATCTGTTTTCTCTTTTTCTGGTTTGCATATCTACCTATTTTAAAACTATTTTCTGTCTCCTTTGTGCCTGGGAAACAAACAAACAAAAAAACCCCCAAAACCAAACAAAAAAACCCCAAACAAAAAAAAACCCAAAGCCAACCAAACAAACAACTAAAAAAAACATGAAGGGGAGATGGTTTGCTGTCTATATAACAGAAACATTTAAATTGTCCAAGTTCAAACTGCTGTTTCATGCACAAATCTGAAAAAAAAAAACAACATTTAGGAAACTATATTGCTGCAGATGCAGAATGCTTACAGTTCAGTCCCAAGATGAATTCTACACCAATGACAGAAACAGACAACCAAGCTGCCAGTAAGAAACACAACACTTGAATGATATTCATCACAACAGTAGTTTACACAAAGGGATCTTTGATCAGAGGAAAAAATAATAGCTTCCCTTTAAATGCTATGGGCCAGCAAATCTGACCCTTACTGGCTCTATGTTGTTGGAATCTTAAAATTTTTAGCAGTACAATGAACTTGACTGAAATACTGTAACAGGCCTTGAGCTTTCCTTCTAAAGCATCCATATGCTCTGCCTAGTCTGACTGTGCTACACTCCGTCCAGTGATGGTGAATGCACATCACATGGTACATTTTGGTTATGTATAGCACTCCAGTATTTTACCCAACAACACTGTACATCTAAAAGGCCAGAGAACAGATTGGAGGTACTCCCATAAAATATTAGCTTCACACCTTCCTTTTTTCCAGGTGTTTTTGTCTTTTGGTAAGTGACTATGGTAAATGTATTTGGAGCCTAAAGTACTTTTCATTCATCTCTTCTTTCTTTGGGTTCTATAGTCACAGGCAGCAAGAAATTAGGGAATTCTATATAGGGAGAAAAAAAAACCCAAAGGAATTAATTTTTCAAAGGCTTTGCTTAGTGAGTGACTATTGCAACTGTTTGGCCACCAAAAATATTGCAGTCTAATAATCTGTTACTGTCTATAAATTTGGAATTTAAATCTGTTTTCAACTGGATTTTTTTTTTTTTTGAGAAAGCCACTATGATATTTTTTTTGTTTTTCCTTTCCCAGAAAAGTATCACATTTTAAGCTGTTTTATGGTAAATTTCCAAAACAATTCATGACAGATACATATATTAACCTAAACAACAAAATTTTTTTATTATTTCATGAAGATGTTGTGCATAAGAGAGCAAAGTATGGAAACATACCTTGAAAGTTCTACTTTCCCCTTCTATGTTTAACATCATTTGGAAATGCAGCTCAGAATACTCTTTCAAAGGAAGGAAACAACATGTTCCATGTTGTCCCCCATAATAGAAGAATAAAGTTCTAAAGCTTCTCAAAAATTGCAAACAGTTAATGATGTATGCTTGTCTTTTCCTGCCACAGGTTACTGTTCTATATAAGCAGCATATCATCTTTCTCCCTTAGTGAACCCTGCGTTATAACTGACCATTCCCTGTATGATCAATTATCCTATTACTGTGTGAAAACAAAATTAAAGTAAATCCAAACAGTATTAGGGTTTTGTGTATTTTTACAGAAAACAAAGCTGATATGATGTTTTCAGCTGAAACTGTAGCCAATAATTATACAGTGTATATATTTTTTACCACAGATTTAGCCATTACATTATACTTGTTTTTCAATAGATTAGCTAAATGGCCAGCCATAGATTAAGTTTTCAAATTCTGTCCTTTAACTTGTTTAGAAAGGACTGGAAAAAAATCCAGAATTTTTCTCTATAATAGTACCTTTTAAACACAGAAACCTACTACAAATTATGAAAACCCACACTGTGGACTGTACTGACATTCTGCTTGCCAGGTCTATGTTTGTGGGTGTGGTAGGGAGGGGCTATGTAAAAAAAGGAAGACACTGGAAGCCTTTCCTACATGCCTGATCATTTCCCGCATCTCCTAATTCAATGACACTCAAGTTCTCTCCAGAGGACTTTGCTGAAGTCCTGAGACAACTACTTGAAAATCTATGAGTAGCAAATGTGAGTCTTGCAGCATTTTTAGCACTTGTTGACTGAGTACTTCTTCATTGTTTCTGAAAAATTATAGCCCATGTTACGGGTTTGCAAAGTCCATGCATAAATTATTTTCAATATCACAGAGTTAAAAAGGATAATGATAAGGTAAATGTTCCATTTTTGCAGTTATTAATTTTGAAAAGGTTTATCCAGAGATAGAAGGGAGGAATTCTTAAGGCAACAGAACAGGTAAGTCCACCTTTTCTTCAGCAAATGTCAGTAAAGGAAAAGGTTTTATGTTCAGCCCTGGAAGAGAAGGGCCAACTTAGCTCTTGCACATTCTACTGTAAAGCTAGAGACAGTCTAGCCAAAGCAAAGCACCTGATGGTAGGTACATCAATGCCCAAGATTTTTATGGAAACATACATGCATACTTGCAGCGCCACCACAAATAAAACAGTGTACCGTGTTATGAAGCAGGTAGGTTTAATGTTACCTCAGAGTTTGTGACTTGGACTCTACCTGCAGTGAAATCAAACCTCCAACTGATGCAAAAGATCTGTGTGCTTTTGCAGTAGTGTTTATCTATTTGCTTAAAAAATTCTTTCATGCAATCTCTAGAAAAGGGAGTTAATACCTTATTCATATGTCACACTGTATCTTCAGCTAAAATGCTTACTGCTGGTGTATTCCTGCTTCATTTTGCATAAACTGACATCATATACTGAAAGAGAAAGAGGGCCAACGTGCCTCTCAGAAATCAAGTAGTCATGAGTCTTTACCGGCCACTACAGATATGCACATACATACACATGTACACACATGCACACACACACATATACACACATAAACACACAAGCATGCAAAAAACAGGAAAAACGACTCAGCAATTGCAAGAGTCGCAATTTACCATGGAAGCCTCTACTTAATATTCCGCTTGATCTGCCAAGTTTATAGCCTGGCAAATCTGAATACAAATGTCGATGCAAATGAGGATTCATTATTCTTACATCGTCTTTGTGCTGAAGCTTAATGTAACTTGGTTCCTGTGGTTGCTCAGGGAATGTAGATTGCAAGACAGGAGAAAAAAAAACCTTCGACAGAAACCAGACAAGCAAATAGGGAAAAGAAAAGTAACAGAAATGGAAATAAATGGAAAAAAATATGCTAAGATTTCAGACTAGCAAAACATGAAACTAGTGCATTACACTCTCCCCCTGTTTTCTCATATAAGGTACATTTGCTTACCATTATCAGCATAGAAGGAGTTAACTAACCAAGACCATTCTCCACAGACTCAAAACATAACAATCCTCCTTTTACTGATTATACAATATTGTGCCCATTGTAAAGTCAGTGCCCCATTTATCAGTAAATTTTAACATTCTTTCATAATTATAGAGCTCATCAGCTAGTAGAACCTGTACATTTAGATCTGTAAGAAGATTACAAATGAATTTAAAACCACGCCACCATTTCTGCTTCTTTCATTATAAATTACTGCTGAATAATTCAGCAACACGTTAAGAAAACTACAGTACAATTAATAAACTATACAAAGAAAATACAATAGTTTAAATCATACATTTATTGTCCCATTTATAGCCCATCACAAGCAAGGGTTGAAAAGCACCAAATTAGAGAAAACATGAAATGCTGCAAAATTATAATTAGATCCTCAGTGTCACAGTACATTGTTCTGATGAATCTTTTGTACAGCTAGCTTATGCTTACATATAAATACCTTCTCAGTAAATAAAAATGTAATGTAGGCTTGACTTTTAGAGAAGCTGTAAAGCTTAGCATATGCGATGATCCCAAAGTCAATGCTGTAAGGCTTGCTTCTTCATCCATAAATAAAGCACATTTGCATCCATTCAGTCAAATTAGCTCCATATAAAAAGGTGGTTATAATTAGCTCCTCTTTCAGGTTCACGGTTAAAACTCAAGCGTGCTTGCCGTCTTGATTAAATCCACCATCGTCTTCCAATAGCTAGTGCTAATTCTTCCAAGGAAATATTCAGTTGAGGTGTTATTTTATTCTGCACTGCTGTTAGTTGTCTAATTTACGCCAAGTCCCTGCAGTGCTTTCCTTAAGCCATCCTCTTTGTCTTGCCTTTGAAATTTACCAAATCTTACAAGAAATCAATACTTAATTGATTATTCACTTTTCTGCAGCTTCAAACAGCAAGCACGCATAAGATCCTGGAGTAGTCACCCGATTTCCAATGCAGGAGGTTGCTTGGTGGCAGGGATCTGCAAGTATCCAACAGCAGGCATTCCACAGAGCTGTGCAGTGGCGTACAGTGCCAGCATCCAATAAAGAAAACGAAGATACTCTAATGAAGCAGGAAAAGTTCCCATGTGAGACAGATCCATATCAATGCTTTAAATAAAAAGTGGAGGCACTTGTTTTCGGATAGAAGAGCACTATTCTTTTTGCAGCTATCCCTCTGGTTTTTGCTTACTCTTTTCTTCCTATGGCACTGAAGTGGAATATCCAAAGTGCCACCGAACTCACAGAACTCCACGCCGGAACGGGGGTGAGGCTTGTGTTGTACCTCTGGCATAGAATAAGGATGGCAAGCACGTAACATTACGAAATGTAGGACAAATTCAGGCGAGAGAGAGAGAGGGAGAGCAAGAGACAGATGGCGGATCTGGCTGGGAGCCAAAGCCAGTGAAATGAATTACATTGCTGAATAACTGTACACCATTGATTCTGCCACTTGTTGCTGCATGGCAAAAAAGGGCCCTGACATTGGCAGGAATCTCCTCACGTGTCATACATGCTGCAGACAACTTTTCACATGTAACTCGCTGCACCGACAATGACACGCTATGGCAGGGAATGTCGTGTGTGTGTGTGTGTGTGTGTGTGTGTGTGTGTGTGTGTTTGTGTGTGTGTATGAAAGTGAGTGCATGTGCATGAGGGAGAAAAAGAGAGAAAGCTGGAGTGCGTGTGGGGGGTGTGTGGGTATTTGCCTGCATGCATGGTGTGTGTGCTTGTGCGCGCGCGTGCGCGTGGAGGGGAAAACAATCACTGCAATCCAGCCATTTTGTTTAATGAAGAATGGAAAGCTGGCATTCAGAGACGTGGTTATGTGCCGCATATTAATGTGTTCTCTGTAGACATCCTCCCCCTTTTTAGATGAGTGGCACAGGAATGAAGCCCTCTATAGAGCAGCCAGTGCAGGAGCAGGAGCTCGCGAGGTAACATATCATCGTGGAACCTACGAATGTGGCACCCGTCGCTCTGCAGAAGAGCTAGTTGCTGTCTGACAAGGAGGAAAACCTGGTCCATGGTTATGATGTTTGGGTGCTTTCAAAAAGATAGCCAGAGTTGAAGCCGATTGTTCAATAAATGCTTCGTACCCAGGATGAAGGGAGATATTATGGGATGCCCAGGGGGCTTTGGGAATCAAATACAATGTTTGAGTAGCACAATTTGAGGTACATTATAAAAAAGCAATTTGAATTGCCAATGAGGCGACACATATCTGCATGCTAATTAGACCTGTGTCAAGCTTAGTCTGCGGGTTTGTGTTGATGGCTAGGAATGCGCTTGTAACTCTGCTGAGAGATTGTTTCTGCATAAATTATCAGCTTTGTCCTACTGATCATTTTCTGCAAACAAACATGAAATGTAAGATCAAAAGGCAATTCTGAAATTAAAATTATTGATTGATAAAGCCTAGATTTCAGAATCTAATTAGAGAAGGCACAAACAAAAGCTGATATTATTACAGATTGTGCCTGAGCTAGCAGCCAGATTGTGCAAGGCTTGTAATTTATCTTTGTTTATGCAGCCAGGATATTAAAAATGTAATTAAAATGGTAAAATGATCTGATCAGAAATAGCCACCTAGTGGCAAGTATATTATTTTAAATGGATTATAAAAACATTGATCTGTGCAAATAAAAGGCTTTTTTCATGACAAACATAGTAGCTCATTGAAACTTGCTGAGCAATTTGTCTTTTGCTAATAAGTTGTCTTTTGTGTCTTTTTCCACAGATAAGCAGCATCATTTATAACACTCATTTGCACACTAATAAACATTCTGTTATTACAGGTGGTATTGGGAACATCTTTCATAAATTATGGCACATGAAAATGGAAGCAACAAATAAACTCTTTTCTAGACATTGCAGTATATATGTTTTGTAAAATTTGAATTTTCATCTGACAGCAGCAGCGAAAGTTGCTTATTAAGTCACTCTATTGCTCTATTTAAGCTGTTATATCGTAGAAACCCTATCAATATGTAATTCAGCTTCTTGCCTATCTTGGTTACTTATAAATGGTATACAAAACACAGAGGGCCCAATTTACTAAGTTTGTGCACATTCAATTACTAAATTTCATGGTAATAAAGAGGCCTTTGTGATTTATACATCACTTTTTACTCTTATTTAGTACCTTTCCAGAGTTTCCAAGTGGATTAAGTGTTTAAAGACCAGACTGTTTAATTGCACACAATATAGAAATTAGTTTCGAAATTTCTCTGCCATCTCAAGATATGGACAGTGAAATGGCCAAAGAAAGCTCTGTCATATGTTAGTGAAGCTAGATTACAAAAATCAGACTATAAACAGTTTTTCAAGAAAATATACTCAGAAGCTTGTAAGTTCATGAGCAGGGCTTAACTCATGTATTTCTTTTTGTTTCAGATTTCCACATGAAACCACTTTGGAAATACTCAATTCCTTTTAAAGAAATTCACAATTTAGGGTCCTGTCAGCAGCTCTGGGGTCTTTTGTTAGGTGCACTTAAAATGCCAGATTAAATATTAATATGTGGTTAGAGTTGTGCTATTTTGCAAGCCCTGAAACCCTATTAGTAAATCATGATCTGGTGACTGATGCAAGAAATTTCAAGGCACCAAGAGTGCAGATTGCCCATCAATCTGATGGATCACTAATTTTTAGTAAATCAGGCCCTTGGACTTTTAGCTGTAAGCAGATGTATGTTTCATTGTGACGGGAAAAGCAGTCCAACTAACAGAGCAATTTTCTGCACTGAGTGTGTATCATAACAGGCAGAGTTGTTTTGCATAATCAGTAAGTTATTTGAATACAACTGTTCATTTAAATGGCTCTGCATGACTGATGCCATTCTTGAAAAAAAACTCCACATTTTGAGCTAGAAGAGAAAGTTATATTATTTTCATAGAGTAGTACTAGGATTTCAAAATGGATCATCAGTGTGATAGGGCTCCAGAAGGATGATGAAGAGGAATGCCCAAGGAGAAGTAGAGTCATGTATTCCCAGACAGCCTAAGAAGCTGCATCACTTCAATAGGCTTCATGACCTACGGACAATAAGTTATATATGCAAGGACAAGGAAATATCAGGAAGGATCCTGAAGGATCAGGCTAAGGAAAACAGAACCCAAAAGGAGGGCTGCAAAAAATCTGAGTGAAAAACCTGAAAATGTTATTAGATAATAAGCTACTGAAGTAGAGAAGATAGATCCTTTCTGACATATGGTGCACTTAGATACATGGCTGAGCTCCAGCCTTCCTAACCTCTTCAGAAAAAAGAAACCACCTCTGAAACCAAATCACACACTCTTTATTGGCAATCTTTATTTCATGCATATGAATCTTGACTTCTAGTTCCTTATCATATGGATTTAAGCAGCTGACTTAGGTATTTACTAATTATGAAGAGTTTCATGTGTGCAGATACTAACATAGCCTATATTGCCTCCCAATTCATATCTGTACTTTTTGGTTTCTTAGCTTGTCTCTCTGTCTCACTCTTTAGCAGTCTGCTGACACTCCTATAGAAAGAGACCTCTTCACACCTCCCCTGCCAGTGCTGCTTGACTGACACCAAGAAGTACAGGTCTGAAAGACTGGTAAGTCTTGCGTGTCTCTGTATCTTTCTCAGTTCACCCTCTTCAAAATCCCTATACACACTGCTTAAAAGAAATCCTCCTAATTGTAATCTAAAGCCAAATGCAATTAATAAATTCAAGTTTTATTCTTTAGCTGAACTCTGCAATTATAAGCCTTTGCAATCAATATATTGAAAGTACAACACATAGAATATGGTTTTTAAAAATAATTACAGTGTATTTCAAGGCTTTCCCTAACTGATGGACAGACTAAGAAAGAGAGACAAGGCAGTGTTATTTTTGCACCAGTTGGCCAGTTTTGCTGTTTTCAAATACCAAATATATATATATTTTTTTTTTTTTTGTTTTGTTTAAAGAAAGCGATACAAATCAATTGACCTTCTGGTATTGACATTGTTAAGGAATATGCAGCAACACCAACCATCCTGAAACGTTCCAGTGGGCTTTTAATGTGAGTGAGAGTCTGCTGGGAACAGTCTCCCTGACTGAGGCACATAAAGGGTGTTCTAATTTCCACTAAGCCCTGATCAATGGGAATTTATTACCACTTAGACAAATAGAAAGCCAGAATGCGCAAAACTGAACCGCCTTGGATATATGGCCCACATCAGAAAGATACACAAATATTAAAAGTAAAGCAAAATAGTAAAAAAAATATGTGGATATCTTTTTAGACCTCCTTTTCCACAAAGCTAATGCTTTGCTACTACATCCTGTGAAAATACAAATGCTGACAGAAGAAAGCTTGCATGTACTTAATGGCATTCCAGAGTAATGTACATATCATTGTTTCTGAACTGTAGTTCCTATTGTACTCTGTGTCATGCTCATGTGTTTACCAAATGTCAGAAACCTCCTTTACAGGCTATTAATACTATTGTGGTCCCTCCAACATGCACACAAATACACCCACTCCTCTCACCACACACACTTTCTCACTGTCTATCAATATGTTGCAAAGTCTGTGTTTCATTACCATATCATATGGAGTATTGATTCCTGTTCCAAGCTAAATAATGTTGTTTTTTAAAAGATCTTTTACCCTTTAAGTGGGGTTTGCTAACTGAACCGCAGACTGGTAACAAAGATGTATTATAGTATTTGATACCGTATATACTTTGGCAAACACCAAAACCAGTAACTTAGGCAGAATTTTCAAAGCTTAATTCAAGTTTTACAAACAGGAAAATTGTGCACAAGATCCAGTTACACACATTCCATGTTAAAAAGGGAAACATTCCTAATAGACCTTTCAACATAATAAGATTCAGGCTGTAGCAGTAAAGAAAATGATTTCCAGTTTTATTAGACTTCAACTAGTTTCCATACCAAATCTAAAAAGTCACCTTGCACCTATATAAAGAGGATTATTTATGTATTTATCTGTACATGTGTCCTCATCATCCACTGTATACAATCATTTCATGGCATTCAGATTCAGCACAAAAACATCAAGGCCTAAGTACAAATATTATTACTATAATGGGTTTTCATTTCTAGAGGTCGTCAGGGGAAGGGATTAATTTTGCTTGCTTTATTGTACACACAGAACAGCACACAGGGTCATATTACAATGCCTTTATCTGGAAAATCACATTCAGCTGTAATGAGAAAGGCTCTTCTTAAAACAATTTTACAATTTTGGATGTATTAGCTGTATTTTATTTAATTTCTATATTGCTTTCCTTTATGTCCATTTATTTCAGATATCATTAATTGATTGCTAGTGATATTTACAATCATGATTTCAGGTCTCTTTTTTGATTTTTGAGAATAGTTTGCTTTTTCTTTTTAAATTCAGTAGCGATATGGAAACAGTTTGTATCTCTAGGTTGCTACAGACATTTTTTGAGAATTGTATAGAAATCTTAAAATCTGTTAACAATAACATAAGTACTCCAAATAGATTGTATTTCCTTACAATTTCTATATATCATACAGAAAATGGTCTCTGGCCAATAATTTACAGGCACAGCTTTATTTTCCCCTTGCTTCCTCAGAAAACATCTTGCTATGAGGTATTATTTAAATGAGACAGCAGCGTTCTCATCTATGCTGCAAGAAACTGATATTCTGCTACACAAGGAACTTCATTTTTGCTAACGTCAGATGATGTTGTAAAGCTGGCTTTGTATAGGCAAAGTCAGAGGTTGCAGAAAAGACAACCTAAAAGGTCATGTCACATAATGTCCAGATACATAAAGCTGCAAACAGTACCCATTTAATGCATATAAAATTAACAATTACATTTTAGCCAGAAACAAAGGATATTTTTAGTCCAGTTTCAAAGCTCTGTAACTGAAAGTTCAACAGTGCCAAGATGGTTGCAGATTCCCAACAGGATAAGCTGAGATAAGGAAAAGAAAAAATAATTTTTTAAATAAAATATAGAGAAAAGTGAGATGAAGAACAAAACCAGGAATTGAATAGAACCGTTGAACAAAAACACAAATAATGGAACTAAAATGAAGAAATGGAAAAGTCAAATGCCTATAGCATTTCCTATGTGCCTTACAGAGATTATTCACTTGCACAGGCAAAACTTGTCCTTCTTTTACTGTGGCTGATGAAACCTAGATTTTGCTCAAGTCAGAAAACTTGTTTTCCCTAGGTTTCCTTGATAGGGATAAAGAAGTAGAGTTTAGCCTACTGAGAAAAAAATTGACCAACCTGAAGAAGTTCCAGGAATATTTCCAGTCTTAATATTAATATTCTTCTGATTTATTTTATCTTGGCAAAGGAGCTGAGAAGCAGCAATGTCTGTAGATGACATGGTTTCAGAGGCCAAGACTATCCATAAACCTTACAAAAGCACGAGAGAAATGCACAGAGCAATGTCATTATAGGGAAGATAAAATACATGTTTCTTTTTCCTAATGCACACTCTTTCTGGCTCTGGAGATTGGCGATGAATGTGTTCTCCCAGACATTGTGATTTTGGAGCACTGAAGACAACTCTTGGCACTTGAGGAATACATGTGAAAGAGTGCTGGCCACTGGAATGATGAGCACAACTGAAGGAATGATGCGTCCTTTCCCATTGTGGCAAGGATGTCTCAGGGACTCTGTTGGCTCTTATGCACTGACACTATTTCTCACTCTGGCAAAGATCCATTAAACATACAACATTTTTTTTGCCTCAATATAGACAAAGAAAATTCCTATTTCTGTGTGAGACTACACATTGTGTAAGAGGCACACAGACATGTACCTCAGGGGTATCAGCTTTCAGTCATTGCTGTAGTTTATTCACAACTTGCAGCTTACATATTTGTCTTCACAATTTTTAAAAAATATATAAAATTGAAGTAGTTTGTTGTGGAGTAACATTGCTTTAAGACTATAAATGTTTTGTATGTTCCTGCATAAAACATGCATAGAAGGAAAAAATTAAAAATAATTGCATTCTGCATTCATATGAAACAATGTCAAAGGCCAAATTCTGTCTCAACTTGTGCAGATTAAATCCTGATATGAAAGTAAATTGTATTAACCCATTGTAAAGAACCTTATGAACTGTCCCTTGTTTCTCCAAACAGATATATTTAACACCAAGAGAAGAAGCAAATACCGATAAACTAGAAATAATTAATAAATGTAACTTTATTGCAGAATATACAATTTCCTTTACTGGAGTGTTTTTACACAATCCCACACACATGCACAGAGACAGCATCTATATGACCCTTACCTTTCCTGTTGCTTAAAAAGTTCTTTAACATTCAAGACATGTTTCTGAACAAGTCAAAATGAAAAACATTTAAGATGCTAGTTGAATCAGAAGAAATACAATAAAAAGAATTGGATTATGTCCAATCAGTTTTGGGGTATTTTTTAATATTTGTTTTTTAATATATTGTTTTTCCAAGCCAAGAGGATTGGATTCCAGTCTTCTGGGTACTCAAAAGAGCCACTTCAAATTTGAAAGGTCTGATCCCATTGGACTGTCTCTCTGAGTGTAACAGCACCCTGGCACCTGTCCTCAGCCTCACACTGAGATCCCAGATACCATCATGCCAACTCACAGAAGAGAACTCCTATGGGCTGGAGGCTACTTGTTCCCCAGTTTTTGATTCTTTTATGCCAGGACCTTATTCTTCCCATTCCAGATGGTTATTGTTCTTGGGTGAGTTAGTCAAATTGTGCATTTTCATAACTAGGAATTCTACATTTATTGGGACTGGAAGTGACATTCTAATGAAGAATTTTTTATGGTCAAAATAATCTCCTGGCCAGTTCTATTCAAACACAGCCTTATGCAAGGGAGCCAATACAGTGCAAGGCTGTGGGAATTCATGAAGAACCAACACCCCTCAAACTTGCTGGTTTAGACTTCATTGTGAGTACTCAGGAAGAGACATGAAGGCCAGATGACACAGTCCCACACTCTTAGTACTAAACTCCTCTCCAGAACATGGAGGCTGCACTCAAATTGTCTGTCCAAGATTTTTCTATTGCTCACATTGACTCCTGAGCTACTAGGAATTAACCAGCCAAAGACAAGCTGGCGCAGGCCCAAGTCATGTTGAGGAACACACTAACAGTTGAACAGTAGAAAGAGCAGTTTTCCAGAAATGAGGAATATTCCTAGTTTTTCTTTAATTTTAAGCTATACATTTAGCCTATAAGTCTTTCCAATTATGAAGGTGAGCTTTGAACTAGGTCCTTAGAGGGCCAGTGACATTTGAAGGATGGGAAAGGGATACAATCAATTTAAATATGCATTTGCAAATTTACAAAATATTATAAACATGGAAGATAGTGCATCTATCTTCATCAGACTCTAAAGCTGTAAATACCAGATGTCATTTATAGATTAAATGATTTTCCAAATCTAATATTATATTAATACAAACCATTTGTCAATTCAATGTGAAGGCTTGTATTTTAAACATTTGAAAGTCAAGGAATGCAGATGTTAGGGTTATCCCAATGATTCATTGCACAAAACATAAATTAAGGTATTAACTGAATAGAAAAATTAGTTTGCCTGAGAGATGTTGAAACAGATCTGCAACTGACCTGCTCTTGGCATTTTCACCTCTGCTTGTTTTTAAAGATTCCTCCTTCTGAGGAAAAGCCTCTTAAAACCCGTTCCAATATCCTGATCTACCGCAGATGTGAAAATCTAACTGTGAGTAAACAAAAATTCATCATATGCAAAACAACTTTGACATGTGAATTCATAAGGAAAAAAAAAATCTGCAGTTTAAGCAGGACATTTTCTTTTCCTGATTACCTTCAGTAGTGATGGTTTCCAAATCATGGAGTGGTTAAATATCATGTGCCTTTATCTTCATTATCAGTCAAAGACCAATCTTTTCAAAAGATCTTCAAAGTAACTGGCAAAAATAACAAGGGTGTCAACAAGTATTTAAAGAAATTGAAGGAAAACATATCATTTTTAGATAAAAAGAAAGTCTTAAAAAGTAGCAAACACATGACTGATTCATTTTTCACCATACTACAGGAGGATGAGATATCACAAGTTAATGTTATCAAAACGAATTTGAACACTTGTATTTGATGGTACTGTTTTCAAATTAGAAACTTTATAATATCATTCAGTAATTTGACTGTAATAAAATCTGAAAATCTAAAAATATAACTGTTTAAGAGCAGAATTTTGCCAACCTGTATTTCTCAGAATCCCTAATTTTGATCTCCCAAAGGAATTGTCAATACAGCTGACAATTGAAAAGGAATAACTCAGTTCAAAGTGACCCTTGTCATCTTCAATCTGCATATTTGGAGTTTGACTAAGGCAACTCAACTGTCAGGCAGAAGGCAATGAAGGGTACCTCTTTCTCTGCCTCTGAGGCCATTGTGGATAGCCAACTCCATCAAGTTGTCTTAAATACAGGAGCTCTCTTGACCACCAGGATTTTCCATCTTTGCTAGTCAGCATCAACACTACAAGAACTCACTCTTCTCTTGAGAATGACTCCTGAATTTGAAACCATCCTAGACTAATTCTTTTTTCTTTTTAATACAAAGAACCTGTTTACATATGTCTGAATACAAGCATGATACATGCAAAGAGTAATACCAGCAACATTGCCTAGATAGGATCCATCTGTTTTAGCACACAGTGGCAGAAGGGTTCTATTATAGCAGCTCCTTGACTTGAATAAGCTATTCCAGTGAACAGAATCCATATTTTCTCAGTTTTGCTAGCCTAGTTATGGCAGAAGAAGGAAGACAATACAGGTAAAGTAAAGGCACAGGTTGGAAGGCAGAACAAACAACAGAGTAATCCTGAAAATATCCATGGGAGAGACCCTCTGAGCTAAGCCTTGACTGCAACAGACTTGGAATTATGCAAAGTATGCATTTCCTAGTTTCATGTGTACATGGAAACATATTTTCAACATTTATAATTATATTAGTTGATGACAGGTATCCAATTGTCATTGAAATTTGGAACTAAAACTCTTCTGTTTGTTCTTACTGAGGCTGCAGTTTGATGAGATAATCACAACCACTTTCTGATAAATGGGATGATCACTATTTTTCAAAATAAATGCATATTGCTTCCTTTTTAGTATTAGCATATTACAACATTTGGAGTACTTACAGAAGGCTTAGAGGTCAGTAGTGCATGCATCCAAGACTTAGGTTATTCTGTTTACTTTCTAAAATATGAAGCAAAGCATAACCAGATTTTCATGGCATAGATGTTTATCCTGTGGGATTTCTCCACAGGTCAAAAAATGTAAAAATCCCCCCAACCAAAGCCTGAAATGTAAAAGCAAGAGACAGGAGATTCATCTAAATATTTCTGCCTTGAAGAAGGAATGTGTTGTATCACATACCCTCATATATGACCTATTAACTGCATATGAAAACTCTTTGATTTTTAAAATATCTATATTAAAATATAAAGGATTAAAATTTTTTCAACAGAAGATTCTAGTAGTAAATTAAGGTCTAGACCAACACTTGGTTTAAAGAATTATATAAATACATTTATATTTTCATTCATAAAAATATCAGAACAAGAGATAACAAAATCTCATTAAAATGCAATGCTTCATATGGCATCTCAAATGACTTTCACAGCAAGAAACTTGCCCTACTCCAATCCAAGCATATGTGGTAATACTAAGCAGAAGGAAGTATAAAATCAAATAATTTCTACCACATCATTCCATAATTTATTCTCAGTTATACCTTGAGAATGGTTTTAAATATTCAATTAAGCTGCGTTTGAATTTTGCCAAAGATTATTTCCGTTCTTATCACCTTTGTATGCCTGTTCAAAATGCTTATTGCTAAGGCATTAAATGTATCCTCCCATATTGTCACACTGACTGTAGGGTAAATGAGTCTATGATGGTTTCCCCCTCCAAGGCTCAGAATATTAAATTAAAATCTAAAAGAAACAACAACATTGTTTTCATATAACCAGAGGCGTCTCCAAACATAAAATACATTTGCATAGTTCAAGACTTACTGAGGAGGAAGTAAGTTGACTTATTCACAAAAAAGCCCCAGTGATGTGTTCTTATGCTCTGACAAGCTACAAATTTGAAAATTTGCCTAAAGGCAAATTGGATTTTTTTTCTATCCATAACATTAATATAAAACAAATCTACATAGCTCTTTATCGATATCACAGTCTGTTTGTCTTCTACATATAAACAACCTTTAATCTGACAGCACATTGCAAATTTTTGGTTCCTTGCTTCATCTATTGCTTAAGTACAATATATTCTGTGGAGTTCTTACTTTTTAAAGTGATACCTGCTTCCAATTAGCAGCACTTCAACAAAAAATTTCTCAAGAGTAACTAGACAGTGTTGATCCAACCCCTAAGTCATGACTGAAGTATGTATTTCAGTGGAGAGTTTTTTGTTTTTTTTTTTTTTTTTTTTAACTGCAAAAGGACTGCCAAGTGTGTGGGGTTTGTTTGCAAATATTAATAGCTAGCAGTTTTCTTGTTCATTAGAAAATTCTTTCCTTTTAAAATTTCCTCCATAAATTATCTGAATCCTTCTCTACCATGGCCAATGAATTAGAACCATATTGTAACATTGCATCATCTATGTAGTTGTAAAATAGATTTAATACAATCAAGAATAAATCATTGACAAATAAATTCAATAAACGTGGTCTGAAGACTGAGTCTTGGCGGGCATTACAGTCCATTTCAGCCAAGCCAGATTCCTTGCCCTGTACAACAAATCTGTATGCTCTTCTTGTTAAACAGTCATGAATCTGAGCTAAGTGACTTATCCTCAAGAGCATCATAGTATTATCTCCTCTAATCAGCATTCTAGAGTCAATCAAATCAAATGCTTCTGTGAAAATTACAAAGTACAGTGCCAATTCTTTGATTCTATCCAATGTCTGGGCACTGGCAATACTACTATTAGAACGCCAGATGCCAAAAAACCATTCTTGTCATGGTCAGGGAAAAATGAAAGTTACAGATCTAAAGACTTGGGTTGAAATTCTGCCAATTAGAGGGACAGGAAGAGAAAAAGCCAAGATATTTTTATTCTCTTGCCTACTGAGAAATAAATAAAATTAACTGAAATTACTGAAAATCAGCTCAGACATAGCCTTCTGGGAGCTGATTGCAATATTAGGCATCACTCACAATAAGGTGAAATTCTTTGCATTGCCTCTTACTTTGGCATAGGTAAAATGAGTTCACTCTTTCTTTTTCAGAAAATACTTCAACATTCCTGATTGGCTGCCCTAAACAAGAAGAATACAAATTCTCCTAAGAGCTACCAGGGTTTTTTGGGTTTTTTTTGACATAGCTCTACTACAGGAAGGGTGAAGGCAATGCCTTTATCTTTGTGTGGTTGAAGTCACAATCAGATAAGTTTCTAGTTGGTGAAATGGAAGAAAGGAAACTAGATATACGTTTTTATTCCACACTGTAGGAAGCAGGCAGACTTTAGTTATAAAGGTATTTCCAAGTAACGTTTCATAGCATTTTTTATTATTTCCTGACTTGCAGCTTAGATAATTTTATTGCAAATTAAACTATCTCACCTAGAAAAAAAATCACTTGAAATGATCCTTAGTTAAAGGTTTATGTGTGCAATAGTTCAACTACAGCTAAAATGGTCATAGACAATTCCTAAAGCCAAAAGGCCTGACAAAAAACATGGATTCTACAGTATCCAAAAGAAGTTAAGAAAAGTCACATTTATATGTTACATAAGCAGGTTTCAGTAATTTTATTTTGTGAAGAAAAATTATAGTGGAGAATCTACTTGTGTTAAAATCTATCATTAAGAATGGAAGTTAATTCTGTTCCTTTACAGTATTTCAGTGATGCACTTCTAAAATTAATTTTTTTTTATATTTGGAGAGCTTCTTAAAATCCCCTATCCTGAGAGTAATCAAAACACTAATGAAATTCATGGTTATTTAAAAAACAAATGTCCTCAAAACATTTTTTGTTCATTTGTTTTTACAAGAAACAATAATGGTATCCAAATATCTGCAAATGACAGCAAAATTTACCCGAAAGCAGAATGTTCCCTTTCAGCTGTCTGGAAGGCCCTGGAAATCTATACATCACTTCTAAAGGATTCACAAGAGTAACTAAGAAATTAAGCTGTAGAAAATAAGCTGTGATTCTCAATGCAATTGAAAAACGTAGGAAAAATTTGCAGTTCTATTTCAATACGAAGGGAAGGCAGAAACCATGCATGATATCTTAATGGCTTAAATGGCAGTAGATGTACATTTAGGTAAATAAATTGTGCCTGTCTTATCAAAAGACTCAAAATTCACTTTAAAAGAGCTTACAACTTCACTTATTTAGAGGTTTTCTCTTTGAAGAAAGACTTAGCAAGCAAAAATAGTATCAAAGTTTTTACTGTTAATTCACTTTTTCCTTCTGTCTCATTTTTCATCCTTCATCATGCACACCTGACATTTTATCATGAAGCAATTTGCATTGACTGTACATGGAAGTTGGACACCTTGATCAGTATTGTAAATTCCTCTCCTAGAAAAGTGGATGTAATTTCATGCTTATGATTCTTCTAGTTGGCAAAATATTACCTATTTCTTTTTAGCTGGTCTTTAGCAGCAGAGCATGGCTGGGGTGTGGGAGCATCTCTTAGCTCCTAGTCTGGATGATTGTGTTTTTGTCCCGTTTTAGGATGAGATGTTGGAACTCAACACTGCAACCTTTCTCCTTCTCTCTGGTTTCTGTGGGAAAGAAAATGAGGAGATTTGGCTGGATGGAAAATGCTACAAGTCCCCAATCTGAAGAACAGCTCACCAGAAGGCAAGGCAAATTTTAGGCCTTTAATTTTTTAATTCCTTATTCTGTTTTTGTAATATACAGATATACAACTGGAAACAGAGGCTAAATAATAGGATTCTCAGGCATGAAAGTGTTTGTTTTGTTATATTAATTATGTAATTAAAACATTCAGAATCAATATTTAATGTTCTAAACTAAACACATTTACATTATTTCTGGAATTCAATCTTTAAAAAGCAAACTGAAAATAAATTTAACATATATTGACAAATGGTAAATTGGGAAATGGCCACATCTGCCTGTGAGCCCATCAGATTTAAAGGGCCTGCAACAGAATGCTATGATAACTTTTTGCAGACTGGCTTATGCTGTAAAATCTGTATTCACATAACTGAACAAGACTGACAATTTATCAAAGATCCTACAATATATTGCTATGTGTAAGTGAGTTTAAACAAAGCCTAGTTAAATTTAAATGATCTGACTAATAATGAAATTAGAAGTGCACAGTCTGTGTTAAAATCTGATTTTCTTTAGTTGTACATCTTGGAAAGAAAATATAAAACTCTCCAATAGTGTGAATTTCTGGGCCAGAGCTTCTTTGCTAACACCTACTATTTTGAGGAAGAGTGATCTTGGATGGGTTTTGTCATAGAACTGAAATGCACTATTCTACAGCCACAGTTCCTATGTTTTATATGTGTAAGCCCACTCAAGTGAAATATACATTTTACCGCATCAGCAAAAGAAAATATTTGGAGTTGACTGTATGCAGTACAAAATATTACTATTATTTTTATAATGTATACTTGCAACCAGATACCATCCCCAGATATGAATCTGCAGCTGAAATACCTTATGAGAAAGCACAAAATGGATTTTTAAGGTTATAGAGTAATGCATTCCACATATCTGAGGCTCAGATAATGCTTTTTTTTTCAGATAATAATCACCAGTACAATGTTCTGTCCATAAAAATCTGTTAAAAATTTACCAGGCTATGATATTCATTATCATAACCTTTCAAGAGAAACCTCAAATGTTAAAATGCAGTTAGATGAGTACTGGTAATATATCACTCTGTTCTAGTAAACACATATATTTTATTTTATTTTTTAGATCGTTTCATCTTGTAAATTACAAATTGGATTAGGAGGTTTGATATGATTGGAAAACAGATTGACAGTCTATTTAGCATTTTTATTAGTCGTGTAGATTATCTATAGGCTATAGATGACCTCAGTCAACTTAAAATTCTTTAGGCAGCCAGACACAAGGCAACATCAGCCAATCATAAAAACATGTACTTGATTATTAGGTCTCAAGATGTGTCAAATCAATACACTGTATCACCTTCAAGGCTAGATATAAGAAGGCGTCTGCATATTTTGTAACTTAGGAGGCTGAAGAAAAATGTTAAAATAAAAACCACAGTTTACATAAGTGCTCTTTTATACAGATACTGATATTATTGTAATTTCAGATTTTTTTTATATAATTATCAATTTTTTTTACTCTTTGAATCTCTTTGAAGTCCAAAGAAATATAGGTCATAAATATATTAAATAAAAACTTAAAAGGATCACACTGTTTCTACCATCTCTTTGTCTCTACAACATATGTATCCAGAATTAAGTGGTCTCTTCTGCTTCTGATCGAAACGAGAAATGGTTTAATATAACCAATGTACAGTAATACATCAAAGGACTGCTTGTAATCATGTTTAACTGGTGCCATCACACTTTGTGATCTAAAATTTAAGGGAAAAATATGTAACATGGAGATTGTGGTTATGCTGTACTTGCATTATTTGAGTGCCGCACCCACATCAGTGTCAACATAGGGAGGGAACAATTCTTCAAAACTATTCCTGTTCTACAATTCCTTCATTTCTGGATATTTATTAATCTACAACTGACCTTTAGCAGTACTTGGCTATCAATTTCACTCTGTTATCTGCTGACTTTTCTATCACATTTACCTTATGTAGGAAAACGGACAACCAGGACTCTCAATTCTACCTCTAATTAGCTAAACCAAAGTAGAAAGAGTAAAGAATCTTTAACTTCCATGGATCTGGACCCATGGTTAAGAAAGTTACTTAGAAGTAGAATCTGCTTACTGTTCTGAAGCAGAATAATGGTGTTAAGCCTATATCAGTTACCTAGACAGAGTGAAAGGACACCCATTTTTCTTTTAGATCACCCTACAGGAAAACTTAATCTTTGCATGCTTTGACTGTGTCTACAGATTGGATCTCACTAACACAGTATATTTCCTATGGATGAACTGCAACCTTGAAGCTGCAATAAAGATGAAACAAGATACATCTGTCCCATAGTCATGATCATAATATGAGAGGTACTCTATCACACCTTTAATATCTATGAATTTAGTTTTCTATGGTTTGTTAGATGTTTCGTGATTTTTATGTAGATTTTTTTCCATTTAACATATCAGAAGACATTCTTCTGATTTTGTTAAAAACTTTCACTTTAAAATTGATTTGGAGGGTAAAATTTTGAACAGTATATTCAGAAAAGCAGTAGATATCTTTATCTTAGCAGATAAGATTTCTAAGCATGAACCAAGTGTTTTTTTGATCAAGCTACTTAAGTAAGAAAATATTTGACTGGTACTTCTACCTATATCTATATTGATTCATCAGACAGATATTTTCCTCCTGAAGTGAGAGAACAAACCATATACAAAGACAGTAAAAGACTAAATGTAATAATACTTCATTCATTGACACAGGTTAAAAACTGGCCATGTCTTCCTTCACCAGAAATTTATTCAGGAAATAATATTTTGAAAAATTATTTTTCTTGTCAAAACACAGCTTCAGCTAATCTTCCTACCTAGTGGATTCTCACTAGTGGAAGGAAAAATCCTTAATATTCACAAACATTTTTAATACCTGTGCAGTAAAGACCTTTAAAGACTGAAGTTCCAGCATATTAATTATCCCACTCAGAAAGTCTTGGAAGTTGTTTGTGCATTTCCTGAAGTACAGGACATGAGTAAAGTTTTTTCTGCTTAAGTTATTCAATTATCCCTTTTGCAACAATGCTGGAACTGAGGTGGCTTTGTACTTAATATTTCATACTTCAGAAAGCCTATGCAAGGCAACTTCATTTTTTTTCTTCTTGTTGGATATATAGATTCTCAAACTAAAATATTGTAACTTATTTCTAATGGATTAACTGCTATTCTGCATAGATATACATGTTACAACACAGTATGGAATTGGAGAACTTTTTTCCTTCTCTTGCTTAATTAAGTCCCGTAACTCCTAATTAACAGTTTCTAAAGCTTTAGTTTGTCTAAGATAGTAAGCCCTAGAATTTCAAGGGTAATAGGTGCTATGCTAGTAGTTACAAATATGTTGCTAAGGGATTAGCCCAAGAAAAGCTAAATATATTTAGGAAGGCTTTGTGGTAGTTTTCAATACAGAAAGATCCAAAGAATCCTAACTGACTAGAAACTGAAAATCAAGGGAAAATGAACTAATTTACACCTGATTCTTACTAATGGGTACCCTTTCCTCCTCCCTTCTCACTGAATTTGCTGGAAAAGCAAACATATATGACATAATTAACTAGATTTGCAAATGTGAGGTTTAACTTCTGCAACCTTTCGTGAATCTTGTTGCTTGATTTACTCTGTCTAAGGCTAAAGAAAAGTCAGATATGAGGGACTGAAACTTTCTTTCCTCTGTTAAATACAGGTTTCTGCTAACCATCTGGCCTGTGCTTTGTCACAAGTCTTAAGGTAATTACTTACTCTTTGGTCCCTGAACCCAGGAAGTATATACATATACACTGAAAAAGATTGTTTTTTTCAGAGTGTTCCTGGAGAGCTTGCCACCATGTATGATTGGGCAGTTCATACCTTTCCAGTGTCCTACAGAAATGCACTGAAATATATGGCATAGCAGAAATTGTCCAGTGCACAGATCTAAGGGTCCTGGAAACATCTTACTGTATTGAAGATCCTTTGAGTTATTTAATTATTAGTAAATTTCCTAAAACTAATCCTAGATCATCATATGATGATACATAACATTTCATCTTTTTTTTTGTTGTTTTTACTTCCTTGTCCTGAAGGTCTCCTGATTAATGTTTTATTGGATGTCTGAGCTAGTTGTCTGAATTCAGGTTTCCCTATGCATAATTTTATGAAAAATATTATATGAATGATCTCATTAGAAATCTAAGGGCACCTAAATTCCACACCAATTTGCACTGCCACTTTTGGTTTTCTTCTCTGTCAGACTTCTTCATGATACTTCACATTCAAAGATTTTTACACTTAAATATAGGTGTGTTGCCTTAACACATTATTGCAAAGTACTTTGTTGTACTTGGAAGTAAACACATTACTTTTGGTGACCTACAGAACAACTTGTACTGCTCCTGCCTCATTCCCTCTTCTTCCTCTTGTGCCACTGGTCAAAAAATCAAATAGTCAAGGACTGAGACTAGTTTGGCTTGACTGGTGTTTTGTTAGACAACTTTTTTCTTCTCTGGTGAGCTCCTAGCTTAGTTTTCTTCTTAGAGCAATTTAGTTTCTGGTAACTGACCCCAGATTATTTCCTCAATTTTAGTAAGAAAACCACAATAAGGTCTCCCAAAAGCCTCTTCTGCAGGCTAAATAACTTCAACTCAGCCTTTCTTCATGGAAGTGGAGTTCCAGCACCCTGGTCTTTTTGTGGCCCTACTCTAGACTTACTGTAGCAGATCCACTTCTTATTTGCACTGGGAGGCCTAGAGCTGGATGCAATAATCTAGATGGGGTCTCACAAGAATGGAAAGGAGGACAATCACTTCCTTCAACCTGCTGGCCTCTCTTCTCTTTATGCAGCTGAGGAAACAGTTGGTTGGGTTGTAAGTGCACACTGCTGGCTCATGTCCAATTTTTCATCTACCATTATTCCCAAAACTTTCTCTGAAGAGCTGCCCTCAGTTTATTCATCTCTCAGTTTGCACTGATAATTCTGATTGTCCCAACCCAAGCAATGACCTTGCACGTGGCTTAGCTGAACTTCATGATGTTCACCTGGACCCACTTCTGAAGCCTGCCAGGGTACCTCCTGATGGTGTCCTTCCTTAAGCAATCCAAATGCACAACTCAGATTGGTGTCACCCACAATCTGAGACATCTGAAAATAACGGTACAGTAGGATTAACACTGAGAAAAGATCTCCTCTTGAAGATATTGTATAACCTAAGATGAATACTCTTAGGAAGAATGAAACTTTTATCACTGTGCCCTTATCATTCACAGTCTGTGGCATAAGCCCCTGGGAGCCCTGAAGACCCACACATTTTCACACATACCTCCTGTTTCTTTCATACTTAAACAATACCTTATTTGACTTTTAGTCTCTAGATATATGGGGATTTTTTTTGTGTGTGTGTGTGTGTTCTTGGCTCTCTTATTCTATTTTAAATGTTTGTCTGACAGAATTTGCAATTCTTTCTACAGGAAAAGATAGGATTTAGCAGTTTGACTCAAGTAATCTTGCAGATTTTGCCATTTACAAATACTTATTTTTGTCTTGCATTTTCTGCTGTAGTAAGTTATGATCTCCATAATTCTGTTATAACACAGTCAACATATGTCTATCCTGAGTAAAAATTTAATTTTCTCCATGTTTGATATTAGGGTCACTTTGACTAGTTATGCTATTAAAAGAAACAACAAAAGCCAATGAAAAATCCTTTCTGTAATTTGATATCACAGTACTTATGTTTTTGTTTTTGTTTGAGTCTTATTCCTGCAATTTTGAAATAATTTATATTGTGGTCAGTTCTGTTTGGTAGCCTCAATGTTTTCAAACAATTCCTGTATATTACCACTTACAATTTACTCCTCTGTGTGCTTTTAGAATTCATAATCCTAGAAAGAAATGGTTTAAAGGACACACATCTTTAAACCTGGCTTGTTAAGACACTGCATTGGTTTAAATGAATCAGGCTATTATTACTATTTAATTATCAGAAATAGTGATTACTAGTAACAGCAAATTAGTAACATCTTTGATCTTTTTTATTGCTAAGCATTCAATATTGTTTTAACTGTAAAGTCACTAATGCAATACAACTTGCATACATTTATTTTAGTGAACTAACCTTTAAATATACAGATTTTCACCATCAGGATCCCCTTTACTGACATCTTTCCTTGACTTATATTTTATGGGATGAAGACTCTCTTTCCTTTTTCTGATTTCTATAAGCTACACGGCATAATTTGTTCTTTTGCTGCCATGATGTTCCAGCAACCATTGTAATTCATAATGGTTATTATGTATGTTATCCTCCATTGCCTGATTCTTTGTTTCCCAGTATATATGTTTCAGCTCACCTTTTTATTTCATTTTTAATTTATTGCCTATACTGAAAGCAATAAGTAAAGCCTCCACCCACTAACTTTGAAGTATTCTGCCTGATTCTGGGTTGGAACCCACACTTTACACATGTGCCATTGGTAATCCTGCCTTAATTTTATTAACAAAGCTTTGGTCTCTTCAGCCTTGATCATAAATATCACACTTGCATCAGTTTCTAATAGTATCCGCCTCTGGCAAAAGGGTATATTTTAGAATGTCTTCCTATTACTTTGCATACTTTTTAATCCATTTTTATGGTTTTCATAACAAAGGCAAAGACAAACTTTTATTAGCTTCAGCATGGATGATAATATTCTTGTAGGGAGATAGATTTATAATCTGCAAAAAATAACTGTGTCATTACTATTCTATAGTAAGCATAAGGAATGCTAAAATGGAGTAAGAAGTTTCTTCCATTTAAAAAAAAAATTAATATCAGTGGCTTTATGGATAGACTTTAAAGTATTCTGGAATTCAAGTATCATTAATGGAGAACAAAATGCATTTTAAAGTGTTATTCAGTATAAAATCCCTTTATTAGTGACGCTTAACATTTGAAGTGCAGTTTTTGGCTGACAGAAAGAGACACTGTAAAGACAAAGTTACTTCCATGGTTTTCAGATAGACAGAGACCAAAATACTCCATGGGTTGCTACAGACATTAAAGATTTTCTCAAGCAGCTGCTTTGTTTATACCTCTCAGACACTTTATCATGCTGTTGATTTTTTTTAATCTACAATAATTTCTGAGTATTCTCATCATTCAGGGTGAAAAAATAAACAAGTACAGATGATGATGAAGGAAGAAGGATACATATAGTAATGTAAGGATTTCAAGCTACCATTTCAACTTCATGGTGAATTGAACGGACACTGCATAAGAAAACAACATTGTTTGAAAGTCACATTAATATTTTAAAAGTCTTAAGAATTAATGAACTCTCTTAGGGTGAACATTATCTTCCTTTCTCTTGCAGTATTGATACATATAGGCACTATGATGAGGTTTTTGCTGGGAGTATTTTCATGCCAAGTAGGGACATTTCAAAAGCTACCTGCAAAAAAAAACAAAACAACAAAAAAAAGGCAAAAAAAACCCCCCAAGACCCCAAATATTTAGAAAGTCTCTCTGTTTTGCTTGTTCCTTTCTCATGTTCTCTTTTTAAGAAGATTGAAAAATACCTAAAGATTCTCTTAATGAAATTTATTAAGCTTTTTTTTTCAAAACAATTTTATTCATTTTATCACAATCTTACACCAGCAAATCTTATTAAATAGTAAGGTTTTACTACTAAAAATTATTGTTAGAAGTATTTTTTTACGTTCGGTACTATGAGTAACACTGTTACTATTTAGGCATGCATATTTTTATTAGCACATAGTGGGGCAGTTCTACTTGTTTTAAAAATACAGTGACCGTTTTTTGCTCCACCACCATTAAAAGAAACTCGAAATCAATTTTATTCTATGTGGAAAATGTATATCCCTTGACATTTAACTTAAGACATAGCCCATAAGTTCACATTCATGTGACAGCGCAGTTCAAGTTGATGAAAACAATGTATTCCTTGTGTCATTATAAATTTGATAAAAATCCGAGCATAATAAACAAAAAATGGGGAGGTGTGCTCCTGCAAGCACTGGCAAAGGTTCACTGTTCTGTTTTTCAAGAAAGAATTTTTTTTTTTTTTTAAATCAGTTAATAGGCATTAATATTTTTACTGTATAACCTGTTATTAGTGTTTTAAGGTAGTGACTGTAGAAACCAAAACCAAATAAAAAAACTTTGGAAGTAAATGAGCCAAGGATACTTGAGTGAAATATATGCATTATGCCAATATAGCTTAGAAATTGGAATAGATTAGTAAACATGCAAAAAAGCAAATGGATGTTCATTTGAGTACATAGGACATAGAGGTAACCTAATTTTGAGTTGTATTATGCAACTATGACTTAATTTAGGCAACAGCAGCTATGGGCATTGTATACCTTTGATGACCTGGCTACATGAAACTACAAAACAGGGCAGAACAGCAAGTTATATGTGAAAAATGAACAAGAACAATAGGAATATTTCAGCATGAATCTAGAGATTTTAATAGAAGATTGTCCCATTTCTTACAATGAGCACTATTTAAAAATTCCACCTGTAGGCCAAATCAGTCTTCTATGATCCTGGTAGGATTGACACTTGAACATTACTTTAGGATTTTGCTTAGAACAAAAGAATAAAAGCTATTTTAATCAACTCTTCTTTTTTTTTTAATCAGTGCAACATGCGTTTCATGAACAATTTATGGCACTCAACAAAAACATGGGACTTCTTTCAGATTTGCAAAAAACAAAAGAAAAAGGTATCCTAAAAGAGAACACCATCACTATGGATAGAAAACAGGCAGAATACAGTAGGATATGAGCAGGCATAATTGCATGCTTTGATATTTATGATGAAAGACCTGAGCTGAAAGAAAAATGACAAAAATGCTATCTTAGCCTTTTGTGAAACAAAGAAAACCTGAAGGTCGTGCAATAGTAATTTTCATCATTGCTTCCAAAGCCTTGGCAAGCTTTGAAAATTCATATGTAATAGCAGCTAGCTTTTCTAAGTGAAAGTGCTTTGAAATCATCTTGGGATATACAGTATATAAAAGAAACCTTCATTTTTCAACCTCAACAAAAGCAAAATACTATTTCTGAATCTAAAGCTGACTATTTTAAATTATGTTGTCTTAGCTCTTTAAAAATATTTCATTACACTGTACAATTAATTTCCTTAAACTAAGAATCTGTTCTGCTGTATGTATTAATTTGAAAAGAAATTGTCTGTAAATTATGGGGAAAAAAGCTCTTAAAAGTTACAATTTATTCACTAAATACAGAAAACATGCCTGGCAAAATCCACTGACAAGCACAAGAAATTCAAGCTAAGAATATAGAATTAAAGAAGGATGTTTATTGTGAGACTTTTACAGCTGCATAGCATCCTGAATTTTATTTCAGTACAAATTCCTCTATGTACAAAGTAAATGGTTAAATTTAAAGTTGTCTACAATATCAAAGTTAAAGAAATCTAAATATTCTTTAAAGTAGAACCATATCCTATCCACTAATAATTTCTCATTTCTGAATGGGAGGGCTTTATTTTATTAATAAATCATTCTTTTGTCCCTGAAATAGAGGTTGAACACTTTTTAAACTGTATCATGACCTCAATGCCTGCCTCCTCCAATGAGAATGAATTGCCAGCACAGGAAAAAATATAAAAGACCAACTACGTCAGTATAAAAAAATCCAATAGTTGGAAAGTATTCCAAACTGCAGGAAAAAAGAAAATAGAGCATCTGTAAGGAAAACTAGCAGGAAAACTATTGAAATGTCTGATTTTCATTCAGTATTATCTGTTCTGCATCAATTTCCTTTTTTTTTTTTTTTTTCTTAAATCGTTTTCTTAGTGGTGTTTCAGGAAGTTTACTTTTTAAAAACATAGAAAAGCATAAAACTGCACCTAATATCCCCCCAAAAGTAAACGTCCTGTTGCCTTTCCTAGAAAAGTCAGAAGAAAATGCCTAATTCAATTAAAATAATTTTTTAGAGTTGACAAAAGCAAAATAGAAGACTTTATCATGTCTGGGACTTTTGGTGGGAGAAGACTTTTTACGTATTTCCCTCTAGACTATCATTATTTGCACATGTGGGCAAAGTATTCTTGCATTGTGTCGCACCCAAAAGCTTCTTTACTTCTTCAGTATTTCCTGACCATATAGGTGAATAGTGTCTGGTATATTGTAATATATTATAAATTTTTGTCCTTTGATATAATTTAGCCTTTCAGAATGGAGAGGCTATGTGTTAGAAGTTACTGTTCTACTTAATGTTAAGCACTGTGCTTGGCTGAGTGTAACTGTGCAATGGGATGTGCAGAGTGAACAATAAAGTGCAGCTTAGATCCTTGTGCTAAATCACCAAGAAAGGCTCTTTGCTGGTGAACAGTTGTGGGAATGTTGCAACACTCTCTTTTAAAAAATAGGGCCTGAGATGGCATTCTGTGGGTTTTAAGGTTCAGAGATGAAACACTTGGTGAGGTTCAACACTTAATGGCATTCTGACTGGCATTCAAATTCTTATCCTGGAAATTCTACATTTAGATTACCAGAAGTAGGACCAGAAATAAAGAACTATTTTTTTGATTGATTTTAGAACTGATATTTTAGACAAATAATAATAAAAAAAAACCCAAACAGACAAACCTAACAGTTTTCCAAGGAGAAAAAACAATGAGTGAAGATATCCAATGATCTTTGATGACAGTAAGTATAGAGTCTGACAGTATTGGAAAATTAAGACAAATCTTTGTATGCTGAGATGCCAAAAGCTACTTAAATATCTGTTCAGCAGCACAGGTCACTGAGACTTGCTCTTTTAAGTCTGAAGGTACCATGATTTGAATCTCAGCATCAATAGGAGAATTTTAGCTTTTGACTGCCTTCAGGAAGACAAAGGTTTCTCAGCAGATGGGGAAGGTGTGACTGCTGTTGTCTTGTTTGTCTTTTCTCATCACACTGCTCAGAAGAGGAAGGAAAAACTGCTCTTAAGAATCAGCCTCCTTCCTTTGTCTCTGCATTTTCAGTTTTCTGTGAACATAGACTTCTCAGAGGAAGTAATATAATTTTGATCGTGCGACCTCTAACACTTTTAAAAGTATTATTTCTTTTGAAAAAAAGCAGCCCTGACAGGTTGTTAGATGTTTATCTCATAAATGCAAGATTAGGAATTGAGACAATTTGTTATTCTTATAATTTTTAATAATATTCTCATCATTCTTAATAAATACAATAAATATCATTAGTGCTATTTTTACCATTTTTAGTGGTAGTTGTGTTGATTCCTGTACTGGGGGTAGGCAGAGTTTATAAGACAGTACTCTGTTGTATTGGAAGCAGTATTCTGAAGAGCTTGCCAGTGAAATACAAGACTGCTAACAATTGACTACAATATATGGACTGGACTAGTGTTGTGGAGTGAATAGATGTCATTTAGATGTCTCTCCCAACACAGAACTCACAAATTGTCCTCTGGAGAAAGTTATTTCTCTTCATTGGTAGCATTACATCAAAGAAGTTTGCACTATGTCACTCCTAACCACTGTCAGTATGGTAGAATAAAATCTTACAGAGGGATATGTAAAGACGGGATGTTTCTCCTAACATGGCACTTTACTGATTGAATGTATTTCAAAACCCAATGAAAGTAAAGATTTGCCCATTGCATCATTGACTCAGAGTAATACTGATCTTTCTTTTACCAGTTTTTAAAATTATATAGGTACTAAACACTCAAATGAGATCTAGAATCTTCCAAAATCCTCAGGCACCATGATTTTGGAAGATAAACTTAAGGGGTCCTCCTGTCTATATTTTTAGCTGCTTAAATACTTTTAATGATCTAGCAGTTGTTCTTTGAAGAAAATATCCCTTATTTCTGGACAAAGAAAATTTATCCAGGCAGCCAATTAGGATGAGCCCCAAGTTCTGCTGATTTTCACTCATTTCCATTTGATTTTTCCTAAAAATCACAGATATAGAAAAACATTCTGTTATAAAATAACATAGAAATGTTTTGCCTGTTTTTTTTTTAAATAAATACTTTGTTATTTTCATTGAGTGTACACTTTCATCTTACTTGTTTACTGAGTCAAAGTGGGGGTTTTGTTGTTTGTTTGTTTGTTTTTTCCACAGTGAAATACTTTCTGTAGCAGTCAGTGAAAAATTTTGCTAAATTGTAGAAAGAGGTTCCAACCAACGTATCAACACCTATAAATGTGACTATGCTATAGGATTGTATTATTTCAGCCATCTTCATCTGCAAATAGCTACAGAAAGAGTGGTGAAAACTAAATGTAAAAGAACTCTTGAAATAGAAAACAGAAACTTGTTCAAGGCTTTGGTCAAAATTGTGTATAAATGTGGTGAGTTTGAATTTGTAAATCTAGCTTAAACTGCTGAGAGACTCTTCAAAACAGCTAATGGAGCTCAGAAATTACACAGAGATAAAGAGGAGTCAAAGTTCCAGTTGGGATCCTGAGCTAAACAGGGCAAAATATCTCATTCCTGGCTAATGAATTGCATACATGGATGAGATAGACAGTATCAGCCTACTGCAGGAATTTAGGATTTCAAAGATTTTTCCCTGTATGTCAAGTTTGCTTGACTTGTTCAAAGACAATATTATTGGCATGATTGGGAGATACACAGGCAATTTCATCACATTAATCTTATGTTAGATTAAAAAATGGGAGTCATGCTTCACAAAGATTAATGAGACCAATACACAGTGGTATAAAATACTAGCGATTCCGCTCCCCCCCCCAGTCATATGTCTCGTATTTTGGTTTTCATTGAGAATATATAGTTTCAAAATGTGAAGTGAATGTAGGTGATAAAAAAATCCAGGGAGATCTTGGAACAACAGCTCTGAGCGGTGTAAGCAGTCCCATTTTCCTGTTTGAAAAGGAGACATATAAACACCTGAAACTACAGGATAAATCATTACACAGGTAAAGAGGATTGGAGAGAAGGAGATACAAGAGAGACTTGACTTCACCTAAACACTGGCAGATCTTGGACACAGAAGTGGAGTGAGATAGTGTTAAGTTAATTTTTCAAAGACCAACATCTAAAAAATAACTCTCAAAAATAATTAAATGTAGGAACTGCTCTTACTAAGCTCTGTTTTTTTCTGTCAGGGTTGAACTAAGCTAATAGACACTTCAGACACTGGGTCTCTGGAGAATCCTGTATGGGTGAGGAAAGATCTGTAAGACAGGGGTCTTATGTCTTAACAGTTGCTGGCAGAAAAATTGTCACTTAGGACTTATCCTAAATAAGTTTAGGATGAATCACCTGAGGTTACCTTAGATACCCTCTATATTAAAAAATAAAATAAAATAAAAAAAAAATCTCCAAAGGGCAGTTCAGTTCACCTATGACTCAAGCACTCTGAAGTGCTTGTCTTCCTCCACTCATTACTCCTTTGCCTAGAATGACTTGGGTACTAATTTAGTAACCACAGTTAGGTGAATACAATAGGTCTTTACATTTTCCCCCTAAATGCATTCATACAACTGCTACTATTCTTGTGGAAATAAAAACTTAGTGGTTAAGTGTTTACATGTGTCTGTTTTATATAGGCGTTCAGAGAAAAGAGCATACCTATTTTGTTACTTATCTGAGAAAACTTGAGTCCTGAATTAAAAATTTCAAAAAGGGATAATTAAGTTAAATATTTGACTTGGTTTATAGCTTCTTTCAAATACTACATAACTATGATATGATTATGATCCCATAGGGTCTAAAGGAAGACCAAATAACACATAATTTTTCAAATCAGAGACCATTCACAAAGTGGGGGTGGGAAGAAGCCTGTGGAGAGAGCTGTGAAAGAGAAGTCCAGCCTAAGTTTTAAAAGGACGAACATTTCTGTTTTACAAAGAGACAGAAGAAATAATTTGAAAAGATTTATAGGTACAGTGTAATTACCATAAAGATACATATTTTTGTATTAATCAGTTTCTTGATCAAAAAGTCCAACAATAATAGAACAAAGCAAAAAAATCAAAATAAACCCAGCCAGACATCCTTTTCAGCATTAAAAAAAAAAAAAAAAGTATCACTGTTGAGAATTCTTGGTTGTTTACAAACTCAACATTCAAATGTTTCATCAAAAGCTTATTTCAGGCAGCAAATAAAGTAATCTTTTTGGAAAGTAATAGGATTTTATTCTCATGAGATTCCCCCACAGAGAGGTGGCCACTTCCTTAAATCAGTCAGTCAGGTATGATGATACCTCAAATCCCAGCTGCTTGAAGCAAATAAATAATAAATGAAGATGGCATTTGAGTCTGAAAAATCATCTGCAAGGTCGAGATCCTTCCTTTTGGTGAACTCTGTAAGATGTGTAGTGTGGAAGCAGAAGCTAAAGGTTAGGAGCTTGACCATGCACTGCACTTCGACTTGTAAGCTCAAAAGTGGATACTAACCATGAACCAAACACATCATTGAACGCTGGGGGTTTTGTGTTTCGTTTTTCTTTCTTTCCCCCCCCCCCCCCCCCCCCCCCCCCACTCTTCAACCCTTATAGTCTAAGGTTTGCTTTCACTCCAGGGGAGCAGAGAGTCAGAAAATGCCGGAAAGAAAAGTTAGCATTCTTTCTGAGCACAAACCTGCTGCTAAGCTGGTATTTTGTATTGATTTTTCCTGAAGCCTGTAATCTTGAAAGCTTGTAACAGAGGATGAGGTAAATATCATTTTATTTGCTCAAATAGGTTTAGATTAGATTGAGATGAAAAACTAGAGACAAGCCAAATTAGGACTGAAAGCAGCAATTACAGATTATTGTTTCCAGCAGTAACTAGAATAGGTTATTTCACTGATAAAAAGGCTTGCTGGAAGAAAGAATAGGTGATTTTCCTTAGAGCTTTAAAATAATATCAAGAAAGGATAGACAAGGAAAATATAAACAGAAATTCATAACAAATTTGTTATGTTGAATGTTAAAAAGGTCAGGCTACCTGTAGAGTAAATTAGCATGTGAATTATTGAACTTTATTGAAATGCACAGCTTACCAATATATCCTCAAAATACATACTTCTGAATATATACAGTGTGTGTGCTTAACAAACTAGTAATATACTTTTCATTGTGTACATTTTTTGTCATCCTGTTGAAAAACAAAGCACGCCATTCAGCCTGAAGGATAATAATAAAAATCAGCTCTTAAAAGCAATTCCTTCGATAAAATAGTTTCTGAGGGGAAAAAAAAAAAGTGTACAAAAGTGTTCAAATGATACTGACAATAAGGCATGGAATTTAAAAGGCTTAACCATGTCTTATCTTAGAGTCTGTTTTATTTCTTCATCTTCTGAGCACTTCAAACATATGAGCTGTTATTCCATCTTTAGATCAGTAACTTTGAATTGTTCTACCTGTCATTCTGCAGTGACTAGCACAGCTAGATGTCATACAATGATTGTTTGCACTTTCATTCTTTCACATTAAATGGCAATCATCCGGTCCTTTTGATTTGTTTCTTTTATTTAGCCCTGAAGTTTTTACACTAGAATCTCATTAAAGCTGAACTAGTGTACTCCTGTCAAAAAACTAATGGAAAAAGTTTAAAAGAGAAATATTTCACCTATATTGTCACTTACTGGTGGAGTTGCATTTATCGAGATTTGCAGAGTTTACTTCTTTAAAATATGTTCTTTTGGCCTTGTTCACCTCTCTGTGCTTCCCCCCTTCCCCCTCCACCTCTATTGCACAAAATTAGGACGATATGCTCTAATAAAGTAGACACCTAAATAAAAAAAAAAAAAAAAAAAAAAGAACAGCAAACATCTTTTCTCTTCATAGGGCAGATATTTTCTGTTAGTCAAGGATATTGTCAGGGAATTTTCATACGCAAAGAACTAAGCTCTTCATTGAACAAACATTGTTTACAGAAGTATAACTGTATGTCTGAGTTACAGGGACAAACAAATTAAACAAATCCTCCCTTGCTGATATTTCCAGGCATATATGATAATAATCTTTGTCATCCATGCAAAGTCCCACCCTTGAAAAATAACTCTACAACCTTTTTCCCCTACAGTAACATTTAGTTTTTGATCCAGGTAAGCCTACTAATTACAGCATCTAAAAAATTGATTACTGAGCTCTTCATAAGAGTTCTCAAATTACACAGAAGTTATTTATGCAGAAGTATGGTGAGCTCTATCAGGAAAAGAAAAATCTTACAAGAACCATTTAATCTATGGTATGAAGGACAATGAAAAATATATCCATTCAATAAGAATCTTCTTTTATCTTACGCTGCTGTACTGACAGATAAGAGAAATATATCATGTGGATTCTGATCCCTCTATGAGTTCCAGAAAATAAGATAAGGGTCTGCAAAATGCTGGCAAATTAATCCCAGTGAAATTACTAACCATTTTGTCTAAAGATCCAGTAGTCAGGAGGGATAACTTAGAGGTCACCTTTACTATTAATGTTAAGGGTTTTCTAGCTGGTATTGTGGCATACATACATTGTACATCTAAATGCCTGATCTAAAAATGAATTCCTCAGCATTTCTGAATATGCTTCATAGATTTTACTCAAATGATTCAAGGATTCTTCCTCCTATGTAAACCATGCTGTTTTAAGCCCTCTGTCTCCCATTTGCCTGTGCATAAATGATGACATCTTCCTTAGAAACTTAAATGATATGCAAGCTGCTAGATGTCAAAGGATCCCTGTGGCTTGAACACAAAGATAAGATAGCACTTATTAATAAAAAATATGAAATTACTCTGACATGTAATTGTTACAGAAAATGCCTTTTTAAGAAATGCATATATAAGAAATAATGACCAAAAGGGAGGGCATTTCTCAGCAGTTAATGACTAGATAGAAAAGTTAATGGTTCCAGGTAAAGTCAAGGTCACATAATTCAGCCTGTCATTAATAGTTTGGAAACGCCCAGCCAGGAGGTCATCACTGTTATTATGAGCCATAGGAATATAAAAATATAATGGAAAAAAATAATTACCTTTTCGTGTTTTGAAGAGTTAGAAGTAAAACTGTAGGTTGCCATGGATATGTTGTTCTGTTTACTAGAGTTATATCCCCTTAGCAGTTAAAGGCCAGGATTGCAATTCAGCATGGTGCTAGCCAAAACAATTAAAGAACACAGCCCAAAAAGCAAACCTCAGCATACTGCAAGATCAAGGATCAGGCTTATAATAAGTGGAAAAGCATTCCCTCAGGTTTATTTTCAGCAATGAGTATTTCTGAAGCAATAATTCTAATGCATCTTAATAAATTTGTTTCCCGATTTCTCCATTTAAATAATATTTGGTTTGTAAGTATATCTTTACAGGTTTGCAAAAGAAGTAGATAATATACCACTAAATCCACATGTATTCTTGAAATTCTACCTTAGTTTCAAGTTTCTTTTCCTTATTGATTTTCACAATAATTTTTCCTTTGTTTATTAGCTCTTAACATTTTTAATTAATAAAAAATATGTCATAAAGACTTATCCATGTTCTGAATCTTGCCAAAATTAGGAATCAGATATCTATTGGATTGAGTTCCAAAGGTTAAGAACGGTATAAAAATATGGTTTGCTTGCATTTTTTATTGTACTCTTTCTGTTAGTTGCTTTTCCCCTGCTCTTAACTGCTAAAAGAAGATAAAGAGTATTATCCAACTTTTTCATTGTCATACATTATGTGTATGTCAAGTCATGTCCTTATTTTGCCTTCCATAATGGCCTATATACTACCAAATGAAGAATAGACCTATACACAAAGACATGTAAGACACTCCTTCAGTTTTCTAGACATTGTGGCTTAAAATATGGTATGGTTGCAAGTAGGTACACTTAAAATGCAACCCCGTGTTTTAGACATTTTTATTATAAAAGATGATAGTAGTTAATTAATTTGTTTGAAACAGAGCTCTGATACATACTTTCAAAACACCTAAGAAAATATTAGAAAAAAATAAAAACAAAAAAGAAAGTGTCATTTTCATGGAACTCATGTGCCTAATTCTGCTATCAAACAGCAACAGGATGTAGATTTTTTTGTCAGAATGGTTTGGACCCTACTTAACCTGAATCTCTTTTGCACTTGCCAACAGTGTAATAAACAGTAAGATGTATAGCACGAAAACTTTCAAGAATAAGGACAAAAATAATAAAAATTAGGTTGATTAGTATTGCCTTAAGTATCTCAGAGATATATTGCTCCGTGTTGGCAAACTATCTCCATTATTAATATCAGAACATGCTTATTCAAACACACCTTTTCTCTGGATTTATGTAAGACCAATTAAACAAGAGTTAGAGACAGACAGCACACAGCAATCATAACACTGTGTCTGGAACAGAGACCAGAGTTGGATACTTGAGAACTGAATTTATTTACACAGAAAATCAGTGATATGATTCTCATTGATCCTAGTATGACCTGGATCAAATTAATTCTCTTAACTGAGTGCCACAATTTTGGTAAAAAAAACAGACAAATCCAAATATATGTATTTGTACATATGTGGACACACACGGATATTATGTAAAAACTATTTGAAAGAGAACCAAGGACATTGAGAAGGCCCTGTTAGTATTTCTAAACCCTGTACGTTCTGACACGCAAAGAACTTTCAAATTACATCCAAAGGTGAATACTATCCACAACAAAACCTGTTTACCATCCAAACTGTTGTGCAATAATAGAGATAGTTCAATGCAGTTTTTGAACCTCTACTTATATATCCAGCAGAAAAATGCTTACTGTGACTCTCATGTCATTCCTGCCCAAGAAAACTTTGCAAAACAGACAAACCTTCCAGCACAGCCTTATGATTTGTGTATCTGGGGGTCCTTGGAAGAAAAATGGAAGGTAAGGAAGCCTGAGAAGGAGAACCTGCAGTATTAGCCTTCCTTTTTTAATTTTAAAACCTTACAAGTAGCACAATGAATGTCTCCAAAATCTGTCTCCATGGCAGTCAGAAGTGTAAACCTCATAAGTATTCCTAAGGTCAAAATCAGCACTAAGTATTCAGTCAAAAACCAAATAGCATCTCAGGACCTAATAGGCTCAAGATCCTACAGGCTTTGTCTACAGAGACAATGTATATTCGCAGCAAAATGTCAATAGCTTCATTTGTATAAAAGTGAGTTTCTAAAGAAAGAAACATTACTAAAGTAAGCTTCAAGGTCTCCATTCAATTTCAAAGACTGTCATGGTTCAACCCCAGCCAACAACTAAGTACTCTGCAGCTGCTCTTTCACTTTACTCCACCCATGGCCCAAGTGGGATGGAAAAGAGAATTGAAAAAGGCAAAACCTGCAGATTGATATAAAAACAGTTAAATACAAAAAATAAAGTAAAATAATAATAAAAATGACAATAATTATTGTAATGAGAAGGAGAGAAAGAAAAATTAAATCCAAGAAAGGTGATGCACATTCTATTGTTGACCATTTGCTGACCACTGTCCAGCCTGTCCCTGAGCAGCAATCAGTGGTTTCCAGCCAACTCGTCCCAGTTTATATACTATGCATGACATTCTGTTATGGGTTTAAGGTTAGAGAATTTTCTCTTTCCCTCACCCGCCTGGACTGGGAGTGAAACCTGGAGTGGAGGGGAGTGGGTGGGGAGGGGAAAACTTCCAGGGGAGGGAGGAAGGGAGGGAACATTTTCACTTTCGGTTTTGGATTGGTTTTACACACACACATGGTTTGGTCGGCACTGTGTTCGGAGCCAAGGTCTACAGCCTCCCGAGGTGCCCCAGCTGCATCAGAGCGGCTCTCTGCAGTTTTCTCGTGGATCCGGAGGCATCAAGACAAGCTGGTCAGTCCTCTCCTTCTTACTGCCTGGCCGCCGCCAAGGTGCTTCGTCCTGGGAGCTGAGCCCTGTTCCTGGCCCGACACTGCAGTCGGACATTCCCCCCCCCCTCCCTGTGCGTGGACGCCAGCACCTGCTCCTAGCCCGTCACCGCCGGCTGCCCGTGCCTCGCTGCTGGAGCAGGCGTGGCCCCTGCACACACCAGCCCAGTCCATTGGAGCCGCTGCCGACCAGGTGGGGTCCCGTCTGCCTCCACTCCTTGCCAGCTGTCCCGCCTGCTGCTAGCCAGTGCCCCTGCTACTTCATCCACGTGGCCTGGGAAAGAACAGCGTGGCTGCACCGCAGCACAACAGTGCCACTCACTGTCCATGACTAGTATCACAGAACGTTCCAAACAGGTTTATTTTTTCGTGTTCTTTTGTTCTGTTGTTTCATTGGTCCCCAGTTTGTGGGTGTGTGTGTATATATATATATAGAGAGAGAGAGAACTGTTTTGGGAGCTGTTATTTTCCCCCTTTGCCCTTTTGCCATTCATCTAATTAAACCTATTCCCTAATTTGAAATCTACA
>JAWWEU010000081.1:122408857-122443404 GCA_035583155.1 Acropternis orthonyx | reverse complement strand
TCCTCTCCTCGTATTCTGGCAGCTCCTGAACATAAACACTCTTGATGCATACTAAGGTCAGCACAGTAGTGTTTCTCATAAATATCCCTCCTTATGTGCCCATTTCTGTAACATCAAACTGTTGAAGGATGATTTCTCACAGTGAGAATTATTTCACAAAGCATATAAAGCACTGTATTTTATCTCTCTTAAAAAGGTTAAGTTACATGTTTCACATGCAATGACAGTGAAAGGGAGTTGAAATATTTGATATTTTATTTGATGAGTTATTATAGTTTAAAAGGGACATTTTTTTTCTCACAGGTTTACATGTGGCTTACATTATTTTATTTAGAGAATGAGAGGAGATAAAATGAAAACGGTGAAACAAATGCTGTGGAAGGATGTTTCTCAGGTCTAGGTTTCATGAAAAAAATTCCCTTATTTTTTCACATTACTCTTAACAGGTCGTTGCTAAGATTTGCATCTTCTCTCTCAGCTGACCTCTTTCAAGATACTCTGGCATTTGCTGCATTTCTGGAAGAATAGCTTTGTGAAATCAGAAGTCTGTGTTATCAGACAAAGCTTTCTAGCCATCCAGTTCTCTTGGGCTGATCCACACCTACTGACATGCTAACTTACCTTGATATGATTCCTGTATGAGAATTTAATCAGTCAGAAATTTACAGAAAGAAAGGACTTAGAAGCTGCATTATACTTTACAGTCAGTCAAATAGAAAAATTGCATAGCAGACTAACACTTTTTTTTTTTTTATTAAAGTAACTAAATGAGTTGGGTGATTGCTTTCAAGACACCTAGAAGCATTTCTTAAGCCAGTCTTCAAAATTTCTTAGTAAGTTTATTTATTATCAGAGAAAAATACAAAATGCATTTTATTTTTAATTAATGATAGTTTTTCCCCCTTATTATAAAAAAACAGAATGAAAACCACCTGTACAGCATCTCTTGAATTTTCCAAAGCAGAGAAGCAAGATTAAATCTGTACAGCAGATCTAAAGAAAAAGGAATAAATAACCTGGGGTAAGACCTCTGGAGACCAATTTAAATGGAAACTGAAAAGCAAAGGGTTCAATTGGCTTTCTATACATAAACATATCTTTGGATTTATTATAATTACTTTTAGAGCCAGAGAGGATCCCAAACTGATTTATGAACAGTGTAATAGTCGGGATTGAAATATCAGGATGGGTTATAAAAAGAAGAATATCATCCACATACAGTATTCATTTATGTCCCTGTTTGTGTGCATCAGTAATGATACAGTAAGTTTACAACATTTCTAAAACCCTCAGGAAGTGTTTTGAAAGCTAATGTGAAGAAAGAAGGAAAAGATGGACAACAAAGCATAAGTACGAAACTCAGGGAAAAAAAGATTCAGAAAAACTGTGGATATCTTATTTGATTTTATTTTTTTCCTGAGGAATATTGAAGTTCATACCCAAATCTCCAAATAGATGTCTGGGCAGTTCAGTTTCACCAACACCCAGAAAGTGTAGCCTTTTTATTCACATCAAATACTATCATTGTATCTAGGGAGACTGCAAGGGCATTATTCTTAACCTTGTCTGACCAATGCATTAGATTACTCTCATAAAAATCTCAGAAATACTGGACCTTTATGTAACAGCCTGCTTAAAAGCTGTTTCTATCTTAAGGCAAGCTGAGTTTGAATAATCCTGTTTACAATGCATTTCCAATTGCCTATTTTTATTTCACGTATAGTAAAAATGTGATTTAGATTCTTTTTTTTATTTTATTTTTGTTACATTGTAAAACACAATGACCCTTGTAAAAATGCATTAGAGGTGCTTCTAAAAGAATTCACTCATCTGCATGTACTCGAAGCCTCAATTAATATTCTGGGAAATCTAACTCCTCGTTATAAGGTCGCATTTTATTTTTAAAAGTTCTGAGGGGAAAAAAAGGCTGCATAATAACTTCACATTTATTTTTATTTTCTTTTTTTTCCTGCAGTTTATTTAACTGCTTCTTTGTAACTCCTATATCTCCACTATAAGAGTATCTATGTCTGGCAAGATTGGTCTTAATCTTGGGCAGATGGAGTGAAAGAGAGAAGGGTAAAGAGGAACATGTGTGACCATGTGTGTGAGAGAAAGGCCACTGCAAAATTTCAAATCAGTATGGACTATTCAAATGGATTTTCAGCACCTGCAGCTACCACTGAAGTAAATGTGAGTTCTGGGAGTTGGTAGGAAAAAAAAAAACTTTAAAAACTGGAAACCCACTAAAACACGAAACCTAACATGTTTTATATTAAATGGAAGTCTTCATAACTACTCACAGAAATATTCTAATGTTTCACTAAAAGAATCACTTATCTAAGAATCTGTGGACTCCACTTTAGCCCTGAGGACTCTGACCCTGTATTTTTCTTCATATTTGAGGAAAGAATACAGAATATGTTTTTCTGAGAAAAAATAAAGCAGGTTAAAGAGCAATAATCATCTATCCTTAAAGTGGAAACTACTGAGCTTCAGATGGTATTTTTCCTACTGCTAGTATAAAAAAATATATATAAAAAATCCCCATTCTCAATTTTCCTAATATATTTTTTCCATCTACAGGAAACACAAATACTATCCTGGAAGAAGAGGTTAAATGAATTAGAAGTTCTGTGATGTTAGTTGATCTAATTTAATTCCGCTAAATACAGAAGTTCTGATGTTATCTAAAAAAAAAGAAAAATTAAGAAACAGTTGTTTGTCTCTCTATTTCTCACAGAAAGAATGATAAAGTCTCACTGAACATGTCTTTCCATGTAATGGGCTACTAAAGGGAATTTTGAAATAGCACTTCAGCTATTCATAGCAAATACTTCAAGTTCTCAGTCTTCTTCTTCTTCTTATCATCATCATCCATGATTATATGATGAAAATTTAAGGGACTGATGACCATTCTTATTTTTGATGTACAAAAAGCTGTCCAATTCAGAATATGTACTTGCAGGTCATTAGCTATTTCTATCAAAACATGAAAGCCTTTATATGGTTAAAAAAATTCCCCTTTAATGTTTGCTTGTGGAAGATTCCTTGCTTTTCATCTATCTGGGAGGACAGTGTCTTATTTTCAATTAAATAAATAGAAAGTCTAAACATTTACTTGATCTTTCTCATATCAGAGAAAAGGTATACCTTTCTCTCTTCATTGACATGGGTGGTCATGGTTGCTCTCTCTCTCCCTGGTTCTTAGAAATATACATCTAACAAGGAAGTTTGACCTTAGGACTTCCCTTGAAAAAGTAGATTCCAAATAACAAGTCCTTTATCTCACCCATGCACAAATCCAAGTGAAAATCATATGCTGTGATTGCCTTCCTTGGGATATTTCTCACAGACTTTGTAATATGTTGTGGCCCTATATAGAGGTGGGTTTGCCCAGTTTCTGCCCTGTGCTGATTTCTAGATCCTAGGTCCTAAAAATAACACGAATTATAATTTACTAGATTTATTACTCCAGAATTTACCCCCTTACTTTAGCTGAGGACAAGGCAGACCTGAACTATAAGCTACCAAAAGGCCTAATGAAGGTATGGCAACTTGAGAAGCTTGCACAATTACAGCCTATAATGGTGTAGTACAAGCATTGAATACCTTTCTCTCTGTTGACTGATATTGTTTAAAGGAAAGAACGGGCATTTATAATATTCTGACCAGGGACATTGGCATTTTATAACACCACTGACACCGTAGAGTTTGTCTCTAATGAAAGTATGGTGTCTGCATTTTGTTTAACATGTTCTTATGCTTTCCTATAACTAAACATACAAATGAACTCTCAAAAGGTGTGTTTACTTTTTACCGTATGATGTTCATTAAAAAATAGCTTGTGATTGTTGCAGTAGGTAGCTGGTAGAAGTGAGTTGAGTGAAGAGGGAGTGCGAGTTTTTCTGAGTAATAAAAAAGTAAAGATGGGAAGTACTTGTCTCTCACACAGTATGGTTTGAATATAATCATACAGTTACTTTCACATTGGGAAAACAACCTTTGTTACAATACTGAATTTAGAAGATAGGAAAGGGCTACTAGCAGGTCAGTCTGCAATTTCTGTATCTTTTGTATAGCTGAATATGTAATATTCCAGTTGGAAAATTATAAGGAAGGAGAATTTGTCTCCAGCCTTTCTGTAAGTGTTCAGACCTACATGCACTAAGCAGTGACATTTCTCATAATTACGTAACCACTTCTTAAAATATGTTTGATCTTGAGTGAGATGAATTTTGCTGAACTATTTACCTGTATGTAGGTAGAACAATTTTGAACTACTTATTCCAAGAACAACAGTTTGTTTAGTAAAATTGTTATCTGCTATTGGTTACTACACTCCATCTCTTACTTTATCATTTTTAGCATCACATGCATTTCTAAAGTGCTCATGACTGCAACATCTGCTCAATCTCCCTTTCTCTTCCTTTCCCTTCCCCTTGTGATACGAGCAAGGATGATCTGCTTCTCACATTCTTGAAATGATCAATAGATCCAAAATCCTTTCAGACTTCCAGAAATCATGGATAACAAATATTTTTCTTGATATTAGGAGTGTTGAAGCATAAAATTAAGAGCTAATTCTTTAATTTCCCTCTTAAAGTCCCTTGGTCTGGATAACATGGTGACCTATAATTAGCATCCAAAACTTTAACATATTCTCCTTATCCTTTTATTATTTTGTCCTTCATATTTCATTTTGGAGTCTGCATTGACAAGGCTGGTCCACATAAGTTATCTTCTTGCTTGCTATTACTTTGCAAAATCACAGAACATGCCAAGTTGGAAGAGATCCACAAGGATCATTAAATCCAGCTCCTGGCCCTGCACAGGACCATCTCCAAGAGTCACACCATGTGACTGAGAGTATCATCCAAACACTTCTTGAACTCTGTCAGGTTTGGTGCTGTGACCACTTCCATGGGGAACCTGTTCCAGTGCCCAAACGTCCTCTGGGTGAAAAATCTTTTTCTAATATCAAAGCTAAACCTCCTCTGACACAACTTCAGGCCATTCCCTTGGGTCCTGTCACTGGTCACCACAGAGAAGAGATCAGTGTCTGCCCTCTTCTTCCCCTCATGAGGAAGTTGCAGGCTACAATGGATAGGGAAGGCAAAGACTGAAAGATGAAAGATTTTCCCAAACAGTAATTAAGTATAGAATAAAAAAACCAAACAAACAAACAAAAGCCTGTTTTACTCTTTTGAGGGGAGGCTCATTTAAAGACTTTTTGGTACCCAGGCCAGCTTAAATATGACTATAAAATTATACAAATAGTGGGAAGCAATATTGTGCACTTTGCTGTTTTATTTAGATCAAAACAAATTTAATAAACTCAGTCTATTCTAGATTTCTAACTTTTTGCATGTCATTATCTCTGACCTTGTAAAACCACCATCTTTTTTTTAACTTAAAGCATGATACTAATTCAGGAGATTTACTCATGATCTTCAGGTTGAGAAAATTCATAAACAGATGAAGAATTAGGGAGTTAATTTATTTTCATGGAAACCAATTAAGCTGTAGATAAATGAATTAGTGAAAAATCCTTTGACAGTATTTAAAAAACTATCTTAAAATACAGATTTGAAATGGTCTTTACAAAAATTCCACTTAAAAGGAGCCTATACCAATGAGATTTTGCTTGCTATTTAATATAAAGTTTATTTTTTTTCTACTACGTATGAAAATTGGTCCAGTTTTCCAACATAAAATTTTGCTAATATATGCATATATATACATATATATATGCATCCTAACATTTTTTTTCCTTATTGTGTAAAAAAATTTAGCTATCATATAAAATAAAATTAGCAATTACCCCATTCTGACTATATGGTTTCTGAATCATCCAAGTTTAGCTTAAATTATAATTCACGTACAGTCAGGAATGCCTTATTTGGATTTTGGAGCTAGTGTAATTATTTTCCTAACCTTCTAAACTAACATGCAATGTGATGACATGCATGGAAATATTTCTGTCATTTGAAGTCCATAAAACACTTCAGTTATTCACCTTACAAGGTAGCTCTTCAAATATTCTTGCACAAATATTAAATAGTATTTAAAAGAACATATATTAAGACTGTTCCTTATGACATTTCTACACTAGTGCCTAAGCTTCAAACTGTTTCACCCTCTTCCTTTTCCTTAGTTGACTCTCACAAGACCGAAAATTAACACTAAATGCACTTAGTTTAAAAAATCAGAGAGTGTGTGCAGTGACTAAAATCCAAAAATAATTTTTTAGGTAAGTGTAATTTTTTATGAATTTTAGTGCACTTATTGTAATATTCTTTATTGTGGAGGAACTGCATTGCAGTTAATGATTGTTCTTTTGAATGTTATTTGTGCATATGTACTGTAAGCATCACAGTAAGGACTGGAAAGTCTTCCTGGGAAGGATGGATAAAATGGAAGAGATATTAAACATGGAAAAGCAGGAGTACTTCCAAATTATACTTGACAAAATCAAAGGAAATTAAAAGAAAATAAAAACTACAATAGTAATAGAAAAAGTTCCTTATATGTTATTGTTGCCCACTTAAAATTTGCTTTATACAAGTTCCACTCAGGAGAGCAGTTTACCAAAAGAAAAAAAAAAAAAAAAAGAAACAAACAAAAAAAAAGAAACAGCCCAAACTGTATTGAATTATCTGTTAAAAATCTCTTCAAGATTACAAAGATGTGTAAAGATTTTCTCAAAGACAAAAACTAAGTGCCCTGCTAAACAGAAGCTCCCTAAATTGTATCAAAACTCAGTTTATATTCCCACAGATGTCTAACAAGCTGTGTATATGGTCTTGGATTATAGACTGGGAAAAATCAATAGCTTGCTGTCTCAAAGGCACCAATATAGATTATGAATCACAGCCAGGAAGTTGTCAGTGATCTTGGCTGCCAACAGTGCTTCAGTAAAGATATTTGCTAGCTCATATTATTTTAATGTGCACCTTTCATATATGAAACAGGTCACTTTTTGACAAAAAAAAAAAAAAAAGAGAAAGAGGAGATGTTAGGCAAAGCTAAAGTAGATAACAAAATAATAAATGTCCAGTTGTAGCTAAATAATGACCTTTTTCTTGAAGGTTGAGGGGGTTTTGTTTGTGGGATTGTTTTTCCTTTGTTTTTTTTCCCCAGAAGAAAGACCCCCTCCTCACATTTCCTTCTGTTTAGGCCATAAATTATTTGTAGCTGCTGAAACTAGTTCATACAGTTGGAAGTAACAAAAGAACAAGGAGGAATGGACTGAAGGTTTTTTGTCATATTTATCTATGCCAGGATTTTCATCTACTATTCTTTGACAATCATACTTTAATAAAGGAATAGATAAGATCACCTGAAGGAATGAAGAGCTTTTTAATGTGAGGTAGCCTTTTGCATTGCAGCTACACAAATTGTCCATGGAAATACTACACTGTCACTGCTTTTCGAAGTACTATATTTAGTAAAATTATAGAACTGTTAAATAGAGAGCATTATGCCCCACTTCATTATTTCCAGATACATTCAATTAAAAAATTGGTACAGAAGGAATAAATATTAATTTTGTTCTAAAAGTATATTTTGAGGTATTCCTAAACACAGTTAGGCATTTAACCTATATGCACAAACTGCTCTCCACTGGCTATGTAGAGAATGGAGTCTACAAGTTCTAGTCTTCAATAGACTACAGTAACTATTTCTGTGACCAAAATATTAATAAAAAACCCCACCAACAACACAAACCCCATCTCTCCAGCATGTAACCAATTGTTGCTACACTAGAGTGCTATTTTGAGTGAAGGCTCTGGGGTTTGTCACATTATGACAGCTGTAAGAACTTGAATATACCAATAAATCAATGCTTGGAAGATACACCAAGTCAAGAGAAATCAGCTATAGCATTTTAAGCTGCATGGGGAACAGCATTCAGCACAGAAGAAGTGATCATATTCAGACAAAAAGTTTTCCTTAGGTTTCCTTGTTTGAAGATGACATAGATCTGGAGTGAGCATATGGGGACAAAGGCACTACCTGTGCTGTCCATATTTCTTCTGGTTTTGCTTCCTTCTGGATACCACATTACATTTGAACTTCTACAATGTTGAGGGCAAGAAATCAGGAGGCTTGAGGAAAAAGGCAATGAAGAGCATATGAGTCCAGGTGTTCTATGCCTTTCTCTGATGGATTTGCTGATTACAAATTGAATATTTCTGTAGCAATATTAATGGAATGGGGAATTCTTCATGGTTGATGTTATGTGTTTTAAAGTGATATCCTTACAGGAGCTTTCAGATGCTTTAAGGGGGCCTACAAGAAGGTTGGAAAGGCACTTTTTACAATGGTATGTCATGATAGGAGAAGGGGAATGGCCTTAAACTGAAGTAGGTTAGATTTAGATTAGATATTAGGAAGAAATTCCTTACTGTGAGTGTGGTGAGGCACTGAAGAAATTATGGGTGCAACATCCCTGGAAGTGTTCAAGGCCAGGTTGGAGGGGTCTTGAGCAATTTGGTTTAGTGGAAGGTGTCCCTGCCCATGACAGGGGGCTTGGAACTAAATGATTTTTAAGGTCCCTTCCCACCCAAACCATTTTATGATTCTACGACACATTGACAGCATTAATTTCCAGAGTAAAGTTATCAGTGGAAGGTAAGGGACCATTCTAAGAGACTGGCATTGAATTTATTGATCCAAATACAAAAGAAATATTGCAGGAATATTTGTACTGTGGTTAACCATTTCTCTCTTCATACCTACACCAATGGCAAACTTCATACATGCTCAACTACAAGTGCAAATGGATCACAACCAAAAATATTTTTTGAGTTGCCTTTTTGAGAATGATACAGAAAATTGATAACAGAAACTGGATGTATCAGCATAATTTTTGCACTGCAGGAGATGGAAGCAAGTAGAATGAGAATAATTAATGTTACGCAAATGAGATAACTTTTTTGAAAGAGGAATTCAGACTAATTTTCTGCATGAGCAACATTCCTCAAGATCCTGGCCATCTTGTGTTTTGCATCAACTAGTTTATCCAAGGGCTTATTTCAGCATTTCCTATGCTTTTACACTGTACAAAATTGTGACAATAAAAATCTTTCTAAATAAGATGTAGTTCTTTGTCTGTATATGAGAAATTCCATCTTTTATTTTTAGCACTTTTTTAATCCTAAAACTGTGGTCTCAGGATTCTCAAAATTCTTTGGTTTAAGGACAAGCTTAATTAACAGCTTAGGTTGGAAAATGATGTGGAAGAAATTAGAAGTGATGAAAACTGACTTTAAGCATTGCTTCAAGAAAACTGAAAGTTCTTTACATGAAACTGACAAGTAAACTGTTCATTAGCCACTTGTGAATAAGGACACATATCACTGAAATTAGGCCCTTTGCATCAAATAAAATAAAACCAATCTGGGTTAAATTATATCCCTTTTTTGATCTTCCTTAAACAATAATTTGTAAATCTTTAGACATCAAGCAGCATTCTTAGTGACAATTGAAAGCATTTAGGCTAAAAATTGGTATTGGCAATTTTATTACAAGCTTTTAGGATGCACAGAACCTCTGTTAACAAATCCTTGTGGAAATATTACTGCACTTCTTTGCTAATGAAAAAGGGTTTATAATATAAATAGGCAATATATTTTCCTGGCAGGCAGAGTTTTTTTCTTCAACTATAGAATCGTTTAGGTTGGAAAATACCTTTAAAATAATCAAGCCCAAGCCTTAACCTAACACTGTCAAGTCCACCACTAAACCGTGTCCTCAAGTGCCACACCCACATCTTTTAAATACCTTCAGGGCTGGAGACGAGAACCACTTGTGACTGGCTGTCAGATGGAGGTAACTCCATACACCACCAGTTTTGGGACCATCTATACAGCCATTTCTTTTACCCAGAGAAGGATGCACCTGTCCAAGACATGTGCAGCCAGTTTCTCCAGGAGAATTCTGTGGGAAATGGTGTCAGGGGCTTTACTGAGGTCTAGGTAGACAACATCTACAGCCACTATGTGGCTGCCGTAGAAGAAGATCAGATTGGTCAAACAGGACCTGTGTCCTCTTATGAACCTGTTCTGGCTGGGCCTGATCACCCCATTTCAGTCCAGGCCAGGCCCCTCAGTCCCTGTCTGCACTCACAGTCAAGCCATTGCGAAAGCCAGGGAGTCCCTTGGACTACAGGATTGTCTTTCCCTGGGACTATGGAGGCCCTGAAGGTGGACAGTAGGGGAGGACCTGGTGGGCACCTTTCTGGGCACTAGGACAGCTGAGACTGCCAGCCTGCACGTGGGCACTGGGGTTATGCCCAGTGAGCAGAACCAGGGTCAGACACATCCCCAGGATGACCAGATGACCAGAAAAGACTGAAAACCCCATGGAGGATTATCATATAGGTTCTCTCTGATGCACAGTACTTTAATTTTGCAGACATGTTACTACAACTGCTACAACTACTATTTCAGATTTTTGCATGGCTTGAGAGAAGTCTTGCTAAAGGACTTTCACTTGAATAAGTCTCCATGTTTTGTTGGAACATGAAAGGTAGTAACTAATAACTAGAAAACATTTCATTTTTCTATGTATAATAATAATAATAAGACTGCTGGATCATCATTATCAGAGCTAATTAAAGCAGAAAAAGCATCAGTGATGATGCCGCTGGACTGAATTGCTTTTCTGAGGAGCCAACAGTCCATGCAAGTGCCATTGACAGGGATTCTCTCCTTTGATCATTGCAGAGCTTCTCACTACGCTCGGCAGTAGAAGACTATCCATCCTTCAAGCACTTGATAAATTAACCTGAAATATGTGCTACAGCCTAGGAAATATTTGTTTCCATTCTGCTCAAGTTTATGACTCTTGTACCTATATGACTACTTTGGATAAGCCTACACCTCTTGGTCTATGATAATACACCGTTTTCTTCTTTCTTGAGGATTTTCTTCTCAGCTCCTTCAACTTGAATGAGCAGACTGTATAGTAAAAGAGTAGATGGATCATGGTAGAGCATATGAATGTCTTCAAATTAATTACTAGGATGTATGTTCCACTCTGTGTCTTAATATTTTACTACATTCAACAGCAAAATATTAGTAATATACGTCTTTAAATATGCTTTTTACATCTGACCAAGGCTAGAACTTTTCTGCTTATATTCTAACACAATAATGATATTACCCACTGACTAATTTTCATTTGTTCATTATAGCCCACAGTCTCATGTGGAAAGGAATACACATTTATCTAATACTTTTCTTCTTTGCTGAATGAAATATGAAAATGAGAATAATTTTTTTTTCAGCTGACTGTTTCATTTTTCTCTCTTCTTTTTTTTTTTTTTTTCCTTCTGTGTATGTGTAATGTCTCCAAGCTCTTTCACCAGCTTTCTATTAAAGAACATGCTAAACTCTTTAGATTTATGGTGCGGTACAGGTTCCATTTTAAAATACTGCAAACCACTTTTTTAAAACTGAGGAAGAGAAGAATAAACACTACAGAGAGAAAGAGCAAAAGAGCATGGGAAAATTTATGTTTATCTTCTTATGATACAAATAACTCCTGCATCATCCAGTGGACTGTCTGTCATATTAAATTGTGACATCAATACCAGATAAGCTTTTAAGAGACAATTTTAGCTTAAATTGAAATTATTTGCCTTATTCTATAATTGTTGTGTAAAAAATGTTATGCTACTATGTACAATACTATATTATTGGTACAAAAACGTATGGATCAAAATATATTTCTACTTCATCCAGTTTGGTTAGAGATTAATACATTTTAGCCAGCACTTTCCAGAACTGATGCTTTTTCTGGAGGAGAATAATGCCATTAGTGTCTTTGGGTTTCAGCCTGACTTGGTATTTTCTGCATTTTAATTTTGTTTGTCTTTATTTCAAATATCTATCTGAAAATACCGAGACAATGTTATCCAGAGACAGCTAGGAGGGCAATTCTCCACTAGTATAACACAGATGAATTTGGCATAACCACAACTTCATTAAACATCTCACTGCTTTGGGTAGCACTGATGGGAATGGAACAGAGAGTGTGATACTGCTTCATCCTCCAGAAAAAGGATTCACAGAAATCTTTCTGTCTACCTTATTTAATATAACATAGAGTTCTTTCTTTGTAACTTGTATTGCAGGAAATTTCAAGACTAGGTCATATGAAGCTTTGAAAGACTGCCTTGACGCATCCATAGGTCAGATGTACCTGAGTATCTGACCCATTTGCCTTTTTTTCCTCAAGTGCTTCATGTGCTATTTTTGTTGGTTTCCTACTTTATGACATCTCAATGGCAATGACAGTGGACAGAAAGATGCTTCCCATGCGTGCCTTAAGTAGACTTCCCATTTTGATCACAATGATATCATTAGCAGAAACAAGCAAACAATCTCAGAAAATATATGCTGAAAATCTTTGATTAGCGTTTTACAAAGAGTTTATGATTGGACTGCATTGTTTCCAAATGTCATCATAATATTTTTTCCTTGTTGAACTATGATGATCTGTGTGGGTCCCTTCCAAATTAGAATATTCTGTGATTCTGTGTTTCTGTGACTATTTGTAAGCCAACAGTTCTGATCTGACTAAAAATCACTTCCTGAGCAAAAATTACAGTATCTAATACAAAATTACTCAAACCCAAAAGACATAAAATAAATATTTTTCTCTTGGAAAGAATTGCCATGCTTTTCCTAATTCTATGGGATCATGAATTTATGAAAATACCCTAGCAGAGAACTCAAGAATGCTAGGTATGAATAAAGCTAAATATGAAGAATCTAAGCTTGACTAGTGAAAATATTTAAAAAGTAATGCCTTTGTGGTCTGATTATCATTGCTCCAGAAGGCTGTGACTATTGGTATAAAATTAACTATATTTAGTAGCTTGACAAAATAAAAATTAATCCAGCGGAATAAAATTTCAAAGAAAAAAGTATGTTGACAATAATCAAAGATAGCTTATTCCTTTCAGCTGATGGTCTTACTTTGTTAAAAATGAAGGGAAAAATAGTATTAAAAAATTCTCCATAATTACTTAGAAAAAAGAGAACACCAAACAAAATAAAATTCCATTGAACTCAGCTCTTATATAACAAATTCATGAAAACATTTTTGAGATGCTGCAAAATTCGGATGGGAGTATTGATTTTTTCATCCAGAAATTATCCATAGTAATTTTCCCTTCTAGCTTTCAGATGACTAGAATGAAGAAATGTTCAAAATATTTATTATTCAAGGATATAGTTTTTTTTCTCCTTGCTGAATTTATTTTCTAGAGGTCAGAGTAATTTGAAGCTCTCTTCTTTGTACTACCTTCAGCTGGTAGGACCTTTCTAGATCTTTTTCTGATGTATTCTGTGTCATAGTCAGGAAAAATACTGTCAGTTGTTCTGTAAAACATGTAACATTAGAGTATGTAAGGTTCTGTCAGTATAGCTGCAGAAATCTCTGTAGCTAGCAACAAAATAATTGTTCATGGGAATGCCAAAAGCTTTTTTTGAATATGAAATTTAAAAGCCTTTCTTTCAGATTCTAGGAAATATCTATGGAATAACTGCATAAACAGAGTTCAAATTAATGATTTTATACATTTTTTAGGGAACTATGATTCTCATTGTTAAAATAACTGCTTAACCTTTAAAAAAAGAACAAAAAATTTGGCAGTTTAATGTGTATTAAATAATTTAATCAGCTATGGCCTTCTTAATTTGGAGTCAGGATAAGGAAAGTGAGTTACTCTCAAACTCCATATGACATTACCCTACAGAATCTGTTTCAGTAATATAAGCAAGACAATAAAACTTGCCCCACATTGTATACACATAGAAATTTACAAGCCATTTCTTGGCTTTCAACACTTTACTTTTGTACAAAGGTGTAAGAGAATAAATTAAAATATAGATAATTCTTAATTTTTACTTTTAATATTCTGAGGCTTTCTTTCAAAAATTAATAAAATATACAGGATTTTGTTGTTTTGTGGATTAGCTCCTGAATCTCCTATCTTTCGCAATTCAGTTCTCTATAGATGCTTCTTCATTAGCATTTTGCTACATTGTTTTAGACAAATTTCCTAATTGTCTCTACTTACTATATATTTATCCATATCACAAACAGTTCTCATATAGCATAAACTGAAATTGGTTTGGATAATCCCTAACTCCCAGATAAACTGCAGAAAGCACCTAGCAGACTTCAACACCAGCCCATGGTATCAATAGAGGTTGTTTTGAAATCAAACTCCCTGAAATCTGTGCAGTATGAAATCTGGGTCCTTGACATCACTGTTTCATTCTAGAGATTAAAGAACAAAAGAACATCCTGGAAAAGCCACAAGAAGGCTTTTACTTTTTGGCAGTAAGTTTGGGGTTTAATCATTATAGTAAAAAGAAAGAATTCTCCAGTAGGAAATTTTTTGTTTGGATACAAGGAAAAAAAGTGGGATTTCTTAACTCATTTGAACTCATGTTCTGTACTGTAATGAACTTTAGGCTTAACTTTCACATTTAGCTGCATTGCAGAGGGAGAAAAACATTCTGTACCCCCTGACACTATTACTCAAGCTCAAACTAGATAACCCATGTCATGGAAACTGTATGACTCTTTAGGATGATAATGAAAGCAACACCTAAGACAGAGATATCAGACATTCTTCAATCTTTGTTACTACCAACAAATGATTTTTATTTGGGCAAAAGTTGACAGAAAATCCTAAAATATCAAATTAATGAAGTAATAAATAAAAGAATATTAAAACAAATAAATAAACAAAAGAAGAGAAAGACATATTGCCCTCTGTAAGATAACAAGGGGCAGTATTTTTGGAAATCTGAATAAACAGTATTCCAATATATATTAAATGAACTCAAAATGATGAACTTTAAGCCTTTCCTGCTTTTCCCTTTCACAAAATGCAAGTTCTCAACAAATCCAGTACATCAACTAAACTTCTATAGCTGATGTTATAACTAACACAGATTCCAATATCTTGGATCATTTCAGGTTAGGTTGTATAAATATATATATATATATATATATATATATACACACATACAACAATCTCTTCACTGTACTATGAAGTACTACCTTGAATGAAAAAGGGTAAAATTAGTATAGGATTTCTCTCCGCTGCCTCACTTCACTGAGACAGTGTGTGTGAATTACTCAGGCTGAACTTACCTTGAGTGAAACTACAGAAAGATGGAAAACCTAACACTTTAATTGCACAGAGTGATCTCGGGACAAGTGCAAGTATGTCACCAGCTAGGAATATACAATGCAGACTATTTATCCTGCTGCATCCTGGGGGGACAAGACACAACCAGAATAAACAGAAACAAGAGAAGCTTATACTGGGCATAAGGAAAAAAATTTACTCATGAATACAGTCAAGTACTGGAACTGAACTGAGCAGTCTCCATCCTTGAAGGTTTGGATCTGACTAGATAAAGACATTAGCAATCTGATCTGATCTCACAGATCAGAGGTGACTGAGGTGACCCTGCTTTGAGTAAAAGGCTGGACTAGATACTTCTTCAGGTCTCTTCCAATCTGAAATATCCTATGAACCTATGATTCCATACTATAAAGTTGTATCCCAAATGGCTAAAACCTTATTGAATTGCAAGTCCTACATGTCAGCAGTGCTTGCTGTTCAATCTGTCCACCCCACTCTAACAGTCCAGTTAGATCAAATTAAATAAACACTTATGCTAAATAACATATTTCTAGTTTATAAATTTATGCTACATACTTTTATGGGTGCATTAACTTAATCCTCCATCACAAGCAGTCATTCTTATTCATCAGTCAGTGCTATTAACTGCATGCTTATTTTTATGCAAATGAACTCTTATGTGAAGAGAGGAGGCCTGTTTATACAAGTCAAAATATTACTATAAGATTCCACAGACAAATAGCCTAAATAAAGAGTCTAAAAAGAATACAATGATGAAAACTATGTCTAAAGTTTTTTGTTGATTTTTCAAATATATTTTTTTAACCTACTAATAATTTTAATCATTCTTTTAGTATCCTAAATCATCAGAATATTTTTGAGAATCACTGTAAATGTTATAAAGGCTACTTATCTATTTTTAATATTTTAACATTGTGTTTTTCAAGATTCAAGAAATTAAGATCTCAGGTATTACTGGAAAGTTCAGTTTTCTTTCTATACACAAAGAGGAATCTTAAATATGAAAATTGCTCCACGATGATCTCTTTTGTGCTTCTGTTTACTAGGTGCAGATTTGCACTTTTACTACAGTGAGAAAAATACAAAAGAGACCTAGTTCTTATCACAACAGAAATTACTGTTTCTGATCACAGCTTAGCTGTATATGCTATGCATATACTTGCACAAGTATACATATATATGTGTATACATAGTTATGCAGTTTGCAATATTGATCCATTTCTGTAATGGTCTAATGCTGTTTTCTTAGAATCAGCACTGTTAAAATGATGAGCAGGATAATTTAGTATGCCACACATGTCTCTCTCCTAACTTTGCTAACTTTTAGAGGACATTGACTTTGTGCAATTTTGTTTGACACCAATTCAAAGGACTCTACAGTAAAAGGCATCAGGAAAATCAGCTACAGAAACATTAGAGAATAATGTATTAAGTCTAGCTTCATGCTACAAGTAAGCACATACTCTTTTTTTCAAATGCAGATGTCTCAAAGGGAATGGAAGGGTATAAAAGGGACTAAAAACTTTATATCATGGATATAATTGATCAGTTTCAAATTTATAATTGAACAGCCTATTTGTTATTATTTTAATTATATTACATATATAAATAAAAGAAATTGGGAAAAAAGTTTGTGTTTTTTTTAAATTTGATTTTGGTGTTTGTGGATGTTTGTTTTGGGGGTTTTGTTTGTTTGTTTGTTTTTTGTTTTGCTTTGTTTGTTTGTTTGTTTGTTTTGTGCAGTTTGGTTGGTTGGTTTGGTTTGGTTCTTTTTTCAGACCAAAGGTGTTATGTTTAAGGTGAATGTAGTTGCCCCGATTTTAGGAAAGTTAGATATACTCAGGACATCTGAAGATTTGGCTCTTGATTTAAAATAGTAATACTTTGATTCAGAAAAATAATGCTGTTTAAAATGGGCACTTAAACATTGCATATAATGAAGCAATAGAGTACAGACATGAAACTAAATGTACATTCTCTTCCAAAATTATCCTGTATGCAGCTAACACAGCTCTTATTCCTAATTACAATACCTTCTACTCTGTACCCTGTAATGGCAACCGAGATTGATGTGGATATCTGCTATTAATACTCAAAAATAGACCATTCAGCCATGGCATACAGCTTTTCCCAAATGGAGATCTTTGCTTTTCCAGTCTGACAGGTCTTTGAGAATACTCATTTTATTTCATATCTTCCTTTCAAAAATTTGCTTCCTGCTTTTCATCAGGGTGACTGTATTATAGCAGAAGTGGCAGTTACTGTGTTACACAAACTACCAATAGAACAGTCTTTCTCAGTACCTTTTTAAAGAGTAAAAATCATTGTGAGCTCTTTCAGAAATAAATAAACAATTCATATGTCAGTTTTCATTAGCTGACCTATAACAATGCCTGTTCTAAAAGTTCGCATACAAGTACTAGCAGTATGCATGACTGCATTATATTAATTATAATTTTTTTTGGTTTTATAAATTTATTTTTTATAATACATCTGGAATGTGCCATGTTTTTGGAATGTTTCTGGTGGCTAAACCTACAAGCTCATTGTGGCACTGAGAGTATGCACACAGTCTAGTAGATATGACACAAAACCTGTGGACATCTGCACTTTTCAGAATAGCTGCTAGAGGCCAGCCAGAATTCCCCAGTGAGTCTAAAATGCCATAAGGCAGTTATGCTTTGGTACCTGCATCACTCTCCTCATTTCCAAAATCATGAGAAAAACATTTGAAAAAAACAAACAAGAAAACTTTTCTGTGTAGCTGTTTTTTATTATTATTAAAGAATGTTTCAGTAAGCATGAGTAAGCACTTCAAAACAGGGAAAAGACATAACCAGGTTAACTATGAGCAATTTTATTCTTTATTTTGAGGTCTTTACATGTACAAGTAAGCAGTCTCTCATTAACACAATAAAATATTTTATTTCAATTTCACACATATTTGTCTTTTTTATGGCAGTGTCAAGGCTTCATATTTCTTCAGTAACTTAACATTATAAAAAAGTAATGAGTCACAAAAGCAATTTGTCATATTCAAGATATGTTTTTTTATATCAAAGAAATCCACTATCTATTTACGCTATTAGTGGATTTATTCTTTGGTGTATTTCAAGGTTTAAGACAGTTAACTATGAAGCTAATTGAAGTGCACATCACGTCCTATGTAACTTTCTATTAATAACTAGGAAAGGAAGTAGATTGGAAAATGGGATAAAATGCATCTTGGGTTCATCAGAGACAGATCATGCTGGACTAACCCAATAGCTTTCTTGATAAGATAACTGATCCTTCAGACAAGGGAAATTCAGTAGATCTAATCTGTCATGACTTCAGAACAGCTTTTGGTACAGTGCCACTTTCAAAATTATTTGTTAAGATGGTGAGGATGGAAGTTAGCCCAGGAACTGTAAAGTGGAAATAGGTAGGCAGAAAACCAAGAAAATGAAAGATGAACTGTTATAAAAGGAAGGGTATTGTGCTGAAAGGAGTTCTCCAGAAATTAGTACTGGGTTCAATCTTTTCATGATGATCTTGATGGAAAAAGCTTTGCAAATATTTGTACACATCAGTAATCAGGAAAAAAAAAAAAAAGATAGAGGTGGGACTTTTAAGGTGAAGAGGAGGAGATGGGAGTTGCATTCTTCACCAAATTTCTGAAGTGTTCCCTTTTCACAGCTGAAGTCTGAAGGCTTAGGCAAGGTCCAAGAGACCCAGAGGAGGAGGCCAAAGGCCAAACTCGGTAAGAGTATAAAGTCTAGCTAGAGACAAGTATAATAAGTTTGTTTACTTTAAAACTGTGCAAGGACAGACATACCTATAAGTTATGAAATATAAGAACAAGTAGCTCAAAATGCAACAAATTCCCTGTATTAATTATACTTAATTTAGTTAGTAATAATTTTCAGCAGTGGAAATACAAGAGCCTATATAAGTGGAGAGCACAAATTTTGTGGCTCTGCAGTGCATTTCTTTCAGTTTTCTATCTGCAACAAATTGCTGCATTAGTTGTTTTGTATGCCGAGCCAGTATCTTACTACCTTCCCCACCTTCTCAGAGTTCTGTTGTCCATGCATTTCATGCATTTCTTTTTAATCTTTGTTGTTGTTGTTGTTGTTGTTGTTGTTGTTGTTTTGTGCATGTTGGGTTTCAGACACCACAATCACCTATGCCAAGAGGTTCTGAAGTTTACTACTTGCTGTGCAAAAAAACCCATATTCTTTTCTATCTGTTTAGAGTTATTTTCCAAGTTTTATTGAATGCAACCTATTTGTACTATTTTGTGAACACCAGTTCAGCCTATGTGATTTTGCAAATACGTTTAAAGCTAGATACACTCATAGGTTTTGTGAAGTTTTAAGATCAGTTTCCTGGAAGAAATATTTCATTGTGCTTTTTCATTATGTTAATGAATGGCAATGCAAAATAGTAATTATTAAAAAGTCTGAGTCAGATAAGTAATTAAATTAAATTTATCCCAAAATTTTCTCCTTAAAGTACTATCAGTTGACTTCACCTTTATCAAAAGATAAATTATAGCAAAACATCTATAAACAACAGCTATCTCTCACATATTTTCAGCAGTGTAAAAAGTAACCTCAGGAACACCAAGAACTGTCCTGAAGTATGACCCATCTTTTTCTAAGGGCTCTTCAGAGAAGATTGATAGGACTGAAAGCAGAAGTGTCAATTAACTATTCTTTGATAAATATTCCTTGATTTTTCCTGGATTTCAGTTTAATATTCTCCTGGTTTAACCCCAGTTGGCAACTAAGCACTGCACAGTGTCTTGCTCACTTCCCCATCACTAGGGTTGGGGAGAGGATGGGAGGAGAGAAAGTGAAAAATATAATGGGTTGAGATGAAGTCAGTTTAATAGGGAAAGGAAAAGCTATGCATGCAAGGAAAGCAAACCAAAGAATTAATTCACCACTTCCCATGGGAAGGCAAGTTTTCAGACATCGCCAGGAAAGCAGGGCTCCATCACATATAATGGCAACTTGGGAAGAAAAACACCATCAATCTGAATGTCCCCTCCTTCCTCCTTCTTCCCCTAGCTTTATATGTGCAGTCTGCTTGCTGGTAGGCCGGTGTGAGAGGCAGAAAAGGCCTTGACTCTGTTTAAGCATTGCTCAGCTCTAAGGAAAATACCCTTGAATTATCAACACAGTTTCCAGCCCAAAACACAGCCCCATATGAGCTACTGTGGAGAAAATTAACTCTATCCTAGCCAAAACCAGCATGAATACATTTCAGGAGTACTGGGCTTACTTCATGTTCTCATACTATTTCCCTAAGACTATACATTGATCTATGTTATGCAGTTTCAATTTTTATGTGACAAATAAAAATGACATATCAGTATTGTTCGTAACTGTGAAAAGATACAGATTGTTCTCCTTACCTTTATTGTGTCTTTATGGAATGGTAAGTTGATTATTAGACAATAATTGTGAGCTTCCATCTCTATGACTAAATTCCCTATGCAATCATAGATAAATATTAGCTTAATAGACCCAAACAAGTCATGGCTCTACTCAAGCATAATGCTACAACTGCCATTCCACAGTGTCCCACTTCTTGTTACCGTAACAATTGCTATTGATTTATTGAACTTTTTTATAGCAAATGGTTAGTCTTCTAAACCATGCTAACAAAAATTGTGTACACCCATACTAGAGCAGAAAGGCCACTGAAACAAAAATCTAGTGGTGAAATGAACAATTTAATAACTTTTCCTCTCTATTAAGGTGTTTTTCTAAGGATCATACTAATCCCGTACAGTAGTTATCAGCGTTTAAAATGCAGCCTCAGCAGTTTTCAAGGGCATGTTACGGCCTCATTTATTCTCAGATGACTCAAAACTTATTTACTATTATCATCAGTCAGGACAATTTAGTAAAGAAATGTGTTATTTCTTTTTAGTATTCAAACATACTTAGAAACTTTCACTTTAAGTGTTTAATTTTTTTTTTATTTTTTTATTCTAGTGGTGAACAAATCTTTCATTTCTTGTTAAATGTTTTAGAGATTAAAACTGTCCTCTGGGATCTTTCTATTTTTAGCTAGGGCAGTGTTTATTACCTTTGTACAATGCCTAAGGTATGCTATGTGTTTTGCAAAAATCTGGAAAGACAAAGTCCCTATTCTCAGAATTTTACAGCCCTTCATGCAAGGTTTGAGAAAAATCAGGCACTGAGCAGTAAAGGAAGGAAATATTTGCAAAATTATATGTTCGGATCAAGAAGCATATCTCTTAAACAGCAACAAAACAAAATACCAAATAGGCAACAGTATTGGCATATAGAAAGTTTCAATACTTACTGCAACACCAAAATTGATGATTTGATTTCTCTAGAATTTACTATTATAAATGTGGGACAATGCAAAAATAATATGGGATAGTCAGGTTCTTTTCAGTGTTGAATACAGGTATATTAAAGATGACTACTAAACATACAAAATGCTGATAGCCTAATGCCTCCTAATATAACAGAGATTGTATTGATTGCAGTCTTAGTGGAAGACATAAAAAATAGAAAGCCATGAAGAAGTAGCTGATTTAGAAGGATTAAAAATTGTCCTCCTAGTCTGACACTAAAGTAACTTTACTGAAGGTAAAGTAGGGAAGCTTACAACGGTATGAACACTCTATCTAGTATTTAAATAAATACCATTTCAGACTCCAGTACTTTAACACAACAGTTCTAATATGAAAACACCACACACAGTGTAACACTGTGTCTTCCCAATCTGGTGCAAAACTCAGCAACTCTTCCATTTCTGAATCCTCAAAAATCTCAGAAGTCCATTTAGAGCATCATAGAATCATAGAATCGATTGGGCTGGAAAAGACCTCCAAGATCAAGTCCAACCCTTGATCCAACACCACTCTGATTACTAGGTCATTGCATTTTTCAGATTATTTTGATGACCTTGCTCCAGAGATCTAAAGGCCGAACTCTTTATTCCCCACCAAATAATGAATTAAAAAAAAAAAAAAAAATCAAGAAATCTGATCTGTTACCCTACTACTGCTACCATAAACAAATCTACAACTTAGAGAATTCCAATGAATAAGTTATTATGGCTTCCAATCACAACAGTGAAACACAACTACATGGTGAGTGGTGTGAGCTCTGTGAGGAGCTCTGTAGTTATAACTCTTGCTGTATAAATTTCTTCCCTTTGTACATTTAATTCTACAGTCTTCTGTAAAATGGGACCCAAATTATAACATTGACTTGTCCATTTTCATTGCCTTTTCTCAAATTAACAATTTACATTTTCTATTTTGCATAAAAATGGTAGAGCTGTTACTTGATAGATTATTTCGAAGTTTTAATGCAAGATCCTGTAATTTCATGTTAGTGGTTTCAGATTTGCATATCGTGCAATCTGATTTGATTTTAGTTCATTAAACTGCTGGAGCTTTTTTTCCACTTTTGGTGTTTGATTTTTCTTTAGTGTTTATTTAATTCACTAGTGATCCTGTAACATTTTGCACTTTCAGCATTGACACACCCACTAAAAACTGAAGCAAAAAAATAATTTAATTTGTGGAACAGATTTAAATTTTTTTTTTTTATAGATTCAGTAACACTACTCTTTTGCTCTCTTTTGATTCGAATGTCTAAATAACTGTTAATCTTTTTGGTGGTTTGTTTTATTTCCTATGCAAGATCCAACTCTGCTTACATAGGATAATTTTTATGTTACACCTGTGTATCCTGATAACTTTCCTCTTATTTTAATCTTTGTTCACTGCCTACTTTCTTAAAATAGCAATCTTGATATGACTGGTGTCCTGTTAGCTCCAGACGTTTTACTTTTTATGTTCTTTTTACTCCCTTGCTTATGACTTGGACTTAGGATGTCCAAGTGGATGATATGAATTCTGAGCCTGTCAGGCAATTCTCCTTCTGAAAGTCCCTATTTTTCGCCATGAAGGCAGCTTTGAGGCAGGACATGAAATCTGCCACTTGCATATGGCTGCTATCTCTCACTCATAAAAACCCACGTGCAAATATAGAAGAACACAAGAGTAAGCTGTAACTGCAACAAATAAGAAAAATTGTTACTATTAATAGTAACAGAAACTCAAGGCTTCTCTATATCCTAAAGAAATTCAAATAAACCATCTACTTATTCGCACTGCAAATGGAGGAAGATTTCCTTAGAATACTCACTATGTAAGTGGCAATGTTATATTTTGGATGCCTCAGGAACTGACAGACAGGTAATAATTCATAAGGTAATTCCTAAACTATATTACTAAAATTATGAACATCATGCTAAATGCATCTGATTTTTTGTTACTCTGTCACTTTGAAAATTTTGTGCAGAACTTGAGTCCTCATACCCAAGTAGTTTGCTAGGCATTTTTTATCATGCTTAGTTTGGAATATGAGGAGATTAGAGCTCTTGTTTCCTGTATTTTAAAAGTGCCTTTTATAACTGTATCATTATATATTCCACAGTATGGTGGTACGTCTGCAAATCAAAAAGCAGTTCCTGGATTGAAGAAGTTTAAAATTTAAGAAAGAATTTAAGAAAATGAAGCAGTGTTAGGATTTTTATGCAGCTTGGCAACTCAAATATTAAAGGCAAAAAGCCTTTCAAATTTAGGTACGAGGGTCTGGGAGGGATCGCTGAGATCATCAGTTTCAGGCCTCTAGTATTCCAGGAAGCCACATCATATAATCTTTTTCATAACCTTATTAAACTCCATTTAAAATGCAGTTCATTATTTTTGCCAGCATTACTGTTTCAGGACCTCACTGCACTGACAGTTGGAAACGTCACTGGTTGCAGCTAGAGTGTAGCTGAACACTGGACACCAAGACACAGACAAAAAGACTTCTATTTCTCTTCAAATTACTAAATAAATGTCAGAATTCTGTGGGACTGGGTATGATTAATTTTGAGGAGGTAGTGTTCAGAAGTCATATATGGCACAGCATATCACATCCTTGCATTTGTGAGGAGAAAATTAAAAAAAAAAAATATACAAGAAGTTAGTGTTTTCAGAACTGCACAAATGCCCTGTTAATTAATCTAAATCTGAGTGTAAGAAAGACTTTGGTTGTTTTTAGTTTTAAAACAAGAGACGTAGCATTAGAGATTAAGCCAGAATTACCAGAAAATATCTTTCCTGATCTGAACAATTATCATGCACAAAGCTCTTCATGCATCACTTAATCTGATTATTGAAGATGATGGGTCTGTCAGAAAAGAAAATCTGAGTTTTTCTTGATACTGATGGAATAAGTGAAGGACCTTATCTCCAAGTTTTTCCAGGCTTCTTCTTCTATGGACGGGTTCAAGGATGTAGTATTAGAAATTATATCCTATCAACTGGTCAAACAGATAAGACAACATTTTTATTTTTATCAGCAAAACCCTTATTGCTCATGAAAGAGTATATCTTTCAGCACAGTCCTTCTACCGTGCTATTGTTCAGATTACTAACTCTGTGTATATTCCTTGTCTGTTTGCCCCCCCAGGACATCCTTGAAAACGAGACATGTTGTTTTAAGGCCGCAAGGGTTTTATCCATGTGTAAAAAATTAAATAAAATAAATTCAGAACAAATACAGCATTAATATTTTATACATATATTGCTTTAATATTGCATCAGTAGCAAATTAGAATCCAAGCCTAGATTTTCATGTTTTGAATATTAACTGCTGAAGTTTCATCAGTAGCCTTAGGAGGGTTTCTTGGATCTTAACGAATCGTGACAGAAATTATGGTTGGTGTTCACACAAAGTGTGAAGTGTCTGTTTGAAAACAGCAATAAAGTGATGTCAGAGAAGGAAACTGTCTGTCTGATCCTTACCCAACAACAGCAAAAGCAGGCCTGGTACTGCACACTTACTAAATCTCCCTATTTCTCAGAGTGCAAACAATAGAATAACTGGGATACATTAGACACACCCTTGAATGATCATTACCCTGAGGGTAACAGAGATAGGACTATCTCACATAGAATTTCCACTGTTTGGTATAATATTTCCTCATGTACATTGGCCGGATCTTGCAATATGTTATCATACAAGTAATCTACAGTCCTTCAAGCGTTCTCATTAAAGGCACTAGGACAAGTTTAGTGAATAATAATTTGCATTCAGGAACATTTGCAAAAGGATATAATCAAATATATAAATTGAGATTTGTGTCTCTTGCCCAGACTATCATTCCAGCAAAACTCTTCAGGGAGTGTTCTTCATTCACAACATGCAAAAAAAAAAAAAAAAATAAAAAATTGATTAGTTCATACATACTGACGGCTGAAAATCAGCATTTGCAAGATTTTGTCATACAATTTGAATAACAATATAATTAAATAGCAACTTAAACAAATATAAATCTATAGAGATAAAAGCCTGGAAAAACATTATTTATATTTTAAAATAGCATCTGAACTCCAATCTTACAATTATATTAGCCATATTAACAAAGGGTTTGCCTCTAACTAAAGGATATGATGGATAAATTTTTCCCAGCATCAGAACTCTTTATCTTGTTAGGAATAAGATTAAAGGAATATATTTAAAATGGTTAAACCTGGACCTACCTTTTAATTTTCATGGGAAAATGTGGAAAATTTAATTAGAAATATAATTTCTGAAAGTTTCAATCAATGAAGTTGTAGAAATGATCAGTGTGTCTGATAATAGTCTGAGACAAAGTACGAATGTGAGCAAGACCAAGTAGTTACAAAGGAGGAAAAGTCACCCAAAAGAAAAAAGGCTACACCATGTAGTGTGTGTCTTCTCTACATTTGTCAGTAGTTCCCAGTCCTTATAACGAAATGTTCTGTTCTGTATTTAACATCTTGTTTTCATGAGGCACACTGCTGAGCTATCCCTAGCAATTGTTCGCTGCCCATCTCTGGAGATCAGGGACTGAACCATGACTCAGAAAGTCACAATATAGTCCCTGATTGCCCCTTGCTCCAGGAAGAAAATAAACTGCATTAGCCTTTTACCTGGTACAGATGATTTCTTCCCTCTGCACCAGGCAGGCTGTGCTGGTCAGTATGTCCGGGCAAGGGTCATAGCCAGACATTACTCACTCTCCATGCATCTGCAATGGAGTGGGAATAGCTGCCTTGTAGAGGCCATTCACCCTTTTGTAATGCAATCTGCACTCAGGGTAAATTGCACTGTGTAAGAGGGCACTTTAAGCTTCTCTCTGGGAGAGAGGTGTATATGACAAACTCCTTTCTTGTCCTATATCTATAGTATGTGTTTAGGCAAATGACTTTGAAGCATCAAGGCTGCTTATATTGATCTTTAATCCCTGATCTACTGCAGTAGAACTTGATATAACTTCCCAGTTTCCTAGACTTGTCTTTACAATGTGAGGCCAATGGAGGTACCCCGTTTAGCACCTCATGAGGTTTAGTCCATGTATGAACAATCGTGACATTTCTAGGGATGGCCAGCAATGATGTGCATGTCCATTTGTCCTATATATATTTCAAATAAACTGTTTCTTATGGTCAGCATATTCTTGATTGTTTGTTAGAAAAAGAAAATTAGGGTTGTGATAAATTTTCTCTTTTATTAAATTTAGAAAAACAACAGAGTCCGTGAAGCAAAGAAAAAATAACAAGTAGGAAAATTTTACTTACAGCATGTGTTGGGTGCCTTGGCCAGGTAGATCCAAAAGCACACCCTTGAGTTTAAAATTCCCTCTTTTAAGGTCTTCAAAATCCCACTCCATTTACATAACAGAAGAGGCATTCCCCTCTCCTTGGTTGGCTGTGCAGTGCTGGGAGGTGGGGCCCTGGGCATTATGGTGGCCTCCAGGACCAGCCATGTGGCACAAGGGGTTTCCTTACCCATATTCATGTACGTTTTCCTTGATCCCGTCCGCATGGGTCCCTGATGCCAGGTCCAGATAGGATCAGGCATCTTATAACTCCGCAATACGCCTTATAGGTTAGTAAAAATTAAAATAATAAAAAAACCTCAAAAAAGTAAAACCCTGAGTTAGTGTTCTCTGTTTAATTCATTTGCTTGCAATAAAACTGCCCATTGATTTCTCATAGGGTCACTAAGAAAAAAAAGATTCTAGATCATCATGGTAATGAAAATGGTCTCTCACCTATAAGCAGGCTAGCAAGAGAAGAATGTGGAAAAGCACTCTGTATTTGCCCCTTGTACTTTTGTGTGCACAAATCAAGAGCACTTTTAAAGTGAAAAAACCATAATATCTATTGCTTTCAGTTCTGCAACAAGAAAGGGAAACAGACACCCAGTTCTTGACCAGTTCAAGCTGTGCCCTTTTGGTAGATTGCCTTTTGGTCCAGCAAAGGGTAAATGTGGAGAGTGAAAATTCAAGGAAAGTGAAAAAATCATGCACTATGTCAGAATCCATTATTTCTTTGAAGTTCAGTTTGTTGTCTGCTGTCAAGGGACTGCTTTCAAAGAGTGCATGGAATATTTAAAAAACAAAGTGAGAAAGCAGGCAGCACTTTCCCGTTACAATCTGCAGATATTTTGACACTCCAAACAATAATCATGAGTTTCCCAGGTGCTTGATGTTACATAATTTGTCATGATGTCTGCTGTGAGTGCCTCTGGACTTCATGTCTTACTATCCTCCCGTCTCTTTCTGTGTCACTTCAGTGGGAGTAGGTGTCATCAAGGCTATATGGTGCTGATAATTCAGTATTTTCACAAGGAGAGATTTTCTTTACAAAAACTGACATTCATTCACACTAATAAATGAATGAAGGCAAGTTTGTCCAAGCAGACTATTATGGAATAAGTGAAATCACCTTGGAAAAACGACTTCAAGAATAAGAGAAAATTGTTCTTTGTCACAAGACTGATACAATGCAAGGGATTTTTAAAATGCTTTCAGATTATTGAGTTACTAGGATTATACAATACAGATACAATAGGGGATAATATCTTGATACAGAAAGGAAAAATATAGTGTGCTTGGTATATTTAAGAGATACAGAAAGAAAACCTCCTTAAAAAAAAAAAAAAAAAAAAAGAGCTATACAAGTCTCTAGTAGATAGTCCAGGTTTGACCATTACTCATGCAAGTGTCCCTTATTGTCTTCAGGGGGAGATTTTTGACTCAGTAACAACAGAGAGATAAGGTATTCAGAAGCAACTCTCCCTGAAATATCATATATATTGTGTTTTGTACTCCTGCTTTGAGCATGTTGAAGCATTATGGTATGTGGAAGACCTCACTCTAAAATAAAACGTGATATAGCCCTGCCTGAAGGGAAATAGTTACAAGAAAGTAAATGTCATGGAAAGCCCACTTATTCTGACTCTAGAAAAATCTAAAACACTCTAACTGTGTCTTTGCTCAGCCTGCATCTCCCTCAGCGCTGACATTGGGTGCAATGTATGCCGAGGAAGGAAGCTCAGCTGAAGCTGCTGGCACATGCAGGATCCCCAGAAGGGACTTAGTAATTGCAAAACTGATTCTTTAGTATAGACAATGTTTCAAATTACCCAAACAAAGGTCCTTGCCACAAAAGAAGCACTCCTGAATTTTAGCCCCTCCTTACCCTAACAGAGTTTGAATCTTCCTACTCTTTGTTAATTTTGCTTTTAAAAAAACAAGAGTATAATGCAAAATATTATACATGCACGCACACACACACACTGAGGGAGCAGGAGCCAGAATGAAGGACTTCTAAGTCAGAGCATCGCAAAGGGACAAAACTGTGATATGCTTATGTCTTTCACACATGTGATAGGAGATCAGCTGTTTCATGCTTTGTGCTTACTATTGCCTGGTTAGACACTTTCTGAAGAAGTGGACTCCTGTTGCCATTAAATGGAGTGATCTCTACTCCTGTGTTCCAGTACCTGTGTTTTAGTCCTTAGTCTAGATAAACTAAGTAGTTAAAGTAGGAAGTTTGTATTTAGCTGTCTGTATGTTCGCTGAATTCCAGGGTTTCCCCTAATTTCACCTCACAGAAGAGAAGTTTGAATTGTGAATAATATGAAAAAATCACTGACATTTGTTTCTCAGCTTAAAGAGCTGGGTCTCTTGGTATGGGACTTGGAATAAAAAGCAATGATTCCATTGAAAGACTTTGGGATAGTGTTTGTCCTGGAGTCAATGTTGCAAGTTTGACTGTATTTATATGAAACCTCTTGATTTAAAAAGGAGAAATAACTGGTTCATGAACAAATTAAAAATCCCAGAAGGGTTACATATTTACTTAAGGCCCTTTTTTTCTGTTGCTTGTTCCACCACTAAAATCATAACCTTGCTTATAACCTCAGTAATTTCTATAATAATCACTTGAGATGTAATAAATAAAGGATTAGGATTTTGGGCTGGGAGTAATCAGTAGGAAGCTACAAAAGAGTCTTTGGTTTTGCTGGTGTTTCCTTTAACAAAAGAGCAGAGTGGCAGGAAAAAAAAATAAGTTAAGGAGAATTATCTGGAAATAAAACATTTTTGTAAAATTTTCCCTGAGGTTCTAATCATCTTTAGTGTGACCCAGGCAACATCAGAAGAGCTTCAGCATATTGAAGGAAGAAACCTATTTCACACCTCCCCTAATCTTGGAAAGCTTTCTCAAAGTCCCTATACAGAATTAACATAACCCTTTGGGACTGAATTCTGCATCTTGCAAAGTTAATGAAATCAATGGGACATGTGTGAATGGATATATTTGCAAGGTCTTGGCTTTAAATTAACATCCAGACCACAGTTGTTTCCTGATGGCTTCTTAAGGGACACCACAGTCTGGGAACATAAGCATAGAAATGCAAGTCATAGGAACTTAACACTCTGGGATAGCTTGGCCAGTGAGACCAATCCCCTTCAACTACACCATGAATGTGAAGCACCTATATATAATGTTATGATATATTTCCCAATTTTTCTTGAAAAAAAAACAAACTAAAATAGACTTATTCTAAATGTACAGAAATTCTGGGATTTAGTCCTGGCTCTAATCAATGGCATGCTGGTGTTTCACTTTGGTGTGAACAGATTCTAACCATGTACCATGCACCTGCTGCTGTAAATTCCCACTGTGCTAACATATAAAACCTGTTTCGTTATTAGTGATACACATCAAAAAAAGGAGTGACTGCTATCCCAATTTATTGTTTTCTTCTCCTTGCAGAAGAGAGAAAAATCTATCAAATGAAAAGCGGAAAATGTAAGTATTTCCTTTCCATCAATTCATTTTCCCTTTTATATAAAGTAACTTTTTAGAAGGGGTTCTGTGTTTTCACTAATATTTGGAACTGTCAGCTTCAAGGAAACAAAATACAATGCCTGTAACTGAAATGTACTACCTTCCAACTTATCAAGTAACATTCCCAGTAATTTGTTGTAAAGTACACATAATGAAATCAGACAGCAAGAACAGAATATTTAAAATGTGTGACTAATCGAATTCATTAAGAGATGCACATTTGATATTTTCAGTTGGTTAGTAATACACAAACAAACTCTGCAGTTGTCTATCCTGAGTTATGTGCATGTACACAGTTATATTAAAGCCAATAAACAACCCAATAGGAATATTCCCAGTCAGTATGACATACCTTTTTTGAACCTACAAGGTTCAAAGTGATAGAACTAATGACAGAACAAGTGCAGAAGCTCAGTAAATCACTTATCTTGCCCTACAGTTGCCATAGTTCCTCTTTCCTTACTTTAATGGAGGCACACTGTCTGAGAAAACATGTAGCAGAAGGATATTTTCAATGTACTGTCAGTCCTAAATTACATCTCTGTGAGAGTAGCACGAGTCATGTCATGCCATTTTACTAAGACAAGGACTCATGAGTGCACTGCCCACAGCAGAGTCACATTTCACCTGTCCTTCTGTGGCCTGCACTATATTGACAGGATCTGTGACAAGAAGCTGAACAGATTTGTTGTTCTCATGTTGACAGGCTTATATTTGTAGCAGTCCCATCTTCTGCTGGCAGCAGGCTCTGTCCTAGATGTGGCTGCGGGAGAACACCATTATTCTCTGGTACCCTTAAGATCATGTTACCCAGGTAATCTTCTTGTCTTTCTTCTCCTGAACTCTTGGTTCTGTTCCAGAAAAAGTAAGAGGTGCTGAATTACTATTTTTGTTATTGTACTGAACTGAAACCTGATTCCAAACCTCCTTCATTATCTCCTCAAGCCTTCAAGCCTAATTGACAGCAAGTCTTTATATCTTGATTTGTTCCCATTAGAAGTCCTTGTGCCCTTGAATAAACAGGTAAGGTAATAACTTTAATTACTGCTATAATTAGGTGTATCTGAAGCACCTGTGCTTTGGCATGAGAAAAAAGGACTAAAGCTGAACTATCTGCAACATTGATACGTGGTTTTTTTTAATGCCATTCATTGGGCACTAAAGGCACCCAAAGCAGACACAACAGATTAAGTTTAAGAGGCAGAAAAAAAATACTTTTTTTAATTCCTGCTAAATGAACTTATTTATTGCTGTAACAAAATAGGAAGAAATCTTCAAGTTAAAGGCAATAAAATGTGTGAAACACCTTAAAAAAGCCAGAGCATCTTTGCATTATGGTCATTAAAGAAATCAAACAAAAATAACTGGATCATCAACACAATAATACAGCATGGAACTCTGTAAGGCATAATGCCTTCCACATTTATTTTCTTTGTATTAGCAAGACCCTATAGAGTGTTAAGTAAATGCCAAAAATAGGGGTAAAAATTATTTATATGTCATTGCTAAACCTCTCTTGACGATTTTTGAGCAGTCTCGGGAATCCAGAGAGGTCCCAGTAGACTGGAAGCTGGTGAATATTGTCCTGATTTTCAAGAAGGGCAAGAAGGAGGACCATAGAAACTACAGGTCTGTCAGTCTCTCTTCAGTGCCTGGTAAAATTATGGAGAAAATTATTCTGGGAGGTATTGAAGAAGACCTGAAAGACACCCCTGTCATTGGTCACAGGCAGCATGGCTTCATAAGAGGAAAGTACTGCTTATTAAACCTAGTTTCCTTTTAGGACAAGGTAGCCCACCTAGTTGGTCAAGGGAAGGCAGTTGATGTAATCTTTTTGGATCTCAGTGAAATTTTCTCACAGGATCCTTCTGGAAAACTTGTCCAGCACAGCTGCATAAACACACCATGTGGTGGGTGAGCAATTGGCTCAGAGGTCGAGCACAGAGGGTAATAGTGAACAGGGTGACATCAGAGCGGTGACCTGTCACTAGCAGGGTTCCACAGGGCTACATCTTCAGCCCTGTGCTCTTCAACATATTCATAAATTACTTGGACACAGGACTGGAAGGGCTACTGAGCAAGTTTGCAGATGACACGAAACTGGGAGGAACTGCTGACTCCCTCAAAGGCAGGGAGGCCCTGCAGAGAGACCTTGACAAATTAGAGGATGGGCAATCACCAACCACGTGAAGTTCAACAAGAGAAAGTGCTGGATTCTGTACCTGGGATGGCGCAACCCCCGATGTTCATACAGACTGGGGAACGAGACACTGGAAAGCAGTGACAGGGAAAGGGACCTGGGGGGTCCTGGTCAACAGCAAGCTGAATATGAATCAGCAGTGCCCTGGCAGCCAGGAGGGCCAACTGTGTCCTGGGGAGCATCAGGCACAGCATCACCAGCCAGTCGAGGAAGGGGATTGTCCCACTCTGCTCTGCACTGGGGCAGCCTCACCTTGAATATTATATGCATTTTGGCACCACAATATAAGAAAGATATTAAGCTATTAGAGAGTGTCCAAAGGAGGGCAAAGAAGATGGTGAAGGGCCTTGAGGGGAAGTTGTATGAGGAGAAGCTGAGGGTACTTGGTCTGTTCAGCCTGGAGAAGAGGAGACTGAGGGGAGACCTCATTGCAGTTACAACTTCCTTGGTAAGGAAAGAGGAGGGGCAGACACTGATCTCTTCTCTGTGGTAACCAGTGACAGAACCCGAGGGAATGGCCTGAAGTTGTGTCAGAGGAGGTTGAGGTTGGATGGTAGAAAAAGGTTCTTCACCCAGAGGGTGGTTGGACACTGGAACAGGGTAATCAGAGCAGTGGCCACAGCACCAAGTTTGCCAAAGTTCAAGAAGTGTGTGGATGATACTCTCAGGCACTTTTGGGGATGGGCCTGTGCAAGGCCAGGAGTTGGACTCAATGACCCTTGTAGTTCCCTTCCAACTCGGCATATTCTGTGATTCTGTGATATGTATAAAATTATTTGTGTAACATAAATTAATGTGTATGACTAGAATTTCACTTGCAAACAGTACATTTGTTACTTTTATTTTCCATTTGAACCAGTGATGAATAGCAAAATAAAACCATTTATTTAGCTGTGTATGAATAAACTTGATCTTAAAAGGGAACCAAGTTATAGTAGAAAACATGAGTAAATAGCTCATTTTGGCTGAAACTTTAGACACCTTTAAAATAATTTTCAAATGCTGATTAAAGTAGAAAAGCTGAGAATGCATGGTCAGCATCCATACCATCTTCAAACAGAAAACAAGAAGAGTAGGCAATTCATTCATAGTCATAGACAGAAAGCTTCATTTCAATAATTTTAGGAAGTGCTACTATTAAGGAAAGTAAAGAAATCCAAAGTGTCTGAATTAATGTATCAGTATTTGGCACTCAAGGAAAATCAGACTGATTTTTGAAACTGCACATTAGACATAGTATCCAGGAGACTTTAGGTACTCCACGTGAATTTACATATAGTTTTGAACTATATTTTAGTAGTCTATTTTCAAAAATTTGGATTTTCTTTGGAACATCCTTTTGTTCTTTTCATTGAATTCTAACTTGTGCAGTTAATTGGAGCAACTTGGTCACAACATGTCTGACAGTTGCACCGTCACACTGAAAGTTCTGGGAATGCTGAAACCAGAGACATTTTTCAATGAGAACTTGATTTAAATAATATTATACACATGTTCGCTGTTGCATTGCAACATGGGTTTTGAAAATAAAATTGAGTATTTTAAAGGTTGAAATTGAGTGACAATTTGTTAAATTTTTCAGGGTTTATTTTCAGTTCTGGAATTGAAAAAGGATTTTTCAAGAGGTTTGGAGGTATCTTACATGCACACCTGTAAGAAATGTGATGATTTTTAGAACATGGTTATGTCTCCTTGTGCTGGTTTAAGGTAAACCGGCAGGAAAAAAGAACCCAACTCACAAAAAGACTGCAAGTCAGAACTACAATTTAATTAAAAGGTCACAATAAGTACAAGGTTACAGAGGAAACAGCCTGTTTGACCCACAGAAAACAGGTGTGTAACCCAGCCCCCTGGGGCACCAACAGGAGGGTGTTCGTCAGCCCCTGTGCTGAGCCCCACCTGGCCCCCCTGAGTACAAAGTAAAAGGAAAGAGGAAA
>JAWWEU010000081.1:122382257-122408757 GCA_035583155.1 Acropternis orthonyx | reverse complement strand
CATAGAGGGTGTAGAATACACAGTCTCAGCCACACCCACACAGTGACAAACTGGTCCTGGTCACTATAACCAGGACACTCCTCTAAAAAGGGACACAACTTCTCTCTATCATTGTGAGAAGTCCTAATGAGTATTCACTTTTGAAAATTTTGACCTACATATTTTTCTAACATAAATTTTCACCAGAAGTGATAAGTCTAATTACCAGAGAACTGTCAGGCAGGGGAAGTGGTCTATGTGACTGTGAGTTGGGAGAGGTAAAACAGACTCTAAATAATCTTTCTATAAAATATGTTCCACACTATAAAAGATTGAAAATCTACCATAAAGCAAGGCACAATAGGGGGATAATATGAGATAACTGTCTTGCCATTAACAACACTGTTGTTTTTCTTTAAATAAATAGAAGACTTCAAGCTCTACTGCTGTCCAATATATACTTTCCTTGAGCATTGAATTTCCGTAAAATCAGTCACTCTGACCTGAAAAATAGCTGATCTGTGGGCAAGGAATATTTTCTAAAGAAATTTCTTAAGAATTTTTCTTAGGTGTGAAGATAAATGTAGCTGTAAGAGACAGAGACAAGCCATTTAAATATCTGCACTTCAAAAATGTTCCAGTGTTTGAAAAAGAATTAAGGATCTAGAAATTCTTTAGTTTTTTTCCATCTCACTCTAACCAATCCATGACTGTGGGAAAGATGTGTTTAGTTCAGTTTTTTACCATTTAAAAATTGTATTTCTACTTTCATCTGGTTATCTGAGTTCCATCCATATGAACACTTCCAAGAGACATTTGTGATCCCAACTGTAGCATGAGATTAAGTACCTTTCAAAGATGCTCATCTTCCTCCATGGACTACAGAAGTATCTTAGATGCCTAAATTCTGCTCAATGACTCATTTTTTAGCTGAAGTTGAGTGAAATAAGTTTCAATGTGGGTAAGGAAATCTGTAAAAACAGATGAAACATAGGTTGGGATTTTTAAAGAAAAATTATTGGAAGCTTAAAGTTTTTGTCTGTAGAACTCCTACTCTAAATATTTCAGTGTTATTGGGAGATAACAAGGATGGAGAGTACGTATGATATTAGTCTGAAGCAGACATCTGAATGTTTGACATATTTATGCTGATATTCTTGGCAAATTCTAACATCTTGAAGGAATAAGAGGGGGAAAAACCAAAAATGGCTCTGTTATTTCTTCATTATTTCCTTCCAAAGGAAAGCATATGTTGAGCAAAATTTGTATTCCTTCCTTTCAATTTAGTTTTATATAAGTTTCTGCATTTAAGTTAATTTCTAAACCAGTCCAGAGTTACAACATAAATGAGGGTTTACTATATAAATGCTGCAAAAAGGACAGAAAGCAACTGCAGCTGGACTTCTGCAAATAGTCTGGTATGACACTAATCATAAAACAATGTATTAAATAGCTTCTATTTTTCTCATGTGGGATACAGGTTAATGTGCACCTTTGCAGCAGAGTCAGCTGGCATAACAGTTGCTGTCCATGTGAACTTGCTGCTCAGAAAACATATGAATAAGTTATTTCAGTTGAGGTACGAAAGAATCACTAGGCTTGAGACATGCAAGCAAAACATGGTCTGGCATAGACTATATCATTAATCCAAGACTGCAATATCCAATTATTTGGGATCCAGTCTAGGCATTCCTGTTACTTTTCCAGGCCAGGAATAGGATGTCACAACATTTCAGTTCTCAAAGCTTGTGCCCTTTTAACTACTGCATGGCAGGCAAGGGATGTGAGTTAAACAAGCAGACAGTCTTGAAGCAATCTTATTTTTCATACAAACATCCACAAGAATAAAACAAAAGAAAATATAATCTTGACAAAATTGAAATACTAACAAATAGTATTCTGAAATTATTTACATGGTGGACAGATACAGGATTTTGAACACAATGCCTTCAATTATTCATTCTGGTTTTTTATGGAGTTAAAATACTGTAGTTTAAATAATGCATTCTCAAAAATGTAATTTAAAAACTGATATCTGCTGTATAGTATCTTTTTAATAGCATACGATGCAAATGATAATTATCAGCCTTAACTTGAAACATACTATTTTTCATCATTTGAGTCACCAATTTAATGTGATTTAACATTAAGCTTTCTGAATTTTGTGATCCATTGTAACAGACTCCTTTTGCAAAGAAAGGTAACTCTATCTGGCATTCACAACCCAGCATGACTCCAGCATTTTAGAAAGCAATGACTCCTAATAGCTTTTCAACTGCAAGTAGAATACAGGCTAATTGCAACAAAGCCCCTCAGTTTAGTAAAACTTGAATCTCCTGACCGGTCAGACAAATCCATTAGGATTTTATTGGGTCCTAAAAAGAGTTATGTGATTCCCTAGGATCCAATCCTTGTCAATCAGGCATGGTAAATTGGATTCTTGAATAGGGAAATCCCTAAGGGAGAGAAGATGTTATCTAGATCAGATGCAGTGATTTTTTGACTCTGTGCTCACTAGGTTCTGTTCTCTCTTTAGTGAACCAATAAAACCATAATAAGTATTGATTAACCCATTACTGAGCATTATCCACTGGCTTCTGCCTGACTGTATTTAAACACAACACAGTGCCTCTCTGCTGCCATTGTACAGCTGTTTGCCTTTACATTGGCAGCTTTGTCAGGCTCATGACAGGTTTACTTAGTTTTCAAAACATCTTCAGTCACTTCATGTTCATTTCAGATGCACTATTTAAAAAGAAAAAGAAAGTCTTGAAAACCACTATATTTCCTCTGAAAGAGTAAGGAAAGTAAATAATGATCCACATTTTTATTCCACGCTGTGTCTTTGGAAGTGATTGTGCTAGCCCTTAAAAAAAAAATCAGATACTTTAAAATTAAAACAGTATAAAGCATTAGTCCTGCAGAAGGATAATTTGTCTTTAGGAATAGCATAAATTGTGGCTTTTTGCTTATGTAATTGTGAGCAGTATATGACAGCTGTGTAGGCATCTTTAATTTACACCCACCTGCATTCATTAGCTGCTGAATGTGTCATAACTCTCCAGACAGTGGACTACAGAATCTCTGAAGCTATGAAATTTTACCAGTGGGTGGATTGTAAGATTTGCCTCCAAATGGACTGTTCATGCATGAACTTTAGTTTGAGTGGGAGCTGATCTACAGTACTTTTAGAACTTCTTACTAATCATTAGCTTTTGGAGGAGCTTTCTGAATTTCTGAGTGGTACTCAATACTTGAGAGTACAGAGATCACCTAGATAAATTAACTTTGATTACAGGGGACAAGGTCAGGACCTGAATGGACACAGGTCGAACTGAGGCATCACAGATTCATGTGCTTTTTTTAACAATCACATGAATCATTGACCTTTTAGGAACTATTTTATTTTATCTTATGTTCAACACATGCAACATTTGCAGGAGAAGAGGAATATGTACTTTGAAAAATTGGTGTGTATTTATGTCTTTTTTTGGGTGTAGTTTTCAAGGCTATATGGTGTTTTGTGTTCATTACAGAATAGTCATTTGATCAAGTGATTTTCAATACAATGTCAAAATAAATTACATTCACTTCATTAGATGTACAGGAAGTATAGCTGAAACAGGGACAAGTATTAATTTAGGACTCTGCAGAAACTGACACTCCATCTTATGACCCTGAGGCTGTATTATTCAAGATACCCCATGATGGAAGGAAGTCTGTCTCCATAGCAATTACCTAAATCTTTTATCAGTCATTTCTGGAAAGAAAATTAGAGCAATTGTGTCAGGATGGTCATATGGGCAGAAATTGCACACTCATTCAAACCACTTATGTCTCTGACTTTGTCCCTGCTTGATGGCTGCTTTTGTTTACTACTATGCTTTTGAAAGTTTGATTGGACATGAGCAGATGTGCCGTACTGTAACCACAAAAGGTTGTCCTTTGTTTCCTTTCCATTTCTTTTATTTTTTTATCCCTAGAACTCTCACTGAATTACACTATGTTTCTGTTTATTAAGCAAAGTACTCTTACATCAAAAGAGCCAGAAAAGAATCAACTGAAACTAGTTAAAATTAAGAGCAGCAGAGTTCTCATTGACATAGCTTTAATTATTACAGAACATGATAATATTTAATGGAACAGGTTAATTTGATTGAACTCTTTAAAAGTGCTGTTAAGAGCAATACCTATTTTTATCTCATTATATCAATCATATCACACTTGCAGAATTTTATTGACTAGGTAGTTAGTGCAGTAATACAGAGCTAGCCATTTTTGGAAAATGAAGCCTGGTAAAATTTTAGTGTCCCGTTATTTTAAAAGTGGTTAACCCAAATTAAAATGGGAAGCTTAGCACTGAATGTATAGGGCTGTCTCTTTAACAAATAAAACAAAACAAAAGATGTACCCTCTTCCTCCACATTTAGATTTTTTTCACGGTTGGTTTTAGAAATAAGAACAAAAAGCTTAACTGTTGATCAATAATAGCTGCAGCCTACACTGAGTGGTATGAACAACAGTCTAAGCTTCTCCCTTCAAGTTCCTTGTTCAGGAAAATTTACAATTAATGGCTTTCTTACAACAGCAGAGATATCGCCTTCTTCATGGCTCAGCTAGGGACCTGCCAGACTAATCTATTCCCAGTTTGCTGGCCATGGTCCTTTACTCTATCTGTCTTAGCATATTGATTTCTGAGCTGTCTTATTGGTTCCTAACATAATTATACCAGGAGTGGGTCTCTTAGTACAGCTAATACATTTACACCATGGCATCCAGGGAAGCTTATTACAGCAGCATCCGGTAGCACCGCTACAGTTAAGGGTCAGTTGCCATTTCCATTATAAACCCCATTTTTCAAGGGTTTATACCTTAGCTCTTTTAATCTGTATCAGGCTAAAACTTGGCATAGACATTGTCAGTCTGCATAAAAATTATATGTTATTAAAAATGTTAGGTCAGTTAAAGCTGTTAAAAAATCATTTTGATGCTCATATAGATACAAAGACATTGCTAGATAGAATACTGAAAGATTTTATTTCTCTCCTTTGACTCTAAAACTAAGAGTTTGTAAGCTATAATATCTTGCTAGAAATATAAACATTTACTTTACAAAATGCATCTTCCTTAAGCACTTCAAAGACGAAAATCTCCACTGTATAAAGCATTGATAAAACATTATGATAAAAGTGTAATGATTCTTTTGATGCAGTATAGTATCCAAAGGACAAGTTGCTCTGATGCAACGCCAATGAAAATGTCGCATACAATGTATGAATAATTGGTTTTGGAATTTTAAATCAATTTAGTGCTGTGAATTAAGCCCTCTGTTTATCCACAGAGTGAGCACTCTTGGGTGTGTGGAGGTGGGGCAAACTGCATGACTTAACTGGAAGTGAAGGACTCCAGGTAGAGGTAAGGGGATATTTCAGCCTCTCTTCTATTTAATTTCACTGCTGACAGAATAAACAACCAATAAATGTACCCATTTGTGCTACTTTACCTTACTTTTTTTTTGTTTTGTTTTTTTTTGTAAAATGATGACCAGTCCATACTTCACTTGAATGAGACCACTGATCCCTTCCATAAATTCTCATCTCTCCAGTACAAGAATAATATGGACTTACTGGAGCGAGTCTAGCACAGAGACACAAAGATGATAAGGGACAGTATGGAAAAGGGACCATTTTTTATGTGAGGAGATGCTGGGAGAGCTGGGACTATTCAAACTGAAAGAGAGAAGACTCAGGGAGATCCCATCAATATGTATAAGAACTTGATGAGAGGGAATGAAGAAAAGAGAAGCAAACTCCTCAGCCGAGCGCACTGGCAAGACAAGAAGCAATGAGAATGATTTAAAAAATGAAATTCTGGCTGGCTGCAAACCACTTTTTTTCAGTGGAGGGTGGTCAAATATTGGAACAGGATTCCCAGAGATATTGTGGAACCTCTATCTGTAAAGCTATTTAAAACCCAGATAGAAATGTCCCTAACCTGCTCTATAGGTTCCTGACTGAGCAGAGGTGCTGAATCAGATGACCTCGAGACCTTCCTTCCAACACCAAGCATTCTGTGATTTTGTGATTCTGTGTTTACTAACAATTAACCACAGAGGGTGAGGTAAATTAAACAGTCTATAAAATAAACATGATACTTTTAGAAAGTTAACATCTAAACTGAAACCTGTCAAATGATCAGCCAGCTGTCAGAGCTAAAGAAGATTCACCAGAATCAAATAGTGGACAACTGTCTCTTTATAGTATGTTTTATAATCTTTGCCTAACCCTTGCCTTATTGAACCTCTTTACTGCTCTCAAGAGAACTAATCAAATTCCAGATTTAATATTTGTTCAAAGGAGTAAACCAATGAAGAATTCACTGTCCTGTTCTAAATGGGCCAACAGGATGCTAAGTTAGGGGCAAAAGTTTGTTCCAGTTGGCATAAAATGGTACAAACCACTGCCTCAGTACCTGGAGCCATGGACAGAAAAGGAGCTCATGGTAGTTCAGGAGTGTAAAGCTCCAGGTCAAGCCACACACTGATCAGGTGTTTTACTTAAGGCTCTAAAATAATTTGCCACCAAATTTTTGCAAAGCTTTTTAGTTCTTTAATATCTTGAGGTTGTGTAAAGAGAAAACGCGGACACGTTTTCTCAAGACATTTGTTTTAAGCTAATGAGAAAATAGGCATTTTGGCAACAGGTTCACAGGAATAACATCTAACCAAGGCAGAAGCATTTCAATAAGGTACCCAGCACATGACAACCCTCACAACACTTAGTAAAATACAACCCATAGGTTTTAAGTTACTCAAAAGAGATTAAGGAGGAATAAAGAAGGAAAAGACATTAAGGGAAGAAACAAGGAGTAAAGAAAGAGATTAAAGAATTATATAGCTATCACCAAAGAGTCGTATGGGAGTCCAGAGCTGCACATGGTGATGGCAGGTTGCTAGAGAAAAGGCAAGACGAAGTCCCTGTGCTCCTGTATTTATGTGGCCACTCCTCCCAGACGGGGTGTCCAGCTCACTGACCACTTGGTAGCTCCAGGCCAGAGTGACAGTGTAGCCATCCAGGGGCTGGGTCAGGGGCTCCAGAGGGTGTGGTGTGGGCAGGTTACCAGGCAGGCGTTTTGATTGACAGCTCTACCAAAACGGCTTCCAGTACTGCCTTGGGGCTGCAGGCCCTGTGCGCTCCATGGCAGCCCTGGCCATAGGGATACCGACCTGGCCCCTCCCCCAAAACACATAAACTGGTTGATTCGAACCAATAATTAATCCAGTGAAACTGAAGTACAGTCTCTCACAGGGAACCCCAAAGGATGAAGGAACACAACAGCCACTGTTATTGCTGTCTGAAGAATGTTAAAGTAATCCTGGGCTAGGGGCTATAGCCCAGACCACAACCGCGGTCACTGGAGATTTGCAAGTGAAAAGATACTTATGTAATAAACTGGGGACACCGAGAGTAAAGCTTTGATAAATTACAAGTATGTGCAACTGAGTTTAAAGAAGGTGTCTCTATAATGTCTAAAAAGTGATGACATTAAAATTTATTTCACTGGGCACTGTTAAATGAGAGATTGGTTGGGCATGAAGAGCTTTTGGACCACTTTGCATTTGTTTTCTCTCTTACCTTTCTGGATCTGTTTCCCTCACTTTCTCCTGGAGAAGTAAGAGCAACAGCAGCAGTTGCGGAAGTGCAGCTGACTGTGAGGTCTGGTGACCAAAGCAGTAAGGATATGGGAAGCAGAGCTGCTGATCACAGCTGTGCCTTTTTCACCCAAAACAGAAGGCAAGTCACAGATGCAGAGAGAATGAGACATTTGGATGTCTCCCATTGAAGTACTTTACATATAGAACACAAACCAAACTCCCAACACCTTTTCCACCAATAAGGCTTATAAGATTAATTTCTGTTCCGAAACTGTGACAATTGTTTCTTCCAGGGAATATGTGTTTTAGATTTTTTTCATTTTTCTTTTTTTTTTCTTTTTTTTTTTTTTTACCCCTCTAACCATCCTGCTTTATACTTCCAGTTCCAATTTTGATACTCCTTCCAGTACTTCAAAATTTTACAGGTTAAAACTTATGTTTTAGCCTTGACTTTATACCACTTGATGCTACTTACATGCAACTGCCAATCTGAATTTAGAGGTTTTTTATGTGTATGTAAACAGTACTTCAAAAGGATGGATATCCACTAGAATGCTATGATGCTGTCTCTGGAGAATTGAATGCTGATATAAACTTTTCTACTTCCATCTGTATTTTGGATTGAGAATTTAGAGATTTTTCTATCTCTTTTCCCTGCTGCACCAACATACATTCATGTTCTATTGTCTTTGTGTTTATGTACATCTATCTATCTATGTCAAATGTTTAACATATTTTTTAACTACTGGCCTGTTGAAAGCACAACCCTACCATACTTAAAATCTATAATGCTAAGGATTTAAGCATTTCAAATTTTAAATCTGCTATCAACTGAACAAAAATATCCATGGTATTTAACATCAAACTCATATTTTTGTTGCTTCTACCAGATGTATGATGTATTCATTTTTTTTCCTCTCAGTTCCTATGGAGCTTCAAAAAACTAGGTTCAATCTGATTGAGAGCTGTCAGCCTTAATTCTTATTTATCCAAAACCTTTACATAATCCACAGAAGTTTATAATCTGTCAGTATGCTACACAGTATGTGTGTGTCAATTTTCATACATGAAAAAAATTAAAAAGTATTCAGCATTATTGAATATAATAAATCACAAATATTCAGTGTTTACATTCCCTTAATCACCTTCAAAACATCATTTTCACTTCAAAGAGATGCTAAAAGTGTTGTCAACAGGTTCTGTAATGAGATAACTTTTCCAAAGCCAAACATATTCAGAAAGTGAAAGAAAGGAATGGTAGAAAATTCAGTGAAAAAACTAAATGTTATTTTTTAACTTCACAAAATCTCAGCCTTGATTACAGTCTGATGATAACAGTACAATTGTCACCAATGAGTTATTCACATGTAAGTTTCAAGGATGTAGCCCTTGGACGTAAAAAATACCTATTAGGTAATCAATACATCTCTCTGTCATGGCTCTTGCATTTTTTAGTGATTTATCTGGTCTAGTTTAAGTGTCTTAATTGATGAGACATTCAAAGCTTCATTAGAAAGACCAAAGGAGAAATGTTCAGACTGAGTTCAATAATGAAAACAATTCTACCAAAACTTAAGGAAATATTTTCCTCTCTGTCTAAAATTTCATCAAGTCTCAGCTGAATGAGATTTGAAACAAAGGAGTTGTCATACTGTGAAGGGGGCATAACAGTACATATACATACGAACTAGCAGACACACTGTAATAACATAATTCATAGTCTCAGACTACTGTATTATTTGGTAAAAAACGAATATCTAACTTTGCGTAGCTTGTCATAACAAAGTATTTCCAACTATTTATTTTAGTGTTCCTAATTGTTGTCAGAATATGACCTGGGTATGTGACACAGAATTTTTCAAAGTCAGCCCAGGAAAAGGGGTATACATTTATCAATGTTTTTATTTTATTCACCAATGCAGCAGCAGTTGTGAAGGTCTGTTTTTATTTAATTCTCAAGATTTTGTTGTTAATGGAAAAGCTGTCTCATAAATTAGGGAAGTGCTCAATTACAGGCCTGACAAAGATTGATTTAGTTCTGTGCCTGGTCACTACTGGAAAGAGAGGGCCAGTAAACACCCAGTCAAAACTAATGGTACATCACCTTAAAGGTGATCAGGGAATAAGTGGATTTATGATGAAAAAATTACTATATAACAGTGTGTTCTGTGAAAAGCTTGGCCAGAAGATATCGGAAGTAAGCCTGAACCTTTTCATTCACTTTACTGTGTTTTGTTTCAGACACGACTTACAAAGCCTCTGTTGAGTGGGGCCCAGAACTCTGTGTCCCTCCCTAGGAGGTATAGGTAGTTTGTGTCTTGCTAAAGAGGTAGTTCTGAACTGGGTTCTCACATGCTGGTGGAAAAGAAAGGAAATAACTTTTAAAAGATACTTTACTGAACGTGCATTGTCAATGGCAAGTCCCAATACTCTTTTACATTGCTTTCATAGTTGCAGTTTCACCTTCAAATTCAGGGTTCGTTTTACTGGTAGAAATCTAAGACTCAAATGTCAATGTCGATAATATTAATGTGAAGAGAAAGCAAGATAATTTGAAGTAGTCATGCCTCATTGAAGGAGAACTAAATAACCTTAGAACAACTAGAGCTAAGGAATTAAAGACAAGTAGGGACTAAAATCACATCAGATGAGAAGATGTGAAAAAAATGTTAACAATTATTAGCAAAACAAAGTGAAAAACAATGCATCTCCTCCTATTCTGAGGCAGAGCAGGTAATTTCTAGTCTTCTAATTGAAGTATGAAGGTCTGCTTGGTGTCTGTATGAGCCTGCAGTTCGTGATAAGATATGTATGTATAGCTATGTATTTAGGTTGTATGATTCAATATGTTAGGACATTATGGGATTATTACTGCCCCTACCAAGATGATAAAGCATTATGATACTGTCTTTGGTTTTATAATCCTGCACTATTTTTCTCAAAGAACTGCTGGCCAGTTCAGTCAAAAGATTAAATTAATATATTTTAATTTATATAAAAATTGGGTTTGTCCAGGATCTTTTTTTGAATATGCTGCAGGAAATGGAAGGTGCAACCAGAAAAACTGGAGAGTGAAACTGCTCATTTTATCCTCCTGCCTAGTTTAGGTAAATGTAACTCTGAGAAACTGAGTTGTTGGGAAACGAGAAACTTTACAGCCTGCTGTGCCCCAAGGTTCTCATGTGACAGCTGGCAGGTAACTCAAATCAGTGTTTATAAAGCTAATAACTTATTGTCTTTTCTTTGATTATGTTTTTCACTCCATGCATGAACTGAACCTCCGACTTTAGCAGAATTACATGTGCCAAAAAGCCCAAATACTCTGAAAGAATCAGAATGGTTGATGTTGGGCCTTTGAAAAGGATAGTTCTAGCTCTAATTTCTTTATGTTTTCTGATCTATAAAATACCTCTTCCTTACTTCAGAGAAGTCTTCTCAAATCCATATGATGCATTTAAGTACAATGATGACAGATAAATAAAAGCCTGGCTTAATTAAGAGATTAATCTCTTTCTGTCCAGACAAGAATATATATAGATGGGAAGGAGACTGGGTGGCTTGTGCCAAATAATGATCCTAAACTAACTTCTCATTGATTATATCCTTGTAAAAAAACCAAAACAACAACCAAAAAACCCCCCCAACCACAAAACAAACAAAAAACCAAACTCAAAAACAAACAAACAAACAAAAAACCACCAAAACCCAAAAAGCAACTACCCCCCCCCAAAAAAAAACCCAGAAATCAAACAGATATTTTTAGCCATTTAAATTCTCTGGGTTATTCAAAATGTGCATAAAATTAATCTGTGGCTCCCACCTTGAGAGTCACCATTGCTTTTCTCAGCCATCATCCTCTCAGTCAGAGTTAAACAATTAACTGTGCTGTTGTATCATTAGAGGTGCATGGATCGTTTTGCAGAAGTAGAAATAAGTCTGTCAACCTCTTTCCCCTCTGAAGTCAATACAGTTAGTCTTGATTCGCAACGATATAATGGAGAACACAAATTGGCTTTCTTACTGTAGCAACCAACTTCACTTTCAATCCAAGTCTTCCAGCTGGCAGTGTTATGTTTTGTGTCTCACAGTGAATTAAAGAAAATTAAGCACAAAGTGTGCAATACAACTCATGGAAATAGTGCAACCCTGATGTGCTTCAATAAATGTGGAACACAAGACTTTTGAGTATTTACTGGCCGCAGGAATTTATATGGTAGACTGATGATCTTCATGTCCAAAAAGGTGGAAATTTAACATTCACATGAGAACAAAAGGTAAATGCCATTTTGAAAATACACCAATATTAAAAGAAAAAGAAACTAACCTTATTATGTAACATGGGAGAAGAGATTTGCAATTGCAGTGAAAGTACCTACTTGGCTAACTTCAGTCCCTGGGCTATAGGAGAATGTGTAGCTTTGCTTACCTGACACTTGCTGCCACAAATGTGCCTTCAGCACAAAGTTCATTTAATTTCAGCTTGTGAAGGAGAGGCAGAAATATTTGGATCTCACAACATTACATTTAGGGTATAATATATTAACTCCATTTATCAATGGATTTGTATGCTATTAAAGTCTGAAAAAGTATTTTGGATGGATTGAATCTGATCTCCATAGGCAGTATTCAATCCTATTCATTGATATGATTAAAAAAACCAGACCTTCATTTGCTTAGTCTGTGGTGTAAAGAATGAGGAAATGTGTAAGTTCGTGAAATTTTTGAATTTCACAAAAAAAATTATAAGGATCTGTCAATATTAAAATCACTTTTTAAACAGAACTTAACCTCAAATTACAACTAGCTTTGCAGAGTCATTGAAAACTTTACTACAATGAAGTATACTGAATTTTTAAGTCAAATCAAGCAAGTTTGTGTTTACTAGAATTTTTCTTTCTCGGCCCTAATATTTCCAATTTGTCAAGCTTAATCAAAATAAAGAGAGTGGTGACTGAGTAAATTAAAATATTGTAGATATGATGAAAAGTGATCTATGAAGAATAAAACCTACTCCCGTGCAGACCATGTACACAAGACTTATGTATAAATGAAGCCTTGGTCCCTACAAGTCTCCCTGTAGGTCAGATGCACATAGGCTTTCAGGCATTGGTTTTGTGCAGAATAGAGACAAGACAGGCTCAGGACATTCAGATGAGAACTGCTGAAAGTGCTGATTTGCTGGATGGAGAAATTGTTTTCTCATACCTCTCTTAGAATATCTCTTCTTTAACTGCAGTGTTTTACTTTCCTGCTTCCTCTTTATTGCTGAAAAGTAATTATGATTTACTACCACAATCAACAACATCAACAACAAAAGTCGTCATTACCACCTTTCTCCTCCCTGTGTAAAAGAGAGAGCATAGGACTTTGGATAAAACAAATAAAGGCCAGATGGTCAGATAGAAACATCTGCTTGTGCTTAAATCTGGTCATTCCTTACACCAAGCAAGGAATTAACTTTACACGCAGTGACACCTACGTCATTTACTTGGATGTATTTCCTGCTAGTTTTCCTTAAGAAGAGAACAAAAAGGCAAAAAAAAAAAAAAAAAACCAACAAAATAGTCATCACTTTCCTTTTGTCACCAAAACCTACATTTTCTCTGAGTATCAAATACAGCTTTCAGAGTTTGAAAGCAACAAATAAACAACAATAACTGACAAATTGAAAAAGCATGTGGTTTTGTTATTACACATGTTCTGTGAAATCACTCCTAAAAAAAATCAAAGTTTTATATGCTAAATTAGTGTGTGGTTGTGTGGTTTTTAAGACTTCTGTAGCTTATAGATAGCATATGTATTTTATAATATGGTAGTTATTAAATAAACAGTAGGTATTCTCATGAATGGTAAAAGAATAGGTTTATAAAATCTGTGCAAGTGTAAATTACCAATGCATAAATATAACAGTTCTGTATAGAGTATTTTAAGAAATTGTATGAGTATTTTATAGGTTTAATTAAAAGTACAGTGAGTCAAGAAAGAAACAAACACCAATCACAAAGAGGAATTAAGGTAAGGAAGAAAGGATATGTTCCCAGTTGACACTTATATAATGTGTAGAGAGGCATAAATATTGAAGACTATTTCAGATGCTTGCAGCTGTATGGGGGGTTCTGATCCCAGAGGTAATGACACAGAAGAGTTGCTGTGCATTGCTGTGTATAATGTAAGGGCCGGAACACTTCCAAGGAACACCAGGGTCTGTGACACTACTCCATGGAAGCCTGGGCTGAAGGAGGGCTGCCTGACAAGATAGGTGTCGGGTTGGGAGTGTCAGTCCAGACAAACAGCAGAACCCTGTAGAGAGGAGAGCAGCGATTGAAGGATTTTCAGATCCTGGAGCTACTCCCATAGCAAAAGTTCACATTAAGGTTAAAGAGAGAGACAAACGGGAAGTACAAGCCTAGAAGACGCATGAAGAAGTGCAGTGGTTTTGGAACAGCACATGACGTAAGGAAATTAAGAGTAACAGCAACAACAACAATATTAATAACAATGGTGTACAAAAGAGGGGGGGTTTTACATGCAAATTGCTCACTGAGCGACCTGACAAAGTGCAATCGAGGCAGCGAACAAAACAGAGGCTGGACCCTCCATACACATCCTTTTACCCTGACCACAAGCTGTGCCCCTTCCTCCTGGAAGTGAGAATCCCTTACTTCCATCCTCCAGCAATGACATGAAGTATAGAATAACAACTTAGACACACCCACATGGCTCTGGGCTCCACCATCTCATGGTTACTGCAAAGAATTTACCTTGTCCTTGTCTGAGACCAGGACAAGAAGACTGATTTATGTTTCATGCTTCTCAGTCTAAGAAAATCAGAAAATAGAAAAGCCTCCATTGTTGTTTTGACAAAATTAGATGAAAGTAGAGAAGACAAAAACATTCATAGATTATTCCCACACATCAATGCAACAATAGTTATACTGTTGGTACCCAGGACAGAATAGTGACAACTGATTCACTAAGTTACAATGATGCCTTAGCATTTTTATATGCACATTTAGCATGTCTCTGGTAGTAACAATTTAGTTAATTCTTTAGTGTACATTTTTTCTTCTCTACATTTGAAGATTGAATATCTACATGAGACTTGGATATACTGATTTTACTCTATCATTTATGACATTGCATCCTATAATGATATGCAAATGGAGCCAATACATGCCTCTATCATAAAGAATATTAGAGAAACTAAATTTTGTTCTCATGGAAATATAATTAGAATCAGACTGTTTTCCAGAAAACGCAGTATTTGAAGAATTCACTTCATGGTTAAAAATGTACAAAGATACATAGTGAATTTTTTCACAGAAACACATAAGTCAATGGCAAAATGCAAATTTTTAACATAGGAACTGGAACTTAACGGTGTAAAGAAATCTTTTTTAATCCTAAACTATCTTTTCTACCCCTCTGTGCCATTTTTAGACAGAATCTTCCCTGATTTGGTCCAAAAAAAATTTACAGAAGCACCATGTTACACTTACGAACTTTAATAAACACTAAGAATTGGCATCCCCTCTGTCATTATCTCAAATTGTTTGAGCCCCAAGCTGGATGCCAAAAAGGACTGTCATTCTTTAATCCCAGCAGGCAACTAAGCCTCATGCAGCCACTTGGTCAATCCCTCTGGTGAGATGGCGCAGAGAATCAGAAGAGTAAAAGTGGGAGAAGTTGCAGATTGAGATAAAGACCGTTTAATAGGGAAAGCAAAAGCAAGACCCATAATCTAAAGTATCTTAAGTGAGTAGAATGAAGGAGAGCAAATGAATTCTAGTAACTGAACGAAGCGGAATAATATTTTATTCAGCAAAAGGATTTTAAGGATCACAAGCTTTTTTTGCATCCATGTGGAACTCATTCATGTGGAACTTATTTCTGTTTTGATGCCAGTCTACCTACTCAGTGCAGTTATTTACACATATGTTTCAAATAAATTATAAACTTGATCTAAATATTCTAAGCATGATAATCAACATTTTATAGATAGACTATAACTGAGGATGTGCCAAATTACCCTCCATTAGTTCAGTTATTGAACTACAGCTAGCAGCTGTCTCATTTGCAGGCAGTTTTGGTTTTTTGCCTTCTGTATTGACTGCTATCTCCTGCATATTTCATTCTGAATTTAAGGAGTCATTATTCCCACCAGGCATCATGTCTACATTTTGTACATGACCCTTTAAAGTAGATACTCAGCTGCTGCTGACAAGTCAGGTATTTTGCTAATATTTTAAAACTCTACTGAAGCATAAGTAGGTATCATACACCCAAATTAAGTGAACACTTCCAGGTTTAGTGTTGAATTAAACAGAATGGTAGGACTCAGTAAAAAACGATGAATAAGTATAAATTAACTTAAAATTTTGGTCATTCTATGTAAGTACTGAGCTATTCTGAATTGTAAACAGTCAATTGCAAAACATAAGAGATACTAACAAAGTTTTAAATGCATGAAAGAATAGCATGCTATTCTCATCAAGATGACCCTAAGGGTTGCAGCTTGTCCAGTGTGTTGAACTACTTTCACTAATATTTTATCAGCTTTAATTGCAATTAAAAGAACTAATTAAATGAAATGACACTTTGAGAACATTTTTCCAGTGTAGTTGAGAGCAACATATGAAATTTGATAAATAAAAACTGAGCTATGAGTTAGATACATTTTTTTCACTGAAATTAATTATTATGTTACCAGTTTTAATCACTTCAGATTTTGCAGTTTGTATAATCAGAGGATGCATAGGAATGCAAGAGCTATCCTTTTTTCCCCAAACAATATGCTAACACAGCCTTCACAAACTTTAAAGCCAATAAAACATGCTTATAAAATTATTCTCCATGATAATGTAGTCAAAGTTACAAGATAATACAGTGTACATTCTTTAGATTTAAGTTTTCTCTGACAACAGATTATGCTGGAATAAATTCCTCTTACATCAAAGGAATACTGAACAAGTGTGAGAGATGAATGAGATCTTTTTAACCTCATTTTGGTTTCTAATTGATCAATATGTCAAATTTCATGTCTACAAGAAAACTTTATTGTTTCCGTGATGCTTGTTCATTCTTTTGCAATATTTTGTGTCACCATTTTGTGCATCCACCAGAATAGTGTAATTTGCATTCAGTAGGTTTCAGAAACTGTTGTAATTTAAATCATAAAGGAAAAAATGCCTTATCCATTCACATAAAGAACCTCAGTTCATGACAGCAAAAGTTCAGGATGAGTTGATGTATTGGTCTGCATAATTAATCACATTTTGTATGGGAACTCAGCAAGAATTTAGGTAGTTTTAATATTCTCATTTGTCCCTTAATAGACTTCTTTCTAGAAAATCTGCATCAGGTAATTCCAGGAAAATGCCTTGCTTTCTGATCTGTATCACCAAAACTTCCTGAGATGAACTTTCATACTCTCTGAATCTCCACAAGATATTTTTTCATGTTACTCAAGCAATTTTCTTCAACCTTGAAGCCTGAAAGGCATTTTTTTCTCCTAAGTTTCATTTTTGTTCTAATTTCACACTTTTTATTATGCTAACATATTCTTTTATTCTTTTCCTTTTATCCCTCCAGATTTTTATCCTTCACTGGTAAGTTACTGTCTCATTTTATTCCTGACTGCTCTCTTCTCAGCATCCTGCGTTGACCCACAGGTTTTACGTTATAATGTACTATATTTACTTTATCTCACTCTGATGACTTCCTGCATTGTATGTTTACATTCCTGGTAGAAACTGTGGTGCATTACCTGAAATCATGACATGGTTCATGGTTTTCTAAATTCCTCTGAGCTAATTGCTCTTCTAAAAATAATCCAAAAACCCTAATAAACAGACAAACAAACAAACAAACAAAAAACAAACCTCAAAACTTTCCCTTCTCATAATCCATGAACTGATTATGTGAAATCAGGATAAGAATGGGAAGGTGAGACTTTGTACAGGTTTTGACTGTGATGGAGTTAGTTTTCTTTGTGGCAGCCATTACGGTGGTGTTTCAGTTTGGTAACCAAAGCAGTGTTGATTGCACAGGGATGTTTTAGTTAATCCTGAGCAGTACTTCTCTGTTTCTCATGCTGCCCTGACAGTATGTAGACTGGAGGTGCACAAGAAGTTGGGTGTCACGACTGGGACAGCTGACTCCAGCTGACCAAATGGGCATTTCGTATAATATAGAATCCCATCACATTCAGCAATTATACCTGGAGGAAAAAGGGGATACTGAGAGTTATGGTCTCTCCCTTCCCAAGTAACCATTACACGTGATGAATCCCTGCTTTCAGGAAATGGCTGAATATTTGCCTGCCTGTGGGAAGTAATGAATGAATTCCTGGTTTTGCTTTGCTTGCATGCACAGGTTTGCTTCACCTGTTAAACTGCCTGTATCTCAATCCACAACTTTTTTACTTATACCCTTCCAAGTCTCTCCGTTATCCCACTTGGGAAGAGCAAACAAGTGGCTGAAAGGATAGATGTCAACTGAGGCTAACTCATAACAAGCAAATAAAAGAGAGGCAGTTTACCACATTTACCTCCTTGATTAATACAGTCATAACATAATTTCTATTACCCATTTTATTGTGGATATGGATTTTCTATGTTGAGTTGGTAGGCATGACAAATATTTAAAAGGTTGATGACTTGTTTTAAAATTTATTTTAAACTATAGACAAAATGAAGGCTTAAGAAAGAGGCTGAGAACCTGTAAAAAGTTGGAATCAGGAATCACTGCTTGCTTTTGGGTGACCAGGAAACAACAGGGACAGTCCAAGACACTGCAGAGACTGGGCTCCTGCACAATCAGTGTAGAAGTTTACAAGAGTCCTAAGTAAGGAGTAATCTCCATTTATACATGGTAGTTCTGCTGATTCTGTGTTAAGTTCCTTAGTGAAAGGCTACATAAAACAGAATTTAACGTAGGAGAGGGAAAGAAAAGGATAAATGTAGTCTCAAAGGAAAAAATTTCAGTCCTTTATGAGAGATCAGTGGTGTTAAATTATTAATATGATGAAAGGTTAAGGAGCATCTGTTTCTGCTTATGGTCCCTGGTCCAGTGGACCCTGATCCAGTGGTGGTCTTTCAGTTTTCACTTGCCTTTAGATTTGCTTTGTCCACTACAGCTACATCATGCACAACAGTCTCCAATGGTAAAAACAAAGCAATTTCTCACAATGCACTTTAGATTAAGGCTCAGGTCTATTTCCACTACAGCGAGCAAGTGTTAGATGCACAGTTTCTATTAACAGTAGAGAGAAATCTGTGCCTAATCCCCACATGCATCCTTAAGTGCTTGCCTGTTCAATGTGGTTTTAAACTCAGCCATTTCTTGAAGCAGGTGAACAAATGAAAATAACCCAAATATAAAAAACCCCTCCTAAATGTTATTTTTCTTTTCCCTATCACCAAGCCTAACAATTATGTCAATCAGCATTTCCCAGACTTTATACAAACTGACATTGGTTTCTGGAATAAGAACTGTGTTCTCTCCCATTTCATGTTTCAAAAGGTGTAAAAATAAGGATTCTGTGAAAGATAAAATTACTTGTCAATTGTACAATTCTTTCTTCACATTTTTTGTAAGCTATATTGAAGTGATAGAATCTTTTATGATTACTGAACTATTTATCACAAATTTTAAGTTAATTGCAGAAGACACTACTCTCAATGCTCATCCTTTTTAAAAAATTTTCAGGATGTACATGAATCTTCCCATGGTAGTTTCGAAAAGTATAAAACAAAATAATCCAATATCCTCATCTAATGAACCTTCCATAAGTTCAAGAACTAAGTTACAAAGGATTTGAAAAATTGCTCAGTGTGTCCATTTAACAAAAATATACACGCTGGCCTAATTTTAAATCAATGGCTGTATATCCATCCTATCAGAAAGGATACTGTCAAAAGCACACAAACCTTTTCTTCTACCCGTATCTTTCCTGTTTGTTTTCCATGCCTGGGCATGCCCAGAGGCTCAACGCTTCACAGCTGTACAGGTCACTGACCACTGTCCTTGCTACTTAGTGGACATTGGTAGGGGGATGAGCATTGTTTGGAGAACATCCAAACATGCCTATGCTAATGAGCTGAACCAGATTAGGCCATGGATGCAAGCAGTGGTAAACAAGTGTCCTTACTGTTTAACACTTGGATGCTCCCTGGAATGATTTTATTCTGCTCCAAGTAGCAATGTCACAAGTATTGCCCAGCCATATCTTGGATAGCTGTGATGTACCCAATTGTTCCCAATAGGCAGCACTGATAAGTTCAATAGGCTTATGGAAAGGAAGAGAGTTTGGCCATTTGTGTCGATTATATCTTGTTCTATTTTATTCACAAGTATAGGTTGCATTGTCCTTAAAAATCATGAAAGCCCCTTGCTTAGAGAGAGTCATGCTAATAAACATAGTCATCCAGGAACTAATAGTAGAGTGGTCATATTAAATGTAAGAAATGCTTATAAAAAAAACAAACCAAATTCAACCTAGTAGTCTCTTGAAAAGGGGAGGATTCCTGTCTGAACATGGGTTTTTTCTTGTAATTTTGTTTTAAATTATAGGTCTCACAGCATTTGCCCAAGTCTAGGAACCTTCTACAGCTACTGCCTTTGCAGCTGCTACCCTCTGCTTTCAACTGCTAGTACTTTGTTTGGTGTGGAGTGACTTGTTCACTTAATTCTTTCAACAGATATTTTCTAACCTTGGAGTCTTTTCCCTACACCCTCTTTCACGTCATCTTCTGCTTCCAAGCACTTCTGGGGCTACATGAACCTGACTTAAGCTGTTTGCCTGTTCTGCTTGTGCCATTTGCCATTTCCTTTGCAAAGGGCTCTTACTATAACAGCTCTATTCTAGGCAAAGAGTGTGAAACCTTTGAAACTGGTGCAGCTTCATTGCACAGACTATCAGAAGACTATTAGAAGAAAACAACTTCATACATGTTTAACTGCAATAGGATTTAGCAAATTTTAAACAAATGAGAAGTGGATAGACATTTCTAAATGCCTATTACCTGGCTGCAGAACCATGTTGATCTCAAAGGCATTTTCTTCCTGCACAGAATAGAGGGGCAGTAAAAATTGTTCTTTGAAGAGAAAATGCCACCATCAGGAAAGGAAGACAGTTCAAGAAGCTCAAAGAGTCCCAAAAGTGTTAGGGAACCACGGAGAACATCTAAAGGGGAAATTCCAGGTTGTGAGCAGCCTGAGGAATTAGTTTAAAAGAATTCCTTTACCCCACAGAAATCCTTCAGATGAAGCTGCAGCTGTTGGATTCTTTCACAGCTAACATAGAGGGATCGAGCTCAAACAGTTCTCTAAGTCCTGCAGAACAGCAGAGGATAACTAAAAGGTCTAAGAGCAGGTCGTACATTAAGGCATTTTCCTCTGCTGATATGTAAAGTGAAGAGGGAGAGGGAGAGCAGAAAAATTAATAATAAGTCATAAGTAAGGTTCGAGTTTGAACAATCATATTCTTTCTAACTACATTTAGCTTTTTGCTCTAATTAGATATAGTGTTTTTCCTTTGCTATTAAGAAGCTACAACTTTTCACTTCAGACGTTACTACATTTCAGTGGGGGTGAAGAATAAGCTGTTTGTATTTTGCTGTGAAATGCCCCCAAGCACCATATAAAGAAAATTACTATTGTAGATGCTTCGTAGCTTGTAAAATCCTCTGAAATAAAATGTGGACTATAAACATTATATAATAAGAATGACTGATGAAGAACAATATAGTCCTGATAAGTATGTGTTTATTGGCAGGTAATTAAAAGGAGTCACCAGATCAGGGCAAAGCTTTTATCCCAAGAATTTTATAACCATATTTAGGTCATTAGTTTTTGAGGTATTTGGATGATTAAAGATGGAGAGATACTAATAAAAATACTTAATTCTGTTTCTACATGAATAGTATGCAAAAGGCATATGTATGGCCAGACTTCGCGAACGAAGATCTTGGGAAGGGCTCTCCCTCTCCCCACGTGGGTGTGCCCTTCCAGCCTGCGCAGTGGATTTTTTAAGTGAGGCACAGTGTGCGCAGAACTGGCCCCACCATGTAAGTCCTAAGGTCCATTTGTCACGGCCGAGCGAGCTTGGACAGTGTATAAACAACATAATGGCAAGGAAGTAGTCTCTTTGTCAATATAACCTTTTTCATGTAAAAAAAGTGTTCAATAAAGGTCATATCTCGACCTAAAAACAGGGATTATTTATCTGTAACTGATCTTTGAAATGCAAAGTCTACAAGTATATTCACACAGTACCTATAGAGGAGATACTCAGGGGAGAGGTAGCTGGTATTACAGTGAGACCTGTTAGAAGGACTTGCATATATATTCATTTGGACAGCTTCTTTATTAGTATAGTGTGAATATATATATGAGAACACCTTGATAGACCTACTTGCAATTGCTGTCATTTACGCTTACCTATTCAAAGCCCTAACTACAGCATCAGTCAAACCTCTTCTGAATGCACACTCTTACAATGCAAATCTTTCCTGCCAGCTCCTAAATCCTTAGAAACCTTCAGAAATTAGAAGGGAGGAAGAATGGCTTGTGAGTGGAGGTTTAGGCAAACAAGTTTCAAGTAAATATTTTTGTCCCTTAAAGCACCAGCTTATTTATTCCTTCCAACTCCACATGACTCCAAGCAGTACTCCTTACCACAAAACATCTACTTAGAGGAGGATCACTGACTGATAAATCAAACCTGAGGGACAATCTACCTTCTCAGTTTGAATATTCATACCATTCATTATCTGTATACCCCTGGCATTTCAAACCATGAGTCTTCAGAAATAATAAATATGAACTGAGTTCCATATGACAGCTTGAAAGAATCAAGTATGAACACATTTGATCTCTGATTTCTTAGGTAAAGTATCCTCAAATTGAAGCAAGACATTTGCTCTCAATAATTTTTCCAAGGTAACCTTATAGAGATGATTATTCAATGAGAAGTACGCTAAGTTTAGATCCCTAGTCATACAACTTAACTGCAGACAAGGTAATGAACTGCCAATGGTCTCTTTTAGTCCACTGACAAAATTTGCTGCATGCTGAAAATTTAATGTATTGAATCTGGTTTCAGGTTTGAGGACATGGAGTTGAGGCATTTCAAAGCAAATTAGCCTCTGGATTTGTCTTAGTTTGAAAGAGAAAACTAAGATATCTGTGGGCCAATAGAGCAAAGGACCCCACCCAATTAACCACACCAAGGCTCACTGTAGATTTCAAATTAGGGAATAGGTTTAATTAGGTGAACGGTAAAAGGGCAAAGGGGGGAAAATAACAGCTCCCAAACCAGTTCTAAGTATATATGTATAAATATATACATATATGTACACACACACACAAACTGGGAACAACAACTGACTGAGCAGAACAAAGAAAACACAAACTTTCTGTAATACTAGTCATGGACAGTGGGTGACACTGTTGCGCTGCGGTGCAGCCACGCTGTTCTCTCAAGCGCCGCTTGGATGAAGTGGCGAGGCACGGGCTGGCAGCAGGCAGGACAGCTGCCAGGAAATGGAGGCAGACCGGACCCCGCCTGGTTGGCAGCGGCTCCAATGGATTGGGCTGGTGGGTGCAAGACTGTGCCTGCTCCGGCAGCGGGGCACGGGCGTCCAGCGGTGACAGGCTAGGAGCGGGGTTGGCGTCCGTGCACAGGGGGTTGGATGTCCAACCGTAGCGGCGGGCTAAGAGCGGGGGGCTTGGCTCGCAGGACGGAGCGTCCTGGCGGCGATCAGGCAGTAAGAAGGAGAAACTGACTGGCTTGTCTCAGTGCCTCAGGATCCACGGGAAAGCTGCGGAGAACAGCTCCGATGCAGCTGGGCACCTCGGATGGCTGTAGACAATGGCTCCGAACACAGCGCTGACCAAACCGCATGTGTCCAAAACCGATCCAAAACCAAAAGTAAAAGCGTCCCCTCTCTTCCTCCCTCCCCCGGAAATTCTCCCTTCCCCCCATCCCCTCCTCTCTGCTCCAGGCTCCACTCCCGGTCTGGGAGGGTGAGGGAAAGAGAAAATTCTCCAAACTTAAAACCATAACAGGATTCAAGATAAACTCTGATACTACTAATATACATGATGTATATGCTTCCCAAAGTAGGAATGTAAACAGATTCAGGTATATAAAATAAATTCTACCTTTTATTCCTCTAGCTGTCAATACAACTGATGAATCTGAAAGACAGAGGAATCAATGTATTTCCATTTCAAAAGGCTTGTTCACCAGGTCTTTAGTCTATTTATGGTTAATATTTATTGTGTAGATAATGACCAAAATTATTTAATCAGCCAAATGAAAGAAAATCAGCAATGCTTACTCTGAGGCAGAACACTAAGTAGCTTTAAATAGAACTGATAGAATCATAGAATCGTAGAATGACCTGGGTTGGAAGCGACCTTAAAAATCATCTAGTTCTAAACCACTGCTATGGACAGGGACACCTTCCACTAGACCAGGTTGCTCAGAGCTCCATCCAGCCTGGCCTTGAACACCTTCAGGGATGGGGCATCCACAGCTCCTCTGGGCAACCTGTTCCAGTGCCTCACCACCCTCACATAAAAGAATTTCTTCCTAATATCTAAACTAAACATACTGTCTTTCAGTTTAAAGTCATTACCCCTTGTCCTATCATTGCACATTCTTGTAAAAAGCCCCTCTCTGTCTTTTAGGCTCCCTTCAGGTACTGGAAAGCCACAATTAGGTCACTCTAAAGCCTTCTCTTCTCCAGATTGAATAGCCCCTATTCTCTTAGCTTTTCATTTTAGGAAAACTACGTCTGTAGGAAGTGTAGGAGATGAAATAGCGAAAACAGTTGATTTTCTCATTTGCTGGAAAATACAATCCATTTGACTGAATCTTTTGTGATGTTAGAATGTCAGAAAGTATATAGCCCATATTTGATACCTCCACCATTCACAGGAAGAAGTGGACAAAATGGACAGCTAATGACCCAAGAAAGTCTAGAAATAGTGATGTGGTTATTGTGTCTCACACTGAAGGACCCTCAAGATTTTAACCATAACTGTGCCATGCATTCTGGAGTCAGGATTCAGAGTTGTCACATGCCAGCCTCTCCATTAGTTGGTTGACTTCAGACATAGAAGGAACTCGAAACTGGAATTTATCAATTGCTCTTACAGAAAAGCAGGAAGACACAATTCTTTTTTATTTCTATGGAACAAAATAATCACTCTTGGCACACTCCCATTCCTTGACCATATCCTTTTAAGACATCTTCCCATATTCTTGCTTTCTTAAAATGTTGGAAATTAATAAATTCTGGGCTATGGGCAGATAAACTGTGAGAAAGTGTTTCCACATAGCCTGTCTATTGACTGACCATATCCTTGCAATGTGGATGAGTTTTGATTCTATCTTTATTTCAATACAGAATATGTCAATTTTATCATCTGCTATTGTCTTCATATGATTACCTTGATGCAAACATAAAACATTGACTCATGAATTTGTGGCTGAAGGGCAATTGTTGTCTTTTGCCTTAGTTTTCACACAACATTGAACATCACATCTCACATTATTGTTGCATGTAGTCATATTAGGATGTAATACTCTGGATCAGTTATAAAACTAGTGGGATGATTTGGCTCAGTGATTTAAAATTAAAGGATCATACCCTAACCAGAGGTTGAGAACCTCCAGAACCAAAGAAGTCTATCCTTACATTTGTTTCTACTATCTGTACCAATGACATGGCAGAAAGAACTGAGTGCATCCCCACCAAGCTTGAAGACAAGAAGAAAATTTTGCTAGATAATACAGTTGAGAGCAGATCAATCATCCATTAACTTTCAAAGTGTTTAAGATCTTCCTGGAGAAGTATGTCCACTAAAACAGATAAGAAAGCAAGACTTGAGGTCAAGATTTCTAGTGTCATACTGAATGATAGGATCTTGGAAAAGAATGGATGTTGACTTATGCTGAATATTTTTTTTTTTAAAGAGAAGACCTATGTAAAGCAGCTTGCAGGCTGAAATACATGAATCAGTCTTCTTCTGAAGTGACCAAATCACCACTGCAGATATTTTCAAAGAAAGATTTCTGTAACGGTCAGAATATGATACTCAGTTCTTAGGGGCGTGAACACAAATCTGTTTATTGCTTACACGTTTCGATTAATATAGACATATTACAATAAGTAGGCTGAGTTATGCTAAATACTGGGATGGAACATTACAATTAAGAGAATACATTATGTTAACTAAGGGAGACAAGAAAGATAGGAGCTATTCCATATTTATGGCCACAAGGTCAGAGGGAAAAAATAGATGTTGCTACACCGGTTTCAGTTCCAGCTGGGTCATACCCCTTATCTCTTTGGTGGAGACTGAGGAGCCCACAGCCTTGTCAAATGCAAATAAGGCCTGTCTGGAAAGGAGCCATCCTATCATGATAGGATTATGTCTTATCATCTTGGAGGTTTCTGTGTTTTTGCAGTTTCCTTCTCCTACAGATTTCTCCTTGATCAAGGAGGACTGGGTTAGACAGCACCTAGCCAAACCTGACATTCTCAAGTCAATGGGCTCTGAGGGGATGCAACCAGAAGTGCTGAGAGAGTTGGTGGACATGATAGCAAGGCTGATAACCATTATCTTTAAAAGGCTGTGGTGATCAGAAGAAGTGCCTAAGAACTGTAAAAATGCAGATGTCATCCCAGTCTTCAAAAAAGGCAAGAAGAACTACAGGACAGTCAGTCTCACCTCAACCCCTGGAAATCATAGAATCATAGAATCCATTGGGTTAGAAAAGACCTCAGAGATCATCAAGTCCAACCCTTCATCCAACTCCCGTCTGTTTACTAGATCATGGCACTCAGTGCC
>JAWWEU010000081.1:122347760-122374599 GCA_035583155.1 Acropternis orthonyx | reverse complement strand
TTTTTTTTTTTTTTTTTTTTTTTTTTTTTTTTTGTTTTTTTTTTTTTTTTTTTTTTTTTTTTTTTTTGCAGAGGACCTTGTATAAACTTGAACAAACATTTTCCAAAGTCTGAGTATTGTCTTGCAGAAATCCAAGTTACATAGTTCTTCCAAAGTAGCAAACTAAATTATCATTCACAAACAACAAAAAATACTCAATTTGTTGTAGTGAAGGAAACTCCTAACATTACAGAGTAGGCACTTTGCGTACTACATTGCACTCAGATCTGAAATGGGAAATAAAACAGAAGTGGCTGAAATCTACCTTAACTCTTCCTTTACGCAGAGTTGAAAACTATGGCATGTCCAAAATTACATTTGCAGTATCTATTACATGCATTTCAAGCTTTCTAACTACCTTAGTTACTAGAGTCCCTTCCAGGATGGATGAATGACAAGTGTTAGGGAATGAACCTCTTCATAAAGAAACTGTTTGGATTGCTAGGACATTGAAAGTCACCCTAACACTCTGTTCAGGAGAGCTAACTTCAGCCTCCTTAGGGACCTTATCAGAAGTGCCTCCTCAGGAGGCTCACTGATGACACAAAGCTGGGAGGAGTGGCCAATAGACCAAAGTGCTGGGCTGCCCTTCAAAAGGACCTTGGCAGGGTGCAGAGATGGGCAGAGAAGAACAGTCTGAAATTCAACAAAGACAAATAAAGAGTCCTGCACCTGGGGTACAACAATCTCATGTACAGGCTGAGGGCTAACCTGCTGAAAAGCAGCTCTGTGGACAAGGAACTTGTAGTCCTGCTGGACAACAAGCTGTCCATGAGCCAGCAGTGTGTCCTTTTGGTCAAGAAGGCCAATGGTATCCTGAGCTGCATTAGGAAGAGCACTGCCAAAAGGCTGAGGGAGCTGATCCTGCCCCTCTACTCAGTGCTAGTGAGAACTCATGTGGAGTGCAGTGTCCAGTTCTGGGCTCCTCAGTACAAGCGAGACACGGCGCTCCTGGAACAGGTCCAGCAGAGAGCAACAGAGCTGACTGGGGGACTGGAGCATCTCTCTTATGAGGAAAGGCTAAGGGAGCTGGGCCTGTTCAGCCTCAAGTAGAGATGACTGAGAGGGGACCTCATCAATGTCTATGCATATCTGAAGTAATGGTGTCAAGAGGATGGAGCCTGGCTGGTCTCAGTGGTACCAAGCAGTCAGACAAGAGACAATGGGCAGAACCTGATGCACAGGAAGTTCCAGCTGAATATGAGGAAGAACTTCTTTAGTGTATGAAGGACCACGCACTGGAACAGATTGCCCAGAGAGGCTGTGGAGTCTGCCTCACTGGAGATATTCAAGAACCATCTGGATGCCATCCTGTGCCGTGTGCTCTGGGATGATTCTGCTTGAGCAGAGAGGCTGTATCCACTGTGGTCCCTCCCAAATTTACCCATTCTGTGTTTTATTAAAATAGTTATATTAGAATATTAATATATTAGAATATTAAAAGTATTTTTACCATTTATTTCAGAAGATATACCGGTTTGCAAGTACTTGAGTGCTTAAGTGGGAAAGCATTCAGCATTACTTAATTCACTACTCAAATTTTGCCTGAGTTTATTTGGGTGGGGAAGAGGTGAGATTGAGGTCTCAAAGAAACACATGTTGTTTCTATTGCTATAATATACCCTAAATTTCCTTTTACTCTAGATTTTATTGACATCGAAGCCAAACCATTCTACATGGAAAAGTCATTAAAAAAATCAAACCCTTCTGATTTCACTTCCAATTTAAAAAGCTTTTAAACTAGAAAATTGTTCCTCAGAACCTGCATTATTGCTAAGACAGTTTCATTAAATAAATATGTATCACTACAAGAAATAAATGCAAAGCAATAACTGCCTTGAAAGGATAGATTCAGTATAGACCAAAACACATTATAGATGTTCTGGGTCTTCTATTTTCACTTGTAACCAAATGAAAAATTCACTAAATAATAAGAGCATGTACATCGAAGGGATCTTCCAGAAAGTTAATAACTAAAAGAGAAATAGGAGGGGGGGAAAAAAATCCAAAACAACAGAAAAACCAACACCCTCCACCTCCATGAAAACCCCAATAACAGGAAAAACCAGTCAGCTTATGGTAAATTTGCCTGTAATGACAGATGGCTTGTTCAAGTATCCTTATAAAAGGTGCTGTTAGAAGTGAGGCTTAAGTATTGTATTTATAAACTCCTTTTTGATTTCCATGTCATGTTTGTTCAGGTTACTTAGCTGAAGATACTGTCTCTTTTACTATCATTTCTGCAAAGTCAATCCAACAGATTAAATTAAAGCTTCTTTCTTTCTGCCTCACACATCATAAAACAAAGAAAAAAATATTTCAGAAGTTGCATGCTGTTTCTGCTATCAGCTGGTAGTGATGGATGAAACAGAAAGAATGTAGTTTGATTTAATCAGTTAGCTTAACCTTGCAGAGAGAAGAAAGTCACCTATATAATGTATTCCTGTGTCTATTTTATTTTCAGACATATGTGTTCATGCATACATATATATTCTAGACATACAGGTCTATCATGTCTCACTTTTTATATTAGAGTAAATGAATATATAGAAAAGGCAAGGTTTACTGTATTTCATGTACAAGTCTATCAATGTTTCATTCAGATGACATTTTGTTAATCTTATGTTACACAAAATAGCTTCCCTGTCTAAAGAAATCTGCAGAGAAAAATCTGGTCAACACATTACAGGAGAAGGAGAACTAAACATTCTGCTTTTCAAACAAGACAAAGATCACAAACATTTAACAGGAGGGATTTCTCATCTCTTCAGTATATTTTCTGCATTCTGTGCTAAGCTAATAGTTTCATTTCAAGAAGAGTTCCTTTTCACAGTTCCACCTTCACTTTCTCATTCCATTAAGCATAATGGACCAAATCCTGCAAATATGCATAGACAAATTCCTCTGATAATTAGATATTAAAATCAAATACATCAAACTATCAAACACTATCAAAACAATCACAATATTCATTGTCTATTTTTCTTAAGTTGCTTAATTATCTGCCTCAATAGAAATATTGTATAGATCTAAGCCCTGAGATTCACAGAAAAAAGGCATACTGTGTGCTTCCTTCATTCATTTGAAAATGGGAAGTAGATTGTATCATGGGTAGGCTATTTCAATTATATTTTGATATTTTTTGCCATTTGAAAGATAGCGTGTTACAAATCATGTCAGAATATTTTTCCTACTGGACTTTTATATCTATCCAACAGTCAAAATATTATTTGTGAAGCATGAACATTTTAATAACTATTCTGGTTTTGTGAGCTAGTTGACACTATAATAGCAGAGAAAAGAAACTATGTTGAAGAATTATCAGAACAAAACACTGGAAATGATGAATCACAAGTAATGAAGCAGGAGCTAAAGAAGAAAAAATGTGCAAATTTTTGCTTGATTGAAGAAATGTTGATACATATTGGTGTGTAACTTATGACATACATATCCTGATACATTTGTACAGATAGAGCAGTATTTTATAATTAAAATAAAACAGCAAGGAACAATCCCTGGAAACAAAATTTGAAGACCTCATTATCTGTGCGGTATTAACCATATCAATGCAGGCACAGAGTGAGTGCCTGGGGTCACATCGGGGTCAGTTTAGGAATAGGAATTCATGCCCAGGTCCGGGCATGAGCACTACAACCCATGGTTTGGAAGTGTGGTTCTTGGAGAAAAGGTGGGAAAGATGGCTTATAACCTTACAGAGAAAGTTCAAGATTTGGTGGGAATTTATAAAATGAGAGGTGCAGTTGCTATAAGCTGATTGCCTACCTCTATAACACTGTGCAGCAATGAAATGGGCAGCTTTTTGCTCCCCTGTCACCAAATATCCTCTGAAATTGAAGATCAGGGTTAGAGCTGCAGAGGACAGACTAGAGGGGTAAGTGGCTAACCCTGGGTAGGAGAATTTATTAAGGTCAAATATCCAAAGGGAATTAAATCCATCCATGCTTTTATGCACTCAGAAGAGAAGCAGTCTGACCCTCCACCATTTTATATAATATTTACCATGTGCTAAGAAGGTATGAAAGATCTAAGGGGAAAGAACTCTATTTATTTGCATTTTAAACCCACTTTTATGTGGCATAGCAAATGTTACTATCTTCTCAGCCTGAACACATACTCTGGGCCAAAGTATTGTGAGAATGTCTTAATGGATCAAACAGCCATCTTCTTGAGACTATTTTGAACTGTATATACAAGAAACAGCACTGGCAGCTTAAGACATATAAACAAAATACATAAGCCAAGGAAGTATTTATCTCATTTATGAGAAATAGGGCCACAGAAAGGACTGGAGGGATGAAACATCTCTCATATGAAGAAAGGCTTTATGAGAAGGGCTTTAGGGAGACAACACTGTGGCCTTTCAATGCTATAGGCTTATAAGAAAGATGAGAACAGAACTTTTAGCAGGGCCTGTTGTGATGGCACAAGGGGTAATGCTTTAAACTAAAAGAAGGTAGATTTAGACTAGATATAAAGCAGAAAAATTTTACAATAAGGATGGTGGAACACTGAAACAGGTTGTCCGGAGAGGTGGTGGATGGTCCATCGCTAAAAACCTTGAAGACCAGGCCGGATAGGGGTCTGAGAAATCTGATCTAGTTGAAAATGTCCCTGAACGGGGAAGTTGGACTAGATGACTTTTAAACTTCCCTTCCAGTCCAAATAGCTCTATTATTCTATGATGCTATGAAATATGAACAACCCCATCTACTGTGTATTTCCTTTCCAAATAATAGACTTTATTCCACCAACACCTCTTATCTTTACGACTCCCACATATGCCAGGTGTACCATGGTCTATTTGTTACTCTTAGGAACACTTTTTCTGTATCCTAAGTAATAGCCCTTCACCTTTTCCCAAATATAAAAGTGTTCCATAGCTTCTCTTCCATAACTTCTCTGCCATAACAAAGCAAAAAGAAATGAAACTTTGTAAGGATGGCTGAAGTAAGCCCAGCAGTGCAATGCAGCAGTGTCACTCCTTGCCTCCAAGAGGCACAAGAGTTCAGAAGTGGCCTGTAGCTGATGAATCTAAAACTTATTGCTGGTTATATGTACTAACTACAAAAAGCTGAACTGAGTGAAATTATAAGAATAGCTTTCCCAGAAATTCAAAATTCCTTAAAGTCTCACTGGTCATAAGACAATTTAAAACAAACTCTGATTGTTGGGGGATAGAGTTAGAAGGGAAAAAGTATTATGTTAACTAAAATTCAGAAAAAATGTTCTGGATTCTGAAGTGAAATTATTTACCTGTGAGCTGACTTCCATGCCCCTCCTGTTTATTGTGAGACTTGAAGTATATAAACACCATATTCTGCAATGCAATGTAGGCAAGACAAAGTTAACCTGGGTTCCAAGAGCAGTATTTCTCTATTAGTTTATGGAATCATAGAACCACTTAGGCTGGAAAAGGCCTTTAAGATCATGGAGTTCAACTCTTAGCTTAACACTTCAAGTCCACCACTAAACCATGTCCCTAAGTGTCATATCTACACATCTCTTAAAGTAATTCCAGGGATGATCACTTAATCACTTCCTTAGGCAGCCTATTCCAATGCTTGACAACCCCTTTCTGTGAAGAATTTCTTCCCAATATTCAATCTAATCTCCCCTGGCACAGCTTAAGGCCTATTCTTTTTGTATTACTGTTTGTTGTTTAGAGAAGACTGACACCCACCTTGCTACTCCCTCCTTTCAGGTAGTTGAAGGGAGTGATAAGTTCCCTCTGAGTCTCCTTTTCTCCAGGTTAAAAAGCTCCAGCTCGCTCAGCTACTCCTCATAGGACTTGTGCTCCAGATCCTTCACCAGATTTTTCACCTTTTTCTGGACATGCTCCAGAACATGAATGTCCTTGTAGTGAGGGGCCCAGAGCAGGACTTGGGATTCGAGGTGCGGCCTCACCATTGCCAAGGTCAGAGAGATGATCACTTCCCTAGTCCTGCTGGTCATGCTCTTTTTTATACAATATTATGTGGTTTCCACAAATTAAGAAGATAATTTAACCAGCATGAAGGTCTTACAAATAATAGAGAGCTGTTTAGCTGTATACACTGGAAAGAGGGCATGGAACCATACATAAATTACATTTTGTTTTCTTTCACATGCTGTAGAAAAGGGATTTCACATGAAAATTGCAAGATATAAAGTTGTAATAGCATATTGTTATACAAGAACACATATATTCTTTTGAATCTACTCGAGTAGGCTAGGTCTAAAGGATTATTTTGTTTTAATGGGCATTATGTTTACACAGTAATCAGAACATAGTACACACAAACCTAATAATGATAATCAATGTTTAATCAATGTACTATAGACTGAGGCATCTGAAAGTAATTTTACCACCAGCAACCAGCCACAAAGCAACTCTACTGCTGTGGAATGAGAAAACATTTCCTATTTTACCATTGGTAATACTGGAATGACTAAGCAACACATTTTTCAAAGTGACTTTCGGATTAATGTTTATGGTTTTCGCATGTCTGACTGTAAAGTATGCCTGGAAAATATCAGGAAAGTAGCAAATCCAGCTAGGAGAGAAGTTTCAGGTTCTGAAAAACTTGTGGAGGAAGTTGAAATTATTTCTACTGGTCAGATAAGAGAAGCTTTTCTAGCACCAAAAACATGAATCTGTTCTGACGCTTTGTTGATTTCAGTAAATGCAAAACTAGTTTGTTTGAATTCATGTATTTATACATTTAAGTGTTACATGCTTCCATTTATACTCTCTTACACATTTTATTACCCAATTTAATTTATTAACATGTTTGCTTGTACTTGTTATTGCCTAAATAAGACAGCTGAACCTGGACCTTCAGTTTGCTATACACTATTCATATTTATACTTCTAGACAACACAGCTCTGTATACGCACTGATAGTGTGAATACACCCAAGAGATACAAGGTGAGAAGAGTCACAGGGATACAAAGAAGAAGTAAGCCTTTCCCAAGCCATTTAGAAAGATAGTGGGAGGCATGCAAAGAAACTTACCTTATATGTTCCCAATAAAGGAATCTTAGCTTAAAACTTAACTATTAGGCTTTCATTTCATAGAATCATAGAGTCATTGATGTTGGAAAAGACCTTTGAGATGATCAAGTCCAACCACCAACCTGGCATTACCACTATGTTCACCATTAAGCCATGCCCTGATCCATACAAGTTTTGAACACTTCCAGTTCTTTTTCTAGTCAGATTATTTAAGGATAAGTTACCAAAAAGAGACTGTTTTACCTTCAAATATGTTAACAGATGGAAGAGTCAAAGTATGGAAAGCTAGGTTAGAACATGAGAGGTCTGCTAGCAAAGCACTCAAAAGTCATGGTATGTCACAGAATAATTTATCTGATAATTGTATTCCATTTTTATGTAAACAGATTCTGCTTTTGCCTTCATTGCTGAAATAAAAAAAGTATTCAGCACTACTTTTTTATGCTGATAGTTCAAAAATGTGACTCCTGTACTTCATGCGGCCAAGCCCTGCAACGAATAAGGATTTTACTGTCTTTCTTAGATTTTCATTTGATGCTCTGTTAGATTTTAGTTTGCTTCATAAAGCTTTATACACTACCTATTAAGGAAATCCCTGTTTAACCAAGAAATATTATGGCCTCACATTTTACTAACAAGTAAATGAAATGGAGACATTCTTAGAATCTTCCAGCAAGTCATTCATAAAGTTCCTCTCAAAGAAAGGGATGAAAGCTAGATGTCCATGAAAGTCATCTTTACCTTGCAGCTGATCCTTAATCCATTTACTGCACACTATATAGCTATTTCAGTGTAAGAAGTAGTAGACGTCATTCTGTTTCACAAGACATCATTCAGACATTACAGAGTATAATACACAATGCTCTGTATCATGGCAATTCACTGTGAAGCTTAGACTTGACATCAAGTGTGTTCAGTGAATGAGTGATCCCACAGAAATAATACACAGTTGCTGCGCAATTAAGAATGCTACTGCAATGCACATAACACAGGTGATCATATAAAATAACTCAAATAACTTCAGTTTTGATATTTTCTGGCTTTTTGATGATTCATTTGAGTTATGCCTAAATATTACAATGAAGCAATATGTTAGACATCCCTGAGCAGGTAAGTTTACAATTACTTGGAGCAGTGCAGCCTCTGAAGCATGGCGCTGCACCTGGGCAATTAGCTCAGGCGTAACCTCAGTCTGAAGCAGCTTTATTGCTTCCAGTTCCAGAGTTAGCTCATTTAGTGCCTGTTTAGAAATTGCTCTGACAGATACCTGTTTACATTTTGTTTTCTGTGGGAGAGAGGAAAGAAGAAAATATTTCCTTGTGCCCAGCCTGACATAGGTAGTCAGGTACTCTTACCTCCTTCTACAGGCTTTGTAGGGAATCAGGACATCCCCAAAGCCCTGTCTCCTTAAAACATCATATTCCACCATTTCCTGTTCAAGCTAAAATTCCACTGAACCCTCCTGTATGTACATCTGCACATCTAGCAGAATCCTGAAACACTATGGATTCAATGGAAATTTCCTGTCAGTTTATACATTCTGTCAGAGTCAGCTATAATAAAGAAACCACAAGTTACTTGCTTTAATCTTCCACAGAACACCAGGGTTTTGGCAGGAGACACTTTCATCAGAAAGTTTATAACCACCAGTTGTGGAGTTTTTCAGCTAACAGGCATACGTTAAAGGTAAATACAGTTTAATTATAACATGTGTGTTTATTCTTTACTAATGAATTTGATTTTCACTAAACATATTTAGTAATCAGGGAAAAAATATATTCCTCTAATTTGCATCATCAACTTACAATTAATTCACTGAGTTCTCAGAAATGTTCATTCCCTGGAAAATATTTTCCCAAGCTACTTACATATCTTACTTTTTCAGAATAAACACTGAAGTAAGCAGCTGACACAGAACATGCTTATTAAGCAATATACCTTAAAACGTATTTTGCAAGGAAAGATTGTCTTTTCAAATACCAGAACTCTAACTTCTTCAGCAGTTTTGCTCCTGCTTCCTCATCTTTGAAGTTTCTACTGCTACAAAACTTTTTCAGCTTCACAACATTTTAATTCTATAAAAAAAAAAAAAAAAAATGTACCCTGAAAATGAGATGTTGTCATATGGGAAAAGAAAGTTACTTCAAAAATACATATAAAATACTTTAATCCCATATAGGAGTTTCCAAAAGAAAATTATTGCACCATTGCACTGGTAGAATGATGAAAACAATGCTACATTCTGTGCCGTCTCAATTATATTTTTGTCCCTTTATAAAGAACAAGCCAAAGAAAAATTATCCATACATAAATAAGGGAAACTTTCAAACAGCAAAAGAATTTGCCAAAGACTACAGAGTATCCAGAGCAGTTACAACTTTTCAGAGATCTGAAGGCTTCAGTAATGTCATTTCGGTTTTAATATTATTGAAAAAGCTTAATTCAGCCTTTTTGATGGGTGGGTCAAGTGAGATATTTTAACAGATCAGAGTTATCTGATTTGTGCCTTGAGCATGCTACCCCAATCCATAAGTATATTTTACTAAGAATCTTAAATTATAATAACTTACATCAGTTTTAGACAGGAAGGGGCAATCTGACTTGTCAAATCAAGCCCCTGCTATCACAAACAGACATGCTCTATCATCCTAGTAATCTACTGGAGTTTAGGTAGTACACCTCTCATCAGAAAAGCATTTCATAATCTGTGAATGTTAGAAATCATCTTACTATTTCCAGACAAAGCTTTTCAGGACCAGTTAACAATGTTGACACCCAGTTACAACAGCATATCTTTTTCTGCTTGGTGTTTTAAAATTCTGATGTTTTAATGTCACAGTGTGCTACAGTCAGCTTTCATTTTCCTAGGCTGAACTTCCAAGCTCTTTTAGAATCTCCTCTTCTCCTTCCCCTGACCATCCTAGTAACCTTCCTTTGTACCTGATCCACTCTGTATTCTTTCTGGAGCAGAAACTGATCCTCAGCAATTAGTTTTACAGATCTTTTATGACTTAGGAGCCTGTTGTGGTATATAAAAGTTTGTTTATTTGTTTGTTTGTTTTTATTAAGAGAGTACCTTGCCTGATTTGTTAGTAATTCCTTTGATAATATTTGCAGTTCCAGGTCCTATAGCTTCCATTGGCTTCATGGTTCTCCAAATTTACATCGTTCCTTGACAAATGCAGCATAGGATTCACACCTGTCTTGGAAGGTTCTTCTGACCTGGGCAGTACAAAGAGAGAAGCTGAAAAGAGGAAAATATGTAATACTACAAGGTGATTTTTAAGAGAAGAGGAAGCTGAAGGATAAGAGCTAGCCATGGAACAATACATACAGTTATTTTAAATTATCTGAAATTATGAATATGCTGTCAATGTACATCCCATTTACAGATTTCTGCAATCTTTTCACCAGACTATAACATCTGCAGGAACAGTAGCAGGTAGTCTCTGGGAGGAGGGCCAGGCATAGAGACTTGCAAACAAACTAGAAAAAAACCTAAAAAACCAACAAGTGGGAGGTAACCACTTCAGTGTAGACAAGATACTATCTCATTTTTGTTTTTACAGGTTCAGGCATACAACCTTTTTTCAGCTGAATCACAGCTGGCCTCTCTAAAACAGCTTTAAATCAATGTATTGGTTAAGAGGTTCAATGTCTTAGGGGGGTAGAGGTGCCTGAAGGTTCGAAAGGCAAGATCCACACAGCAATCCCAAAGCTGTGCAATCAAAACTCTTGCAGCACCATACACTCTCACTGACACACTTTTGCCCTAATAACCTCTGCCTTTAAAACACTTATCCTTACACTTTCAAAGACCAGGAAAGGATATTAGCCTCGCAGTAGATTGTCATTAAAATGTTGCATGCCTCTTCGAAAACCTAAATGGTGGAGTTTTATTGTCAATAACCAATATTTACTTCTGTTAGGATATAACTGCACTGCTTTTTGGGGCACAGCTGCAGTATTTCTTTAAACTTCATTAATTACTTGTTATAAATTTACAACTTCTCTTGTCATATTGTATGAAAAACATGGAAATGCATTGTTTCCATGAAATACAAGCTGTAAAACCCTGCTGTTTTTAATCCAGCTTGCGTCAATTTGTTCTGTCAAATGTTTGTCAGTCTCCGAGTGAATATATATTTTATTTATAGGTAGAATTATTACTTTTCTAACTTGCAAATGTTGGGAATCACACCTTCTGTGTGGTAAGTATTCTGTTTACTTTTATACAGTTATTGGTTTTTGTTTCCTAAAATAGGATCTGCCCAAACCAGGGCAAAAAAAAAAAGAAAGCATTTTATTTGTTGTTTTTATTTAATAAAAGTTTAAAGCTAAAAGCTGCTTAGCCACAAGGGAAGCAATGCAGACCAGTGATAAAGCCAGTAGTCTCTATTTTTAAAGCTGTCTTTTATTTCTGTAATGCTGATGGCCAAACTCAAGCTTTAAGTAACACTTCCCCTTGTGACCAGGCTGCTTTCAACTTTTCCATGTTATTAAAACAGCTAAATTGAGGGTATTCCATGAGTCTAATTTGGAGTTCAGCTGCTGTTGTTGTTTTTAAATAAGAAATGAAAATCAGAACTGGTCCGGTCATCAGGGAAGCAGTACCTGAAGTTAAGCTGGGAATAACCCATACCATGTTGGGACTACAGAGTGTTTGCATAATGTTTGTGATGTGGGAAGTGTTTGATTATGGAAACCTGTCAAAAAGAGAGAAAATGTGTGCCAATCAATACTGGTTTTTATCTCTTTGCTTTTTTAATTGTTATTTCAAAACACTTATTTTAAAAAGTCATTAAAAGTACAGCCTTACAGTGTTGCTGAAATGTATTTGCTGTCATCTAAGTTGCTTTTTTGCTCTGCTTTGAAATACCGTAAAATATATTTTCATCCCAGCAATTTGAAACTAGCCATGTTCTCCAAGCTTCATAGACCCATAAATAATTCTGCACTAGAAGTATTAGTTTAGGAGACAAAGTGAAGTTGTAAGTAACAGACAGTTTTTTCATCATTCTATAATTTCAAAATAGCTCCTTACAACAGCAGACTTTGCAATGGCTTTAGGTTTCAGCTCGCACACTGATTCTGAGCCAGAAAATGGATTGCAACATCACCAGGATGTATTGGGAGTAAGAGCAACTGTGCAGGGCAGTTCTCCAGATGCTATTGAAGTTCAAGAAAACAGTTGAGAAGTAAGCATTAACTATGAATTCCGTTACTTTCAATTGCTTACCTATAATATCTGCTTAACTTGCTTGAAACATTCATCATCAAATGTACAGTGAAGGCAGTGAAATTTTTGATGCAGGCAATTTTTTGTTTCTAACAGATGCATTTTCCCCATATAACAATTCATTGGTATCTGAAATAGCATAATAAGAAGCTGCAAGCACATTCTGTTAGACACAGGGGTGACACGAGTTAATTTCATTGCTGTCAGGAGATATCTTGATGGGTATATATTGTGCGTTATCATGAGCTAACACAGCTGCAAGGGATTATGTCTTCTACTAATAATGGCATAATGGAACACCATAACTTGTCACAAGATTTCAAGTCAGCTATGAAATTAACCTATTTCATCACTGAAAAAGAAGGTCCCTACTGATTCTGACCCCCCCTCTTATTTAATGGGACTTTGGTGCTCTTGTAAATAGAAATTATGAAAGTTTCAAGGAACTGTGGAATGGCTGCAGTTATTGAATAAAATTTGCAGGTAGTTTCTAAAACCCACCCATCATACTCTGCATACACAGATAATGTGAACCACATCGCGATTTTATAGAAAAGTAACAATTAATATCTTAAACCAAAGTCAACTGAAGGAGTAAAATTTACCCTCTGGCCTATGTCCCATTCCCCACATGGCAAAAAGTAATATCAGTGTATCCTGCAGCATCCTTTGGAGGCCATCAAACTCCACAGCACTGAGGAATGACTTTATTAAGAAGTCCTGACAACAACATGCCAGATCCTAATTTGTAGTTCGTAATTCCGTTGTAGGAAGTAACCGAACAAGATAAAAATGCATCAAAAAAGTAGCTCATTCTTTGAGAACAAGATACATTTCACTACTGGATGAAATTTGTACCCATTTAGAGAACTTAATCAGCTCACCAAATAGCCAGAGGTGTGCTACGGTACACACCAGGAAGGCTCTCAGAGGTACCTAAGGGAAGGAGAGAGCAAAACTGCCTCCTTCAGTGGCAATAAGACATTTGGCTGGGTCATCTCACCTTGTCTAACCAACCTCTTTAAAACAGAAGTAATTTTATGAAGCTGGATGGGCCGAAATTACTACAGGCCACCAGGTGAGAAACTGAAAGAGCTCCATATGTAGTCACTGCTAAAAGGCACAACATTGAAATTCCAGTATTGAAGAGGCACACCAGAGATTACCCCAGTGAAGTCCCACACTCAAAGCAATATTTGAAAACCACTTAAGAAAATAATAACCATTTCTGGCCATTTAAAAGTACCCAGGCATTTAAAGACATTTAAACAGTTGGTCTTACTGTGAAAAGCAAGTTAAAAATATTGACATTAACAGGGAATTAGCTTATTCATCTCCTCCTAGGGTTTTTCAAGTAATTTGGCAGCAGCAGCACTGTTTTAGCTGATTTGAACTATAGTTCCACTTTCACCATGGCCATGACTATACAGTTCAGATCAGATCCAAAAACAGTGTTTACAACATACTTCTGAATTGCTCTAACAATGTAGTGTGTATATCAAATAGAAGAAACAGAGTATCTTGCATAAGACCACATTGAGGCAAAAGAGCAGTCATCAGCTACTACTCTCTGGTTCTTTCCTGAGAGAAAAGAATAGCTCACTCAAGTGCCTCTCAATAATTCTTGCCAGGGTTTCCAGCAAGGTCAACAAAGCTTCATGGTCAATGGCTAGTGAGAGTGAAAGGATTAGCAAAAGCATTTAATTTTTGTCCATTGATGACAGCAGATCACTGAGCAATAAGATTTCTTTTCTTACTCTCAAGGTCATGTAGATGAACTGTTCCTGCTGAAGTTGCAGGAATTAAACTTATAAAATATGCTTTACAAAATTTAGCTAAGAAGTTAGATTTGATTTTAATTGTTTAGCAAACCCCAAGAGCTAGAGTTCATAAATTACAAGGTTTTGTGAGCACAAGCATTAATTGAGTTACGTGTGCTTTCTGAAACGTACTGTCAGTTGATTCTTGAAAAGATTAATGTTCTTGTGATTCCTTTGTATGCATGTCTGAATTCTCCGCTTGTTCCCTGTAGGTTCTGTTTAGTGGCATTTAGGTCCTCTGATGGAGCAGATGACTTTTTGCAGCTGACAGTATTGTAACAGGGATCAGAAAAAAGCTTATTCCTCTGACCCCCCAGTCTGGAAGAGGAACTAAAAATACAGATATGGGTAGAAACTGCTCTTTAATGTTTTCATTCTGTTGATAAAAACAGGCTTATTTTCTCTGAAGAGAGGGGGCTGAACCTTGCTAGGATCTTCCTAAAGCCTGTTGAAGACACAGATCTCCCTGTTGGATTTTGTTTTCTTTCTTTGTTTGTTTAACAGATAAAATAATATTTCTGGGGAAGGAGACAGGCAGAGACAGGGAAATGTTTCTTATGGACAGGGTGGTGAGGCATACATACTTGATCTTTGTTCTCCTTTTCCCATCTTCCCATTTATAACCTAGGGTTTGCCCAAAAGTCACCACAGTAGGTTTCCCCCACCTCCTTCTTCTGGCAGTGAAAGGAATTTCTACATTAGTAACATTATTCTTTCCTTTGCCTCTTCACAGGCAGTTACAGACACAACTTTCCATATCTTCATGATGATTCTATATTGGCAATCTGGGAATTATAAACATTTTATAGGTTTCCCTGGCCAGGTCTATGGACAGAGCATCAACAGTAACTTTGTTTAGAAAAACCTCGGGAGACAGGCTGAATGCTGCTCTTTTTAAGACTTGATGGAAGTCTAAGCTATCATGAAAACTTGCTTTTTTTTTTAGGAAAAGAAATAGTATCCCTTAAACTTCCCCCATCTCCCTTAACCGTCCTATGCAAAAGCTGCCCACAGAGAATTAGTTTTTAAAAGGCAATTAAAATTTGTGGTTTAAATTTGTAATTAAAATGCATTAAAATAATTGGTATTTGATTTAAAGGCTGCAAGTTATTCTACAACAACTAATGTTTGGTCATTTGATTTGCTTTTATTTTCTACTGAAATCTCGCAAGAAATTTTTTCTTCATTTTATCAGTGCAGGACTTAATTAAGAACAGAATTCAACATTTTAAGGACATCTCCTGAATAACTTAACTGAACCGAGCATCTTCAGCTGGATTCCCAAAAGTGTTCAGCTAGGTCAGCAAAGAATTTGGGCTGAGAATTGTGGTCTGCATAGCCTCAGAGTGCTCAGTGGAAGTGTGCTGAAAGCTGAATTTTCCTGGGCTCTGCCTTCTGTATTCAAACAGCAAGATAACCTTCTTCCCTAAATACATAAATTACAGCAGAAAGGACTGAGATCAACCTGTAATAATTCTAGGAGAAGAAAAGAAATACGCTTTCCTGTGAGGAGCGAGAAGACTAATTGTGCAGTAAGTAAGCTAAGAGCTGCCTAATAGCAAAATTTAATAGAAAAAGTGCAAAGTCCTCATTTAGCCATCAATATGTGTTTAATCATAAAACAAAAAAATATTACAGGGTTGGCTGCTAGTATAGAGCATTATCTAGAAATATAGGGTATGTGTCTCCACACTTCTACTCAATGGAGTTATGCCACTGAGTACAGAAGGCCTTTAGATTCTTGCTGTTTGCCAAGTGTTTGAATGGCTTACTTTCAGCAGAAAACAATCGATTTTATGAAAGTAAAATGGAAGTCATCCTACCTGCCAAAGAGGCTTAATAACAGAGCAATACCCTTTTCACTGGTAATAACAATATGCCCCAAACCATAGAGTTAAATTGAAATACATGTATGTCCCAACATATACTTTCTCAGAGAGTTTAAGATGGCTAAAATCTATGGTTAAGCACATAGGTCCTAGTCAGTAACTGAGACCACACCTCTGAACTGCATTTTAAAAGGCAGATTTTAATTATTAATGCAGGGTAGATATAATTTATTGTTACCATTGGCACTCTTAGAAGCCATTTCATTAAATTCTATGTATCAACAACAAAATGAGTAACGACCTAATTAAATATAGTATAACACAAACTCTCAATGGGGCCTAAATTTTGTAGGGCATACAAGCCTGGAGAACAGAGAGGGCAAAGGAGTCCCTGACAACTGCCACAAAATCATAAGGACCTATCAACTCAGAACCATCAAGAAACTCAATACTTTTTTTTAAAGTAGATTAAGCAAACCACATAAATATTTCATTACTCCCTTAAGGTTTAATGTATTCTAATTGCTTTAATTCTACATGTGAATGTCCAAAAAGAGCTTGAATATAGTAGCACTAATTTATTTTAAAGATGCATCTATAGTTGATTCAGATCCTAAGTGTCACTGCCTCTCCATAAGAAGTTTTAAATAAGCAACAGGTTTAAACTGAAGTTTGAGAAGGAGAGGAAACAGCTTTCAGCAGCTCCCTTCTCCTTCTTCCCTTTGTATCTCGTGCTGATGAGCCATTCATATACTCTTCACCTTTTCCTGTGCTAGGACTGTGGCAGAGTGGTGTTAGAAGTTTTGCACAAACACAAGCAGAGTCACCTGATTTCTCTGTAGGGTGTCAGCCAAAGCCCATTGAAACTGCCTTTTACTTTTTTTTTTTTCCCGTGTGGTGCTGTACCTGAAATATTGCAGCATTCTTCAGAGATGAGCTAAAGTTTGTTCTCTGGTGTTTGAACTACTTCATCCTTTCCCAAGATTCATCTTGTAAAAAAATGTGCTGAAGTAATAAGAATGTACTATTTCCTCCATCCATTTGTGAAACAAAACACAAAACAAAAATGACCATTATGTACATCCCAATACATGTATTTCACATATCTCACTTTCACTTCAGTCAAGGTGCCTGGGAAAACAAAAAATCACAATCTACTTTCACATGCAGAAGAAATAGTGATACTGAAAGATGAAAGAAGAGATTTTTTGTATGTCATATGAAAAGAGACAAAATTTGCAAGCTAAAAACCAAAAAATGTGTGACTTTTTGTGTAAAACACACAGCTGTAATTACTATGTTAGTAGTGATAATTTTCAGGTTTTTCTCAGATACTATAATGTGACTGATATTCCAAGGAATGCATTCTCATTGATCCCCTGCCTGGTGGCTAAGGGCAGGTATACACATTTCTGGTCAGGCAACTTTGTAGTTTTGAAGGAGAATGCCATTTTTTTTTTTTTTAAATTATTTTTTATTTTAAGGAGTCTATTTTTCTTAGCACTATGCTCTTCTGAGAAATCCTGATTCTAGATCAACCGTTGCAACCTTAATGCACTTACAGTGAAAGCTGTGTGAGAATTCTCCCTGGGCTTCTGGGAATGCCAGATTGATTTGTGTTACTAGTGTTTAGTAGAGCAGTAGGTTACTACAAAAAGTGATTTTGAGATACGATCTCAAGTCAAAATCCATAGCTGTAGGGAGTGATACTTTGAACTGGATATTTCTTCTGCATTTTGGGACCATTGAATTGCCATCAATAGTCAGGAAGTACATACTCCTAAAGTAATCCATCCTAAGGTGTTTACACTAAGTAGATGGAGAAACCCAATTCAGGGAAGATATTAAATTAAACATTGTGGCATTTAAATTTTTTTTAGATATTATTTACTAAGACCTGGCGTAAGAGAATGCAGTGAACTGAAAATACCAAGCAAGGGACAAAAATCCATTTGACAAATCAGGTCACTAAGGAACTCTCTGAGGCTTTAGCTGTTGAAAAGACTTAATTTTTTAAGACAAGCTTTTTCCCCCCATCATGCTGCAACATAACCTTTTCTTTCTTTCTCCTCTGTCCCACTCAAGCTGCTATACTTTAGGATCAGTTCACTCTGTTGAAAACCCATTGTAAAAATGTCAGGGTTCATATAGCTCATTGCTATAGATGACCTTGTAGTACTCTTTGCTCTTACATCACTTCTTTTAATTTCACCTTCCATTAATCACCCCTATTTCTCTCTAGTTACAATGCACCTATTATACTGTTGTTGGATTTTTTTTTTCCCTTTCCTCTAAAACTTCCTGGCCTAGTGTTTTTCTTGGGCTTCCTAACCTTTACTTTTTCCCCACCCCCCCTCCCACCCCCGCTCTTTTTTTTCTTATTATTTCATTTACTCTTTTTATCTCAGACACAGTTATGTTTTCTTATAGACACTGCTTGTAACAAGTAATTTCTTTAAAATCTGTGCAAAACTCATGTATGTTTAATAAGTCAGCTTACAATAGAGAAGTGTTCTTGGCAAATGCTATATAAGTTGTGCTTCATCCTGCCTCATTTGTTTTCATGTAGATTCCCCAATGTGAAGTGGTATCCCTCCTAATACTTGCCACATTTTCTGCTTAGCCTTCCATTTTTAAGCTATTTTTGTTTTTCCCATCTTATTACATGTGTATTCTCAAAGTGTATTCTTGGGGAAATTCTTTTGGCTCTTTCTTTTCCAGTTGACCTAAAACACCCTTCCAAAATCACATACTTTTAAATATCTTGCTCCTTTCTGTTATTCTTTCACTAACATACATTTTAACTAGGTATTTAAAAATTTATATCTACAATTTCCTTATACTTAAAAGCCACATTTTTTGTTTCTCCATTTCTAATTATCCCTTCTCTCCTTAAATGCTGTAATCTGACATTTTTCTTGCCTTTTTAGTAGTTGTCATATCTCTGCTTTTTAGCTAAAGAGTTTAATTTTTACTTATAACTTTCTGGTAAATGCTCACTGTTTATTCTCAAAATCTGAAGTAAAATGATACATGTTTATTAATTTCCTAAGTATATAATTAATATTTTTTTCTTTAAGATTAAATTGAATTAACAGATCTCTACCAGTAGACAAGTACCAGTCAAAAAAATCAAAGATGACAGTGAAATATACAGGATTATAAATTTCTTTGTAAATTGTTGCAATTCAGAGACTATCTCATCTGATTTACATCCTATTTTTAGAAAAGCTTTACATTAACCCCAAATTTACCTCATTATTAGGACACAAACTCAGAAGAAACTGTAAATACAATTGCAAATATGTGCTGCCATTCCATTGTATAATAATCTTAAACTAGATGATTTTGGTTTTACACTTATGATTTTCATCCCCCTTGAGCAACATATAACTATTTTCCTTGTTAACCTCCTAAATATCAGTGTAAGATTTTGATCACAGTGACATAAAAACCTGCTGTACTATGTAATTTATATTCCATTCTGAAATTGAGAAATCCTTTCTAATGTTGATCCTCTGACCTATAAATCTATCACCTGCAAAGTACCTTGCAAACATTTTCTTCCTTTACATAGTCACTGTTTTTAATTCAATTTGAATCTATTGTTTTGTGAATAAAAAATGGAACCTTTCCAGTTACAAAAAAGATTTCAACACATATCTGGTGGGCTGCTTAACCCCATTGCTTCTTCTTTCTTTTTTTGTAACTGTTAATTATCCTTCTCCTATTACAAGTCTAGTTACTCCTTGCTCGGCCTACATGATTCAATTAATATCACCTTCCTTCCCCCTTGTGTTTGATGATTCCTCTGATTTTCCTGCCGTGTAACAGATATTATTAATGATCAGTTCTTCAGTGGCACATTTCCTGGAGGCTTTAAAGTGGTTACTTTCTCAACAGCCTGCCTTAAGAAACTTTTATGTGGTTCAAGTTCCATTGCCAACTATCATGGTATTTCTAACATATTTCTTGGTAAAGTTCTTTGAAATATATTTTGTTCTTAACTTTCCAAACACCTTGTTAATAATAATCTCTTTGTTTCCAAGTAGGGTAGAGTTTCATCTCCAGCATGGAACGAAGACTGTTCTATTCCACTTATGAGAGTTGAAGATCACTTGAAATTTTATCTAGTGATCATAGTTCTTTACAGTCCTCATTATTTTAGATGACAGCATGGCATTTGGCAACAAGAACTTAATATTTTATTACAGTGTTAGATATCATGACATATTTCCTATTCCTAACAACTTTATTTTAATAGTAACACTTTCCCCCTCTAGTTGTTATTTGGCTTTTTTTTTCTGTTGTCATTTTATTCACTTTTGTCACATATTTGATCTGTTAATTTCCCTTTTTTTTTTTTCCCTTCATTTGCAACAGTCCTGTAATTACTGAAATAATATTATAATGGTAATAACATCACACTTTGGCATTGAATTTATAATTAAGTTACTGATCAACTCTGAACTGCAGTGTCTTTACCAAGTGCCACTTAGAGATGCTAAAGAAGTTTTGCCATTGATCTCAGAACTTAATTTTGTATAAGCTACTTTCATTTTCTTACACTTAAGGAACCACTTGTGTTCCTCAAAGAAAGTTCTGCAAATTAACATACTGTACTTGCATGTCAGCTCACTCGCACAGCTAATTAAATATTTCTCATGTGCATTACAGATGATTACGACTTCAGTTTATGTTTCAGAGATGTTTTCCAACATTGTGTGATTTATTTATAGGTATATCTGTGGCACTAATCATTGGAGTATTTGAGCACGTAGAAATGATTAAAGATACATCAAAATTACTTCTGGAAGGTATCACTTTTCTTTCTCTGCTTTGAAGCTGTTTCTTTTACCACAATATTCTGGAGACCGATTCCTCCTGTGTTCAGTGTCATTACTACATACCTATTGGGGAATGCCAGTTAATACAGATATGCCTTGTACTGAGCTTGAAAGTCATGCTAAAGAAGCTCCACTTGTTTGGGATCTGCTTTGTAGGAAGTTTGTTTCATATTTTTGGCCTGTTGCTGAGAATGCCCTCTTTTCCATTGTCACAAGATGAAAGCCAGGGATCTATCAGCCAAATATCCCAAATGAGTGTAGCAATCACGCTGGGAAATTGTGAAAGACAGTGCTTGAGATAAGTGGGCTTCAGCCTTTCATATCTTTGATGAAGGAAGGGAAGCGGGAGGCAGAAGCAGGACAAGATTTTCAAGATATACACTCTTAGTATTAAGAACTCTCTAGTTGCTATTTATCCTCACTCACATAGCCGTCAATTCCCTTTTGAGGCAAAATTACTATCTATTAGTAGATACTAAAGATATAGAATCAAGATTTTGGCCACAGTACCTACGTAAAGGCAAAAACTCTTTAAAGAAATTATAGACAACGTTAAAAATTAATCTCTCAAATAGGACTTGTGATGATAATCATCTACTTCTGAGTGTCCTGAGGCAAAACTGAACGACTCTCTCTAGATTTTTTCCACTCCTCTGGAAAAGACAGACTACATTGTAAATAAAACAAAATAAAATCTATTGTATTTAAATTTATTTTAAAGTTCTCAGATTTGCTTTCCCCCTTCTGGAAAACCCTATACTAAACTTTTGTCTCAGCTATGGACCCTCTGGTCCACAAAAAAAGGCAAAATTTTTGACTGAGAATTGAATTTTACTTGCATACTCTCTTGTACCTAATTTGTGGAAGAGTGGGGGGAAATAAAGTGATGCAGTTTAAATTTAGTTGCGTGTAAATTTATTTTAAATTATATGACTACAGATTTTGCACATGGACTGCAAAACGTGCACAGGCATATCCATGACTTCATTCTAAAATTTATAGGACCTCAAAATCCCTTCAAAATCTTTCAGGATCCTATTCAAGAATGGCAAACAAGAAGTCACAAGAAAAATAGAAGTAATAAAAGTTAAGCAGATATTGCAGGCAGATTTGCAACGGGATTTCCTCCCAAGTTTGGTAACAATGAACCGTGCCATAGCTCACTGGACATAGATACAAGATTCCATAGTTTAATGAACAATTAACATGCTAATGTGGCAGAAGACAAGCAGACCTTTTCAACAGTCAATTACTGCAGAGACCTCAAAAAATAAGGTAAATTTCAGTGATAAATCACAGGTATAACACAGGCCATTAAAATTTAGAGGATCTCTAGACAAAAGGCAAAATAACATGAACTCTCCTGAAGTTTACCTTTACTTTGAAAAGATAAGCCAAATACATATTTTATTCAAACACATAAAATATGGAATCACTTGGAGTGGATTTTTGTATTTCATTTTCTAAAGGGCAAACCCATCCTGCTTCAAGATTTTGGTCTTTGTCTAGCTTTAATTTTTTTTTTTTTCCTCTAAAAGTTTTAACAACATGAATAGGAAGATATTTATACTTCTGAGTCTATTCTTATTCACAGACACCCCAAACTGAAATAGCACTCTTTCTCCACTCCTGATTTAAGAACCACACAGCAAGTATCATTAATATAACAAAAACTGTATGTAGCAATGCACAGCAAAACAGTTTATTTCTTACAGATTAGCACGCTGGACTCTGAATCCCAAGGGCCCGAGTTCGAGCCCTCAGTAGGGACCGTCCCCTGGGCAGTTAAATGCCTCCCTGCCATTCGATCCCCTCAGATCTCGGATGCTCAGCAGGGTCAGCCCCGGTTAGTACCGCGTGCTGTAGCCAGTCCCAAGGATTTCACTGTCACTGTCCAAGCTCGCTCAGCCGTGGCAAATGAACCTTAGGACTTAAACGGTGGGGCCAGTTCTGCGCACGCTGTGCCTCACCTAAAAAATCCACTGCACAGGCTGGAAGGGCACGCCCACGGGGGGAGAGCCCTTCCTCAGATCTTCGTTCATGAAGTCTGGCCATTATATATATTATACATATCAGACAATAATAAGTCACAGATTCACTGCAGTAAAAATGTGTTGAAAAGGATGTAGTATATCACTTCCAAGTTTGCATTATACATAAAAAGTATGACAGAACCAAATATACCATCAGAAGAAAGGGCCTGTAATCTGAGCGAAAGGGAACCCCTGAATGCTTGGAGTTTTGTCTGGCTGAACACCCAAAACCCCCTTCTTGCTGATGGTTCTGTGCTACAATGACCTTAGAATTTCATAAACTGGTAACAATTTGTAGAGGCAAATGCAATTTTAAGTGGGTGGGAAATGGGAGAAGGGAGGTGATGCCCAGTTCAGACTGGGATGTTTCCTGCTGTGGGTCAGTGGTCAGACAGCAGAACAACAGGAGCCTCTGCACAGGCAACCAGTCCTCTGGATCTGTGCGAAGGTGGCCTGAATGGCACGGAGTGGGGCAATGAGCAGAGTGACTGTGCTAGTGTCACCACATTTCCTCCCTCTGGAGTAGCCACTGTTTGCTATTAGGGGCAGCAGAGTATGGAACAATGCTGGAGAGAACCTGATTGCTGACAAAGCTTTACAGTGATGTGTCAGGAGCAGGACTGGTAGTTAAGGAGGGAACCTGGAAACAGACGCAAGAAATTTTAGCAGAGCTCTAGTAAGACCTGAAAAAAGCTGTGTCTGGGATCTAGTGTTTAAGGGGCAAGTGTTAACCTGGACATAATAAGCGCAATATGAAGGGAGGAGACAAGAAGAATGGCACAAAGTAGCAAATACAAATGATTACACTCCACCCAGTACTTGTGGAAAAAGGAACTATGCAAGAAGCCTGAAGAGACAGATTTTTGTGTTATACTAAACACAATAGGATACATGTCCATAAAGCACGAGTGAAAGAGAGAGCAGAATTTTAGAGGAAAAAAGAGGCATGCAAAATAGCTTGTCTAAAAATTTGAGAATTCTGTGAAATATTTGGGCTAACAAGAGGAGACATTTAAGTATGGACTAGAATACTGGCTATCTGAGACTTGGAGGTTTTATGCATTTTTTAAATTATTATAGGAAGTAGAAGAACACATGGTAGCTCACCCAGGGTAAATTCAGAAAGAATCAAATCAAACTCAGGCGTGTAAGACTTCTTTTTAAAATACAGACAGAGACACACACAGACACACATACATTATTGTCCAGGAAAAAAGATCTTACTAATATTTTACAATATTTGTTGCTACTAAACTCTTTAGGGCTGACACTCACATTTTAAAATTTATTGTGTAATAAATGTACCAAAAAATAGAGATTTCTGCTAAACAGTCAAACCAAGAAAGTGCTAGATACCAAATAGTATCCATATGAGCACCCTTTGTTGGAAAATTTTAGGGTTTTGTATTGCATTTGCTGTAGCAGATAGTACCTACATTTCGGTATGCCCAATTATCTCCCCTTAACAGCAACACATTATTTTAATATCAGCCTTCTACTACAGTCAGCAAATATTGTGTGTTTTGTTTAAATTGACATGTCACATGTTATTATAAAGTATGAAAAGAAATGATGGGGTCTCCTAGAGTTAGGCAGAATAATTTTACTGTGGTTTGGCTCAAATGTATAGCATATTTCTTTCAGACAAGCCTCCAAAAAACCTATGAGAAAATAGAGCAACCAATAAAACAAATATTAAAATGTGAAATGCAAACTAATGAATAAGTGTTTACTTTTTTTATTGAATTACTTACAGATTTGAGTGTATCTTCCTCTTGGACTAGAAAATACAAATAATATCTTTTTATAAGATGTTTGATAACTGAGATAATATATGCATCAGTTTTCATGCATATATACAAATTTCCCTTGCATTCTCAATGCCATTTTATGTGTACTAGCCAAAATTGGTTGTCAAGATTTGTGTTTAAAACAATAACTGAAAAAAGTACCATTCTTTAAGGGTTCACATTGACTGTGGTTTTTTATGCAATTATCTTAATGTTGAACTCAAGAGGAAGTGGGAGTCACCCGTCACAATCTCCCCATGAAATCAAGACAGTGAGATTAAACAAGTTGAAAAATCTACTATATTATTAATTTATATATATTGATTATACTATAGTATCAACAACTGAAATACAGCGTAGTGTACAAATAGAGATTTTAAGACAAGTGTCTCTTCCAGTTATCTGAATACAGTTATAAAACTTCATTGCATTATCTGGTTTTGTTCAAATATGAGGCAAACATAGACATTTAGTGTGAAAATAGTAGCTGAAGAAATATTACTGAATTATTAATTTATGTGACTTTCACTCTAGTCTAATAACAAGAAAGTTCTTTCTTGGTGACTTGTTTCACACTGGCAAAGCTGTATATATTTAAGAACACCAGAGAATGATTTGACACTCTCTTGCTTCCAACATTTATGTGCTAGAAAGATTTGTATCTCACAATATCTTCCTAAAGATGAGGCATCCTACGTGATCCAGTTACTTGTTATTCTAGATATCTAAAAAAACCAGAGGGAATAAAAAGTGCTGCTGGAGTGGGGCAGAGAGGGGAGAGGACACAAGGACATAATCGTGACCTTTATGTAGAACAGAAATGCATTGGAAAGTATTAGATATAAAGTTGAGAAGCCCTAAAAATAAGTGAAAAGATATCATTGTCTTTCAAAAAAAAAAAAAAAAAAAAAAAAAAAAAAAAAAAAAAAAAAAAACAAAAAAAAAGAAAGGAAAGAAAGAGAAAAGAGAAAACAGTTTTTTAAAAGCTAGTTCACAAAGACAGCAAAATAAGCCTTTCAAATAAGCCTTCTTGGCTGTTTTTGTTTGCATACTATTTTACTATTTCTCAAGATTTTCTGCTATAATTCTTTACCAGTTTTGAGCAGTGTACCAGCATGATTTTACACTTCTGTACTCATACATTTAAATTTCTGTATCTACTAATAAAATGTGTCAATAAGGTTTCCCTCCATATTGGACTGATCATTTAGATAAAAGTGATATTTTGCTAGAGGCAGACACATATTTTACAGTAGCATACACCCAGTTTTATTTCTGTAATGAAATTGATCATGTCCTCAAAAACATCATAGGGTTGTTCAGCTTGTCTCTTACTGATGACTTTAATTCCAAGAGATGGCCTTTATCCCATAAGAATTTGCTGTTGATAGGGATTTTGTTTGTAAAGAACTTCAGATAAGTGTGTGTTGAAAGATGTTCCCATACAGAGTATTCTGTTTAGAAAGCATTTTCATTTTAAGGATTATCACACCACTGGGAATTCGGAGCTTTGTACACTTATAATCAAATCAACCCTGCTTCCTCTGAAAGTTTTCATCTCTCAGAAATATCCCTTTTGAGATTCATATTAGTGATTTTATCCACAGAATTTTTTTACAGTTAAATTAAATCCTCATGAAAGTGTTTTTTCTCACTGGAGAGAAGAACTTGAAGGAACAGAAGACTTAACGTTCTTATATGTCCATTTCTGTCCATTTGAGTAAAAAGTGCATGAAAAATGTTTGATTTCCCTACAAGCATTTGTAACAAGCAAAATGTTGTACTCTGGAAATAGATAGGGTGCTTATTGCCTTCTTTTAATTTACTACTTCCAGTCTAGCCTAGTTACTGCCCCTGGTCACCCAAAATTTCAGCCCAGGTCTCAGTGAAAGTATTCCATGTAAGAACGTCTTGAGTCACAGGTAGAGGACCTTTCCAGTAAAAACTCCCACTCAAATATCCCCCATCCCTCTCCACTTTCCCATCTATGTAGAAATATTTGTAAAAACATCTATTTCAAGCACACTTGTGGTTATTACTATAGTATTTTATAGATAAATCTATCATTAATTCTTGCATGTTACCTGAGAAATGATTCAGGCTGATGAAATCAAGTACAAGACATAAATCAATAAGGGAAAGGACAGTTAAGGAAGGAAGGAAGGAAGGAAGGAAGGAAGGAAGGAAGGAAGGAAGGAAGGAAGGAAGGAAGGAAGGAAGCAAGGA
>JAWWEU010000081.1:122314655-122347660 GCA_035583155.1 Acropternis orthonyx | reverse complement strand
AGGAAGGAAGGAAGGAAGGAAGGAAGGAAGGAAGGAAGGAAGGAAGGAAGGAAGGAAGGAAGGAAGGAAGGAAAGAAGGAAGGAAGGAAGGAAGGAAGGGAGGGATGTACAGATCTTTCTGTAGTTAAGACACTAAAATACCAATACCAATATTGTAAAACTATTTTTTATCCATAAAATTGAAGAGCAATCTGTAGGCAATAAGAAGTCACTTTAAAACAATTTGAGTTCTTGCATCATCTGACTCAAAATGTTAACTATTTAATTGCCAAAATCGTCTCATTAAGAGAAAATAAAACAATTGTTATTGGTTTGAAGAGAAATCAAACTTTTTCCTGACATCATCACAAGCCGTGTTGCACTATTTAAGTCTCTAATTGTGCCTATGCACATCAAACTGCACTGTAACTAATTTTCTATTGTAATCACAAACTGTGATTTGACTAGTCCAAGTAGCTGTTCACTCAACTAATTTTTTTTTCCAAATATTTTTCTTTTCTACAATACACCCTTACCAGTCCATAATATCAACAAACATTACATTGTCCTTCTCAAATTCCAGTTTCTCTCAGTGTACAAAATTTGCTGCATTGCTCATTCATTTTCCAGTACTGAAGAGTGCTGAGGACTTTGTTGTTATGGGTTGTAAAAGGAATTGAGAATATTCACTATGTCTGAAAATTGAGCCCTCTAAATATATTTGAAGTTACATCAGACATAAATTTTCCTGTTGTGCCACCAATGGATCAGTGAACACAGAAAGCTAAAAAGATATGATCTTTTTGGTGTTATTTTCTCAGGGTTCTGCATCTTGATATGATTTCATTGCACACCTTAATCAGAATAACAAACACTGGAAAAACTTACACTGTCCACTTCTCTAACTGAAATTCTGCTAAATTCTCCAGAGATGTTTTCTGTAGATGAAATCCTGCTTAGACATCTCCTGCAGTGTTGAACAGTTTGACTAGTTTGTTGTGATAGAGCTACTTTGACTTTCCAAGTCTGCACACAGAGAATTAAGTAGGCCCTGTTCTCAGATGTCTCACACGGAACTAAGAACTAGAGCAAGATCAAATGGCCATAAAAATATGATCAGATTTTATTTTCCCTACCAGACCCCAGCCTGATTTACTGCATAATACAGACGGATTCTCTGTCCAAAAAACCCAAAAAAATCCAGAGTTGAAATCACTTTTTATGCTGACCATTGGCTTCTCACCTAACATAAACCCATCCCAAACTGAATATAAAATTATTAATGGTATAATGGCCTTCTCTATGGTGTTCATCACCACAGAACTAAAATGCAGTACATATGGAGGCTTTTCTTCACAGCATCTATGAATACATTGGAAACTCTGCTGTTCTCAATTTGCAACATCAAATGTATGAAGGAGCATCAAAATAAACCACTAAGTTTGGGTGCTGTACCTGACCAGTTGAGTTTTTAGCAATAATAATAATTCTCTAAAATATCACATATTCAGAATACAGTTCCTGCTCAAATTAGTTGCAGCTAAAAGCTCTCTCAATTCTGAAGACAGGAGCAGACGTTTCTCAGATTGGATAAACTCAACTGACATCCAGCTGTAAAAGGTCTTGCTTTAAGGAAGTACTCAGAAGAACTTATTTTGTAGTGAATCAAATTCTACAGAGAGGCCTTAACACTGAGACCCCTTTCTCTTTTTCTAGACTGGCAGTTTTGTTCCCATTTCTTACAGTAAATAAGGCAGATTTTTGCATCTATACAGGGCAGGATTCATTCATATGTTTTATACACTATTGTATATAAGGTTGTTTGGCTTTGTCTGATCAAGATCTGTCTGGAATGGAAATCAAAACAATATTAACAACAGAAGTCCTTGATTTCCAACAGGTAACCTATTTCAATGTGATATTCTGTGATATTGGAAGACTTGATTTATAGAACACTAGATTTATTTACTAATATTTCGTTTCCCCAAAGAATGAGGGGAAAAATAACATTATTTTTCATTTGGAAACATTATCGGTCTCCACATAAAGAAAAAATTGCTAGACAGTTACAGTGACTAGTAACAGCTTTTGGTCATGTGTTCCTATGATTAAAGAAACTATCATGAAGATATCATGATATCATGATATGAAGAATGAAGAATGAAAAATGAAGAAAAATGAAGATATCATGAAGAAAGCTCCAGACTCATTAAAGACCATCAAAGAAGTCCATAGCAGTGGTCTGCTACTTTTAATTATCAATTTCTCTAGCTTCCACAAAACACAAAAAGCCACAACAACAAAAACTTTATCTAAAGAAAATGTTACATGTGTGCATAAAAATTATATCCTGACCTTTTCAATGATCAGTTTATGTCGAGAAGCATAAGATCTGATAAAGCTTATTTTTGCAATATAACTAGAGATGTTGTTATTGGCCATAAATTAATCTGCCCTTTTAAAAAATTCAGCTGTAATGTCTGTATTCTATACGATGTAAGCATTCTAAGTCTTAAAAGAGGAAAATGGCACACAACAGATGAGCTCTGCAGTCATATTTTTCATAATGTTGTAGTTCCAGCATCACTTATTTATCATTGCTTTACTGCTGCATAGAATAAGAGCATATAATGGTTTCTAAAATGTAAGTACTTATATAAACTCATCTATGCAGCAGTTGCTTCTCCAATAAGTATATAACTAGTACTGTACTAATTCCAGTATGCTGCTAAAATTATATCATGAAAGTAATTTGGAAGTTTCAAATAGCATTCATATTGTCTCAAAGATATTTTCAATGCTACCTGTCATTCCTTTTAGCCTAGTAATAATGGGTTTGGAAGTATCATCTGACACTTTGAGAATCTTCGTGAAAGTGAAATTATGAATATAATGTCTTAAGTAGTTAGCTCAGGTACTTAACCACACATTTCAATTTTAAATTTTGTGCATGAGTAGTAAGGGGTTCTTTTTTATATATACTTTTATACACTCCAAGGAAACCCTAGCCACTGTTCTGTAGGATCAGTGCTGCTCAGGTGTATCAGCTACTTTTTCTTGTCTGAACTACACAGAAAATGACACTTCTGGGGGCCCTTCTCGAAATTTGAATAGCCAACTTAACAGACCTAAACTTCAAAATAATAACATCACAAAACCTTTTAAGATGGACAGTGACAGCTAGATTACATCTGGTTTAGAGAAGAGTCAGAATGTCTACTCGAAATCCTCCCAGTTCAGAAATCATAGCAGTAAGTTGTCTTCTCTTTTTAAGGCTGAACCAACCCAGCCTGTCCAGCTGCTGACTGCTTTGATAGGCCACCACTGCACTCACACCAGCATTTCTTGTACCAACAGTTCTGAATTTCGTTTTGGTTCACATGTATCCAAATTATCTGTTAAACACTTCTATTGCCTTTATTAGCAATAAACCAAATATCTAAAGCAGCTGCATTAGATTTACTTTATGACAACAGCATCAGTAGGTGCTTTCAGAGAAACTGCACCAATAGAGTTTGCTCTTTTGTTTCAATATGCAATTTTTTCTTGCTCTCTAAACACAAAGTATTGCATATCCAGATACAGAATGTGTCTGGTTGCAGCACAGACACAAAGCCAACTGAGCAATAACCAGGAAAAAAAAAAAATAAAAAATTCACTGGCTTGGTACAAAAGCTTTGGAAAAATGGAAGAGGCACATGTTTCAGAACAAAACCCCTAGAACTTAGAGAAATGTGTGTTTCTTATTCAGCACCACAGACATTATAAGCTTGCAAGCATAGACTATTCATTTATTGTACAATACTCATTCTCAAAGAAGGTATAAGTTAACTTTTTCCTTGAAAGTGGAGAGAAGGTTCAGTGCAAAGCTCTGCATAGAGCCCCATTAATGAAAAATGTGAGGATCACTTTCTGTTTTGTTGCATTTTTGTGCAGGCATTTAATAAACATCTTCTAGATACTCATATCAGGTTCTCTCACTAACATCAGATCACCTTAATTTAAGGACCTAATAGGAACAGCAATCAAAAACAGGTGTTTTATAATGAATACAAATGAAACCAAAAGGGAATTAATTTGTGACATGACTTATATTAACTTTCCAGACAAACTATTTCAAATAATACCTCTTCTACAGTTTGCAAGTGGATATAGCTGGTCAGGGATAAATCTACAGACAGTTATTTCTCTTAGACCATTTGTGAGCTCTTCTGGCAGTGAGACTCCAATGGGCTGGGTGAATGGCAGCAGCACAATAGTAAGTAAAAATCCTTTTCCTTCATCCCCTATAGGGACCGAAAGTTACATTTCTTATATGTAAATGGCAGTTCTGTGCACATGAGTAATATGCCTTATTTCTGGGTAGCTCCTTTAAAACAATTCTGGAATTAATATTAAGACACTTTGTAACATGGTCACAGAATGAGAGTGAATTTCTGTTTCTGACTCAGTATTTCTCCTCAGGATTTAGGATTTTTCTCAATGAAAATATATATGTTTTCTTAGATCACCTACTGACTGAAGGCTTCTTTTGCCATAAAAGCATGACAGGCTCTTCTAGAGCTACTCAAAGTCCAGTGGAATTAGTGGGGGAGGTTTGGGCATCTGCATTAATTGAATCTATGGCAAGATAAGAGATTAAAATCCCATTTTTAATTAGAAGTAGAGTCTGAAATTCTTTATTACACAGCATAATCTGTAGCAGTGGGAAGTATTGTAATCATATTTTGTATTAATTTCAACTTCATGCAGTTGTTTACACAGAAGAGTCATAAGTAATGCTTAGCATGGAGCTTAGAGAGTTGATGGCAAAGCCAGATTTTGATGTTTCTTAGAACTGCTTTACACACCGTTTTTAAAACCTGGCTTCAGAGATGATTATGTAACTGTATACAAGAACCATTAATGTCAGCATGCCATAACAACAAGTCACCATGGTTCGATTTCAAATACTGCTGTGCATTTAATAGCTTCCTGCATGCTTTGGTTTTTTTGTCCTAACAGTGATTGTGTTTTGGAGCACAAATTAGCAGATTATTATTGATAGTTCATGTACTCAATTAAAAAAAAAAAAAAATTCCTATTGCTTCAGCCGTTAAAGTAAATTTTTTCTTTCCTCTGAAAAGCATAATGCAGTATCTAAAAACACACCCAGAAAATGTGTTTTATGGTGTGTCCAACTCTGCTGATGTTTAGTTCATCATTTTTCCTTCGCTGCTTCCCTGACACTTTCATGTCAGGCTGTATTCTCACAACAATAGGATTTTTGATTAGGGATTTCTAAACTGTATATGGAAAAAAATCTAGGTGCCAAAATGATACTGGTTCCTTGTTTTCATTTATTATAAATCAATTTTTAATGGTAGCTCAGGTGAGGTGTTATAGAGGACAAATAGGAAGAAAAAATTATATGCAAGGTGAATGCTAAAAACATTTGTCCAGAAATATTTTTAAAGAGTATGAATAAACAAGGTTGTTTGTAGGTAACTCTATTGTAAACTGGTACAGGCTTTGTAAAAGTTTTACTTTTCACATTACTTCATACTCCTACATAGTTTTAATTTGGAGACCTTAGCTATGATGAATGTAAATAAAGTTCAGTCTCTTATTAAAATTTCAGTTGTATTTGCTTTTACACGTTGAAAAATAATCAACAGAAATGATACTCCTCTGGCACAAAGCAGATATTATAGTGGACAAAATCTGTTACATGTATTATAAAACCAACCAAAAGTCTATATGAAACATCTTGAAAGTTAAATTCTGAAGGGAACAATAAGGCTAACTAGTCCCCATATTTCAATTTCACTATATTACAGTAAAGTATCCTAGGAGGATTCAAAGGCTTCGGCTTCTTTTGCATTTTCAATTGTTATCCATAAACACACAAAAAGGGGGATGTACTTGGTTTGATTCAGAGTGGATATAGATTACAAAATATAAAAACCTTTAGTTCTCTCTTCTGTGTTAACTTAAAAATGTCTCCTATATTACACTTCCAGATGATTTTACCTTCTCTTAACCATGCAAAAGCTATAGTGTTTCAAAGCTGCAGATTAGTGATGGTGGCAGCTTATTCCTTTTGGTTATCTACAGAACCATCTTAGTGTCTTGAGGCATAAAAGAATATTATCTGTGTGACAGTTATGGCTAGAGTCATCTATACTGTTCATGCTATCAGCTCTCAAAGAGCTCAGAATAGAAATCATTCAGTTTAAGGCATCTTCTGTGGTTTCATTAAAAGCTTAAAATCATGAGGTACCACAAGTTATGACTAAGGTTATATGAAAATTTCTGTAAATCTACGATGTGGAAAAGTATGTATGCAGTTGGTATGGTTAGAACAGAATTGCTAATCTTTTATAAAGGCAGTTGACCATAAGCAAGACAACCTATAAATCTGCTTTCCTTCTTTACGTAATTTTCATCACAAATAATGTGCTACTCTGATTGCATGAAATCATCAGGAGTGTCTTCAATTACTGTGTGCAGCCTCTGATCAAAATGACTTCCTGTATTCTCAATCTGGGGGATGATGGGGAGGAAAACGGGAGGAGGGGGGTGAGAAATGCACAACTAGTTATGTATTACAAATGTCAGCTACTGTGAAAATGTATATATTCATATTTAATAATTTCTAACCTGGAGTTGTGATTGCAATAATGGCTCATTCATATCTGCTTTTCATTTAAATGCACTGTTTTGACTCACCGAATGTTTGTCACAGATATTACAGCTAAACTTTTTCACATGACCACTGAGGTAATGACAGCATTACATTACCAGAAAACTGCATGACTTGCTGATACTTCCATTTTCCTCAGCAGCTTATGAAATAATCAAAATGTGTGCATGAAATGGCGGACTGTTCTGAATTTATTTTAATACAGATAGGCTTATACAGAGAAATGAAGAAGAGTGTAGGACCTCAGACACAAGAGACAATGACTACGCACAAAGCTGAATTTTACTAGCAGGAAAGATGGATATATGGGTATTAGACTTTTCATAGCTATAGGAAGGATAATCTTTCAATCAGATTAATGAGAAAATATATTGCATGGGCCCTACAGCACTTTTTGCTTTCCAGGCTAATACGTGATTTAAATCCCAAAAGTACATTTTCAGCATTACAATATCCTTTGATAATAATGTCGCTTGCACAAAGACAGATAAAAATAAAACAGTCCCCCTTGATTTCCCATTTTAGATTTGAAGTATATTTTCTGTTCTTTGCCTGCAATGAAGTGAATTCTATTGAAAAGACTCACATTTAATAAGACAAAGAGAATTTTCTAATTATGCTACCTGTCAAGATTTGAATCTATGGGATTGCAACTGCAATTGAAGAAACAGAGGAAGCAATTGCATATAGTACAGTTTACTTTGGTGTATGATTACTGTTTGCACTTAGATATTGCTAAATGTAAAGCAAGCACACACACAGAACCATGCTTTGAAGTAAACACCAAAAGGCAAGCCTCAAAATCGATTGTATAGTCCTTATTTCAATTTTCAGTATGCAATTTCCCAAGCTTTCCTAATTTATCTATAGAAAAATGGCAGAAACCAGTGAAAATTAAACACTTGTAAATAACTGACTCACACAAATATACAGTGATCCAAATGGTAAATATAATTAAAGCATGAATTACTAATGGATCAGAATATATATGCATAATTATGCTAGGCTAAGCATTTATGCATCTTTCTGGAGGAAAGCAAGGACTGTAGTAGTGAACAAAAACAAAACCCAATTAAAATTAATGCAATATGATAAAAAAAAATCTCCATACAGTTTCTTATAATTTTTATGTTGTTCGTATAAATAACCTACAAACATTAAAGGAAATCTTGCTGTTATAAATGGAGCTCTGAAAGTTATCATATGCTGTCCTTTCAGGGTCCCTGGGGAACTGTTCATTGTGTCCCATCAGATATTACTCTTATTTGCAGCTTTGCAGTCTTGGAAACACTATGGCACATTAGACAAGGAAAATAAATATTGTGTTCTTGATGGTTTCTTTCATATTATAAGTTTACACAAATTCGTGGCACACAATCAATTATTATAAACAATTTATACAAATAATAAATTAGGTCTTAGTGGCTACTACATAATTTCATCTGTTTTTTTTAATTAATGTCTAGTAGAATGATGCAGATTATGCTCATGAACAAAACAGTTGGCATAACTGACAACCCTGGTTTGGTACTTTTTAGTAGTTTTTGTGTGTGTTTATATATATATATATATATATTTGTGTGTGCACATATACACACATGCATATGTTAAATATACACATGCACACACATGCATGTATATACATATACATATATATATGCACACACACACAAAATCTCCTATTGCAAAATATGCTTTATTCAGTACTGAAACACAATTGGAACTTATTTAATTTGGTTTTATGCAAGTTGCAAACTGACTTTTCGACTGTTTGGTTTACATCCCTATTTATCTGCTTCTATGGTGTTTATTCAGAGAAGGAAGAAAGATGGCCACATCACTTTTTTTTTCCCATAAAAACATTTAAGCTCTGTAGATGTTTTTTAATAACTCCCAAGTGGTGTCTTTTTGAGCACTACTATCAAATATCTTATTACTAAGCTACAGCTTTAAACATTTACAGTAGGAAAACTACTAAAAATTCATAAATGATTTGAGCTAAGGTTTTTGAATGCATAAATATGCAGCATACTCAGTTCCAGGCCAAATATTTGGTGTCATCATCCACCCATATGGCAACAGCAAAGCATAAAATTCATAGGGCTGTAATCTCCTTTCACATCCATTCCATAGGAACTTCAAAATTTTGAATTATAGATGTGTTAGACAGGTTGCTGATCTGCCAAGGCTCTTCCACCCTACAAACGGTGTTACCATTTCCACATGGTCTTCCACATTTGTAATTGGTTATTCAGGCAGGAGATGATGGGACCAAAGGTAGATTAATTCAGATAAGTGCCTTCTGTGGGCCAAATTTTTCAGAAGCAGGCATGTTAAGTTGCAGCAGGGAAATTATGCTGACCCTGTGATCCTGACATAGGGTAGATCTTTTCCATCTTCAGCATTGTCCTTTCAAAGGAACACAGAAAGTTCATGTACTCAGCTTCTTGCCCTCTGTCACTTCTGAAACCTCCCCTTCTTCATGCAAAGATCAGAGAGATTTTTGTACCTTGCTGTACAAAAACACCCATGAAGTGACCTTAAAAAGAAACATTGAAAGCAGTGTTGCAGAGGCTCAGAGCTTCACAGAAGCATGAGAAAATGAGAAGGTGCTTTTTAATGTGCTTCCCCAACACTACTTGTCCATGGAAGAGGTTTTTTCTTTTTTCCCCCCTGACAATCACTTGATTGCCGTGGCTGATATGCCTATGGATTTCCATTCAACAGGCAGGCAAACCATTCAGTTTCCTCGATATTTATGAGCCTCCCTCTCAAGAGGGCTGGTAGGAGGTACTCCTATCATCTGCAACACCACAAAAAAAGTAGAATGAAGTCACTCAGTCAGTGAACTGCTGCTTTTTCTATAAGAATTCCCTTGGGATTCTATGAACGTGGTCAAGATTAGGCCCAAGATTATCAGACTCTGTACTTCTGCAGACATAAAACAGTTCCTAGGTGCAGTTGACAATTCCTTATAATTTCTCTTTAATTACATGTGGACATATGTTTTTCACACAGTATTTGCCTCAAATGCACAATTTCACAGGGAACTACTGCTCAGTATCTTGCAAAGGAAAATTTTTAGAATCAGCCGTGAAGATGTCACTCCTTACCTTAATGTGAGGATAGCTGCTGGCCATGGCCAATGTACAACAATATTTTAATTCTTAAAGAACTGCTGTGCTGATTGCATTGCAGTGTTGGATGAACAATCCCAAGTATATAGCTTGGATATAATATTTTTTAAAATCTGTACATAATTTTAGGAATCATTAAGATTCTATAAAATCTGCACTATACAATGCAAAATATTATTAAAAAGTAGATTGCGGGGGGGAGGGGGGGTGCGGGAAGAAAAGACAGAAAAACTGAAGCAGGTCCTCCAGTTGTTTCTAGCTAAGCAAAAGGAAAGGGCATTGAGAAGATTACCTCCCACTAATCCTGCCTTTCAGGTCTTGTGTCCTGAATGTATTCAGGATTAAATCTCTACTTCAAAAGAAGTGGTACTGTTTGCATAGCAACACATTTCCTTCCTGCTCTCTGTCTATCCCCTTTTATACTCTGGTGGGACTCTGTGCATCTGGCTTGATGTTCCTCCCTAGAGTCAGTGCAAAAGAGTCATCAGAGTAAACATAACAGCCTGACTTCAGATCACCAGCTGCCTCAGCCTCGCAGTTGTAGAGAGTTTTTCAGTCTCCCTTCTTCAGCTGCACATGAAAAAGCAAATGGCTTTTCCTGCTTTTGAATATAAACAAAATCACAAAAGTTTGGAGTGATCATTTCCACTATGGCTACAGAGATGCAAGGAGCTATTTACTATCCTTGAACAAGCTGTTGACCCTGTTCAAACTTCCCAGTTGGCTTTACTGCTTCTTTACATCTACATGATGACACCTCCAGTCTGAAGACTTCAGTATACACCTCTGATCCTAGTAGGAAAAATGCTCGGTACACTATAAGCCTGATTGCTTGAGCTTCCTTACTCTCATGAAGGAAACAACTATCCTCAAAAGTAACTATCCAGAGCCTCAGATGTCTGTCCTACCAAGGTTTTTCTCTCACCCTTAGCATACACAGACCTCTTCCTTCACCACACGTGACTTCCTTCACCACCATAGGCTTTTTCCCTCACCACCCTGGGCTTCACTTGACAGATTCAGACTGTAACCATCACTACAACAAGACTGGGACTGTCATCACTGAGAAGACCACAAGAAGAAGATCAATGGGATGCTGTAGGGATCCATGGAGCGGGAATATTTTTTCTACTTGATCTGTCTTTCTGTTACTCTCTATCTCCTCCTTTCTCTCTTTTACCTATTTCTTTCTATCTCTCTACCTCACATTTACTGTTAAATAAAAATCCACACTATTTGCCTTGGCATATGGTCTGTTTGCACTTTATTTCAGGCATAGGTATCTCTCTAATGATTTAAAAGAGCTTGATCACAACAGAGGGAATGGGGAAAATTTGGAGTGACAGTATTTGTCAACATTACATGAGGGAGCCCTGCTTTCCTGTAAATGGCTAAACATGTAGGAAGTAGTGAATTAATTCCTCATTTTGCTTTGCGTGCATGTGCAGCTTTAGCTTTCTCTATTGAACTGCAGTATATTGGGTTTTTCTCACTTTTGCCCTTCTGATTCTGTCCTCCATCCCATTGGAGGTGAGTGAGAGAGAGGCTGGGCAGAGCTGAGCCACCCACCAGAGCTACACTATCAGTCAGGTACTGTACTTTGGCAATGGTACCTCTCAGGCTCATTACTCTGGTGGCAGATGCTGTGACATGGTTCCATGACAATTGACATGTGAGCTAGTTACTTACTCTGTATGGGAAGATTCCTGGAGCCAAAGCTTCCAAATTTCTGTGGAGAACATATTAAAAGGTGAGGGTATTCAGTTTTTTCCAAGGTACATGGCACATTGTTAGATCAAATTTGTCAAAACAAAGTTCTGATGCCTCATCCCAAAGCCATAAGTACATGGACATTGACACAAACCAAAAGACATAATCCAGCTTCTCAAGCACACTTAATTTTCATGAGTAATTTCTCTATAGACAGAAATTTCAAAGGAGAAATCTCAAACCTCCAGAAGGATGCAAGCTCTAGTTCTGGCATATAGTGGCATTTCTTGCCCATAGTGATTTAGAAGCAGCATGTGGCTACTTCTAATTGAGGACCAAATATTTTTCAAAAGCATTCATAAAAAATGAATGGTTGATATATCCAAAGCAGCAGACTGTCTCCTGCTCTCTTCCCTCATGCTGCATACCCACTTATTATGCTAGCACTTCATAAAACAACAATGTAACAAGTCCTTTTTGACAATGAATCTGCTTTTGTGAAGAAACGCATTCATTTGCAATCATAACGAACTGAAAATGCTGACTGCACAAATATGTGAAGTGTGTATCCCTCCCAAGAATTTAAAATAGTAAGAAATGACCCTTACTATGGCAACAACTAATTGGTTTATTGCCCTGATGGGCTAGTGACAAGAAAAGCATTTGGTAGCAGTGCCTTCATCACAGGATATTCTAAGAAATAACTAATTTAAACCTTCTCAAGCACAGACATAACCTGCTCCACATGGGAACATATCTCCAGAGGGTTCATTAAGTTACTGGCAGTCTAGGTTTTGGAAGCAACAACTAAATACTACATCTCTGTTCTAGTCTTTGCTTTGTGATTGCCTGAAGACCTATAAGCTCAAGGAATTGGAGCTGGGGGAAGGGGCAGGTGGTGGTGCAAAGAATTGCAAACTCTCCCTGAATATAAACAAATAAAAAAATTACAAAATTATATTCAGCAGAGCTGCTCTGTTTAAATACAGTAGCTGAGAAAATATTGTTTCCTGTAATACTTTTAGAATAGTTCCATATTCAGTTTCAGAAAAATGTTGCTTTTCTTCTACGTAGGAATAATTTGTTACTCAGAAGTAAATGAAGTCATCATTGTTACCTTTTATCAAGAAATAATAGGAGCTTAGCAAATTTCCTTCATACTTGTTTGCTTCTGAGTCCTGTGGACTGTAAAATCTTTTTTGATCCTTGGATCTCTCTTAAACATAAGAGGAATAAGTAACTAACTTGTCTTTTACTGGACAAAGGTATACGCCTGCTGGGCTTTGTGACTATCCTCTCTCTTGGGCCTGCAAGGGAAGTGTGCGAGAGATCTATGCCTTGTCTTGTTCGGATTCCATGTTGAGGCTTGCCTTCCTGACTTGGTTCCCATAGTTTTATTTCTCCCAGGCATTGATTTGTGATTTTTTGGTTCAAACTAACTCCTTCAAAAAGCAAATCTTACCCAGAATTGCAGTTTTGGGTCTTTTACAATAAAAGCTCCAAGGCATTTGCAGCTTTTAGGTGGTTTCTACCCAAACCCATAAATTAAATGTAATACTCAATCCAGATTCATGAATCTGTGGTTTGCAGTGACACTTGAAACCAGGAAAATGTATCTGTTTCTGGGCTTTTAAGTTTGGTGCAGTTCACTATAATGCTGTTGACAGCTATTTAGGTATCACTGGATTTAAATATTTGCTTTAGTAAATCACATTGGGAGAATTTTGGTTGGTAAATGAAAGCTGGTTTAGAGATCTGTCCTATTTTGCTAAAGTTCAAAAGGGGAAGGATAAATTGTTCTAGTTTTAAGCTGTTTCAACAGCTAATGGAAGAATATAAATGGAAAAGGCCCATGTTCTTGGAGCAGAAGGGTCTGAGTTACATTCTCAGTATAGCCTGTGTGCAGATTACATGACAGCTGTGGCATCTGCATTTACACAGTCACAAATCATTTATGAGACTGACAGTTGTGCCACAGTTTGTGGTTTTCTCTGCCACCAATTGAACTGAAATATCTCAGAGAGAAAGGTTAATGCACTATACTACTGTGCTTGGCATCCATTTGAATATTGAAAAGTCCCTAATGCATAAAAATCAGCCAAACCAAAGTACAGTTAAGGGCAGAAAACTGTTCTTGAATCCTGTAAAAACACTGATCTTTATTACTTGCCATTGATCTATATTCTCGCTCTAGGAATGAGGGGGAAAACGGTGTCTTCTAGATGTCTATTTCCCTAATTTACTGTAAATGAAGGTGAAAGAGGTCTTGAAAGTTACACGTAGCTGCCCTCTGTTCCCTTCCAGCTGGCCAAACCATCCCATATATATAATATTTAGTAGGTGCAATGGAGGTACAGAGAATGCAGGATCTTTGAAGCTCTTTGGGAAAGGAGATGACTCCACCGCAGGAGCCAGCAACTGTCTTCAGTGGAGGGGAGGGAGAGCCATGTTCTGGAGAGGCACTGTGTCAGTAGTGATGTTTTTCAATTCTCTCTACTTCATCGTACATTCATGAATTCCACAGGAAGTAGGACTGTTACACTGGTGTTTGCACCAAGGTCAGGAGAGACAACACTGAGAGCTCCAATTGAATGCTGAAGTGGCAGTGGCATCAAGCAAGATACTAAGACCTTTGTTTCTTTGGGAAATTTCTTATTGTGCAACAAGAGGTACAACGGCATCATTCTGCAGGGACTTTCTTGAAGAAAGCTGCGTGAGTCATTCAAAGCATTAAATGCCATATATAGAAATATATATTTATATATTTAAAAGATAATTTAATTTCATTCTTTCTGACTGTGCATTCAATTCAAAGGGATATCTTTTTCTCTGAACAGGGGGCATGCCTGCCCATAGGGGTTTTTTCCCATTACAAGGTATTTAGACACTGAGTATTGATAACTTCTTTAAAAACAATTGTTACTTGGGTATGTAAATTAGGTCTCCAAAAGCATCTAAATCACTTCCAGTGTTAATGGGACTTAGTCTTATAGGGAGTTACAAGGGTTTTGGAAGCCATACCCTGTAAGTATGAGATTATGTTTAATACTTCAAATAGATATTCTTTTTTGGTCTCAATTTTACCATCATAAAAATTCTGCATTCTCTTCTTCCATTGTCTTCCCAACTGAATAGACTGATGAGTTTTCTCTCAATCTCATGGGATCCTGCTGATCAAGCTTCTGATTCAGGGATGCTCTTCTACCCAAACCAAAATCCTGAACAGATGAGCTTGGAGGAATCTTGCCCCTTTTCTTTGCTAACCAAGTTAGATTCCTCCCCTTCCCTTCTGTCCTGGACACATTCTTAAGTCCTTAGAAACATGTTTCTTAAATTAGATATAAACACAGTACTGTTCATTCATATGTAACCTAAATGCATAAACTTAAAAAAATGCTTTCTATAATAATTGATTTGGCAAAAAATGTTTTTCTTATGTAACTATTCTAATGTAAGTAACTGAATTAACAAGCCACGAGGAGAATATGCATTAAAATATTTACTGTCTACAATTACTTAATTCCTTCTGACTTAACAATGCAATCTATTATTAAAACTGCATATTTGATATGCTTTCTTATTCCACTTCCATTATTTTAAATGTTTTAATGATTGTTTTACAAGGAATAAAAATATACTCAATGAGGAAAATGAAATTAGTTTGATTCCTAAATGAATTAAAAGCAAAAACATTTATAGAATTTTCACCTAATGTATTATGCATGAGCTACCATTTACAACATTTCAAGAGTTGGAAAAAGGCAGAGAACCAGAAATGTTGGAAAGAACTTCTTATAACAAAGTTTGCTTTAGTCACTCAAGAAGAGAGGTCGTACATGAAACTCAGAGTGTGATGTTCTATTTATTTATTTTTTAAAGTTTGAGATGGTATTATTAGTGCATCAGAATGTGAAGATACACCTTTGGACAGACAAGAAAGAGCTGGAATTTGCAACCAAAATATTTAAAATTTTCCATTCTTCATCACAACACATCTCTCTAATCCTCATAAAGGGACTCTGAGGAAAAACCATTCAGATTTCCTCAGGCAGCCAGTTCAGTACCCTTTCTTTCATTTATCTGCATTTGAGAAATGAGGTTCAAGCAGTCACTTTCCAACTTCTGGCATGCCAGGTGAATGCTGCAGTCTTGGAGTTTGTCTGCATTTGCCCTGAGTCTTCTTTTGGAGGTGTTCCATTTCTCACGAACAGTCATTACAGAAGAATTCAGTGCTGCAATTCCTAAATCAAAATAACATACAATCACTATAATCCTTTGGTTATGGAGTTAATAATTCATTTTCTGGCACAATGCCTGCTTTGGCAAATGGAACATTTTCTCTTAAAGAAGTATATGAGAACTGAGGACGTAAAGGGGTTTTATATCTGCTCAGGTTCAAGTCATTGCCCTGTATCCAACAAAAAATGGCTATCAAACAGCTCTTCTATGCTTTTGACAAACAACACATTATTTGCTAAGTTGGGATACACATTCTGTCTCATGTATTGGTCAAAACCTGATATTATATATATGAAAATCTTCCCAGATGCAAGTTCATCAAAGAAGGCACCAAGAATGAAAGGAACCAAAGAAATTCTTGAACAACTCCCATTGGAGTATTGCTTCCCTATTATCTGACTGGCCAGCCTTTGGCAGTTGTACTACCAGGGAGCAGTAGGAGTGCGGGGTTTTGCAAGGGACCTTGAGTTAGATTCCATGGGTGATGATCAGGTTGACCGTCAGCGCCTCACTGATGGGGTGCCATCCCATTGTGCCCAGTGAGACATGTATGGCAGGACCAGTGACATGGACCACGATCAATCCCAGCCAGGACCACAGCTTAGTCCCCAGTGATGGGTCTGGTCCAGAGTCAAGCCAGAGTGTCAGGGTCAGGCTGATATAAAGACAGGCTGCAGCAAGGACCCAGAGTGAGGGCTTAGTCAGGTCCCAGATGAAGGAAGGTGGGAGATCGCAACAAAGCTCTTCCTCCTGCAGGTCTGACCAAGGTCACAGCTGTGCAGTATCAGAAATGACTTTGAGAAAAGGCAGCCAACCCTTGGAGAGAGTGAAGATGTGGCAGAGTCTGTGGGTGCACTCAGGGCCAGTGATACACTGGATTATTGTATTAATTATTGGCTTGGACCAACTCGAGTGTGTGTGTTGTTGGGGAAGGGACAGGTTGAATTTCACAAGGGTGAAGTGGTGCCCTGTTCGATATCCTAGACCCTTCAAGACTCCTTGGGTCCTGGGGCAGCTCCTAGTCACTGGCACACTGGGAACACTGCACCATACAACACCTTTTGGAGCCCTTAGCCCAGCCTCAGAAGGGCTGGCAAACTGGAAGTCCCACTTGGGGGCGGTGTGGCCACAGAGGACCAGAGCAGTTCGCCATTGTGTGGTTGCAGCCTTGCCATTTCCTGTACGTCAGGTAGCTGGATCTATGCTGGACCTGGGGTGGTAGATATAAGTCTCTCCTTTTCTTTACTTCTTCTCCTAATCTGCTTTCTTGATATTTGAGTAACTTAAAGCCAGGTGGGTCCAATTTTGCTACGTTGTATGGGTTAGCATGTGCTAAGTCACTGCCTTGTGGAATGCTTTATTTTGGTTGAATGCTGCCCTTTAAACTTTTGCCAAGTTCCCTTATTTTCCAAACTTTTCCATTAAATGTGTGTTACTTGGCCTCTTGAGAAACATGTGCAGCATCTTCTCCTGCACACCCTTTTAAGGTATAAAAGCACTGAAAGCCCTTTTAATAAACCAGCAAGCGGACTTTTGGTGCCTTGTATATTTTTAAGGTAAAACCCCTTTTGATGAGCTTAGAGTGTGAGCTGGGGTCTTACAGGACCCTGACAGGTACATGGCTTTCTGTACATTGCAGAACTGCTAACACTGCAAGTGGGTAAGTGCTAGCAGAATGGTGAATCAATGTAGAGTGAGGCTGGTGTGATGGGACTTTAGTGAGATACTGGAGTTGGCCCAAATGGGTTAATGTATAGATCTTTTGCCTTAATAAACTGAGATATGTATTTAAAAATATTTTAAGCTGTCATATAGATGAATAACATTTTGCAATGGTTGTTTCAATACCTAGAGATATATTTTTCAAAGCACTGGCACTTTCTCCCACAAAGTAATAATTTGTTTTTATAGATTTTAATACCTAATGAATGAAGTCCTTTTGATAATTATTTAAGCAGTACTAAAAACTAATTTAATCTCTGATCATTCACACAGTTACCCTGACTTATTCCACTCACATTTCAAACCTTTGTTTATTGATTCTTAATTTGTGTACAAGGGTGAAATACTGATCCTGGGAGAGTCGGTGGCAAAACTCCCATTAACAACAATGATTTCAAGATCTGCCCCCCTGGGATATTCTTCAAGGTTTTGTAGGTATATAAGCCCCACCTAAACAAAGAAAAAACAAACAACCACACCTCAAAAAATGACACCCCCCCCCAAAACCAGAGAACAACCAACCAAAATCTACAGAACAAAAAAACCCCAAGCAAACATATTACAACTGAAAATTACGTCTTTCCACTGTGCAAAGTTTGTGAGTGAAAATATAATGATCTGATGGATTTTTAGTGAAGTATGGCTAGTAAAGGAAGAGTACAATAGACTCCTAGATAGTCAATTAAAGAAGAAAGGCACTTCCAAAGAACAAGTCTGAGTATGTTCTGGAGGGGCAACCTTTTCCAATGAATTATTTAAGGACCTTAGTAAAACTTGGCTCTTTAGGTAGGTGTCTTGATGAGACTCCTAAAACTATCAGATGAAAATGAGTGTCATGCAAAATATCCAAAACATTCAACTGCATTGACTTTTTTGCATTGTCTTACATTCTCATCTTCAGCAATTCTTTAAATGGCCTCCTGCATGTGAAAATAAACTAGCATATTTCCATTTCATAGTAGAAGGAAGAACACTGAAATCCCATGCACAAAATAGTCTTTATATTAGGAATAGTTTAGAGAAATTGGGCTAGAAGGAAGCTGTAAATATTAAAGGGAGCTAAGGGAGTCCTCATCTCCTCGTTAGTGCAGATTGCAGTAAACTTTATTCTGTCTTTTTCAATTAAAAGTGGACATTGGTTAAAGCAGTGACTAAAGTGTATTATGTGGGCTAGCTTGGACATACACTGCACTTTCATAGTGGAACACCAGCCACGGTGCATAAATAAAAAGAATTTTTACACTTGTTATATTTTGTGGAAAAAAATGGGTTTCTAGGCAGCTGAGATATTTCTTCTTGTCTCCCTACCCATTTAATCAAACACATATTTCAAAACACTGTCTTTTTCTCTCTTAATTTTAAAGAAAATAAAAATATCACTGAGCAAAAAGAAATAAAAAATAATTTTGCTTGTATATTTGCAGTTAAAAGACTGATGCCAATTTCTGAAACATTACTGTTGTCTTCAGCATTAAGCTAGTTCTCTAATTAAAGAAATGCAACAATAGTTCCAGTTGTGAACATGTGATCCAGCCTTCCATGGACAAAAAATGTATTGTATTTGTATTCAATTTCTATGTTCATCTACAGTTCCCTCACATCCTCTACAAACCCATTTGTGTGGTTATTCCTTTTCTTTAGGCACAGAATATAATAACACTGTGGAAAAATAATAATAATAAAAAAAGCACACTTCACTGTTCTTGCTGAGAGGTTATGTGACTTAAGATCAAAGTCAAAAGAAAAGCCAGGTAACAGCTATGCTCAAAAATTACATAATGAAGAGAACTGTGCATTAAATGGGCCAATATGAAAAAGTCTTAGCATAATTAAAGTTTTACATATAATGATACAACTGAAGTCCTCCAGCACTCCTTTTAGCTCCTAGTAAAAAAGATGGATTAGGGAAAAAAATTAAGATGGAACTGGCCATCTTGTCTTTAAAACAAAAAAACACCAACCAAACAAAAAAAACCATTACACTCATTTATGGAACAGTTCAAATGAGGAATAAATGAAAATTAATTAAAATGTATATGTCATCTGCTGTTCTTTCCATTGTGAGAAAATTTTCAGGTAGCCAACTGTTTTGAAATAAATTTCCCTGCAGTTGCTATAGTGATGATAATAAAGTTCCTGCCTCAATTTATGTGACAGAGGTTCCTAGCAGAACACTTGAAAAGGTAAGCTAATCATAATGAAGACACCGTTAGTTCTCATGCTCAGAGCAGCCTCCTTGAATTTAGTTCAAAATTACAGGACTCCTCCATTATTGTCAATTTTGTTATATGTACATTATCATAATCTTCCTCAAAGAGGCAGTAACAAATTATGCAGCAGAGAGTACTACTCTTTTTCTAGGTTGAATCAATGGACAAAGAATATACAAGTTTTCTACAATAAGCAATGACTGAATCAAAGATATTTCTCTATTAACTCTTTTTTCCCATTAAAAATCTTTGTTTTTTCTAACCATGTAATGACAGTATATTTTTTTGTTCTATGGTGCATATTGTACAAGTCTCGTTTTATCTCTGTGTTGATGCAAACTAAAGAGCTTTAAAGCAGTTACCTGTCAAAATGGATGAGTCATCAAAGCAATGTCAAAGATAAAACATCATTGCTTAGATGTATGTTCTACTGCAATAATTTTGTAAAATAACATAATTTACTTTAAAACATTTGTGAAGCTAAAATAGCTCCCATAATAGCTGATTTAGAAGTAAAATATGCAAAATAGCTGACAAAAATATGTCATTAAATATTATTTAGATAAATAAGTTAAAACAGAAATATTAAATCTGCCAAAAACTAAGGCTAATCATCATAAGAAAAATCTTTCAGCAAGGCACTTCTAAAAATATTATTTGCAATTGTGATGTAACTATATACACACACATGTTTCTGTGTGCGAATCTGTATGTGTTTTGACGTCTATGTATCGCTGTCATTAAAGCTGTATGAGCTTACCTCCTTCTGCTGCTTTACTGCTTGCGTATGTATCGTGCCCACCAATAAGGAAAATATTTTATTTCTCTAAAAGAGAAGGCATTTGGAATAAAAAACCAAAAAACCAAAAAAAAAAAGAAAAAAAAAACAAAAAACAAAAAAAAAACAAAAAACAAAAGTAGAAAAGGGTAAGCACAAATTAATACCCAATAATATGTAAAGCTTGATGTGCAAAGGCACAAATACTATGACGAGGATATGTCATGTAATAAGAGAGATCAAATAAATTAATGAAAGAGCCTGCCAAAGTTAATGGCCATGATGTCAGTAAGCTTTTAATTAATAACTTTCATTATTTTTAAAGTCCTTTACAGCTGGGCTCCTAAGGAGCCAGGGCTCCAACAACCAAAGAGCAAAGCCAGTTATGGTGATTTTTTTTCCATGGACTAAAATCCTTATCCCATCTAGAGCCACATTCTCAATAACAGCATATGTTCTTTGGTCAAGTGTGTGAAGCCTTAATCTGACCAGTGACATTCAGGTCAGGAGTACACATATGGTATGCCGTACTGACTCAATTAACCATCCATCAATTTAATTGCATAATATATCAGAAGATGTATTCCACTACTACTTACAGTTAGATGCAGGCATGGAAATAAATAGGACAAAGCAACAATTTTCTGTTGTTTGTTTATCTTAACAGGAATACTAAGTAGAAACAATAACGTATTTTAGTTTGTGGAAAAAAATAATTTTTGACAGCTAAACTGATCAGAGACTGCTAGTTTTAGAAATGATACTTCTTGTAATAAGCAAGCGTAGGAGGAAAGCATGCGTTACAAGAAAATTATAGCGCTTCCACTGATTCTAATCACATTAATGTAGGGATAAGGGGAAAAGAAGGTATATTATTTAAACATTATGTAAATTATGAAGAGAGTTAACATATTGCAAACTTATAAGTAGTGACATAGTTGAGTTGATTTATGCAATCACTCCAGACATCAAATCCTTCTGGAATAATATACATGACAAAAAATGACAACATGGTGACAAGTTTTTTTTTTAAAAGAAAAAAAAGAAGGGGAAGAATAAAAAGAAAAGAAGGAGAAAGTTAAGCTTATATTTTAAATATTCTAGGGCAAAATCTTGAAATAATAGAGGTCAAACATAAAGCTTTCCAAACTGGAATTCACTGAAAGACAGAGATTTAGGCTCTGGTTACTAACAGTGTTGTTTAACATGATGTCTCCAGAATTTGTATTACTTTTAGTCTGTTCATTTCAAAATTAGGCCTTGAAAATTCCAAAACGTCTATAATATTTAGAATTTCAGAAGCAGGAGATAATTTTTTCAGCTTTGTCTCCATACCTGATCCTCATCTGCGAAGTCTACGAATATCATAACCAGTGTCAGCCCTAGGTCATAATACCTTTTAGAGCTCCTTAATTGTACACAAAACAGGGCCATACTGATGAAAACCCTTCTTTTCTGTCTCTCCTTTGGTGTTTTATAAAATATTCTAGTGTGATGTGTCTTTACAGACCAGCAGTTGTTGCCTAGAACTGGATCTTGCTTTCACATTTTCCCCTCTTCTGGAAGAATGCTCAGTTTGGAGTATTTTGCTTCTAATTCACCCAGAATATTGAGAGAGCTTTCCACAGTCACTTCTTGTTACAAGGAAACAGAAGTATAGTGCTGTTAGACACTTAGACACTCCCAAAGTCTAGAATAATGTGATAATGTAACATCTAAAAGTTCAGCAGCAGCAATATCAAAGCGCTTTTTAATATAACACTTTGCAAAGAGACAAGGAAAATTGCTTCTAAAAACTGTGCTCTGGTGTATTTTCTTTTGAGCAAAAACATAGCTTTGTACCATAGTACTTTTATATTCTGTGAGTCATCACAAGCATGGGCTAAATAATGTAACTCTTGCAGAATGGAAAAAAAATCAGAGTATATACAGGCTACCAGTTTTTATTAGACTCCTCAGATAATTAGTAACTTGGTTTTGTGTTTGCTTTTAGTATGTTTTCTGACAGTTGTTCTCCATAATAAGTTCTGGGAATTTCCTCTTTTTCCCCCAGTTTTTTTTAAATTCTAGATATCTGTTATTTATTCTATTTTTAAGTTTGCTAAAGAGTGGATTGATCAAGAAATTTCTTTAGAAGATCTTGCCCATGAGTTGGGTTGTAGAGAGCAAAATGTTAATTACTGCCTCTTGAAGATCCAAACAGTGATATAATTAAAAAGAAGTGTTGACATTTTGATGTTATCAATACCTGCACATGGTAGAAGTGTCTGTGTCACACAGATCTTTCCAGTCCTTACACCTGACATATGTCTCTGCTCCTTGTTGCTCCTCTCACACCCTCAGACCATTACAGAGGTTTCTTCCTTTCTCTGATCCTGCATGTCCAGCCGTGTTGGTTAGAAAAATCCAGGATCTGTCTGTCCTGGGCTGCAGAGTCAGAGAGATGCTGCCAGACTGTACTGCAGTAGATTGTGGCTCAGGGCTTCCCACAAATAGCAGTTCTACTAAAAGGCACAGCCCTCTGCTGCAGCCAGATGACAAGAGTCCATCTCCATTTCGTGAGTCGCACATTCATCCCTCAAAGTCTAACATGCTGCAGAATGCCTACAGCTGGGTATCATGTACCTTTATATCTGGAAACAAGGAACTAATTTGAAATTAAAAATACCTGGCCTTGTTCTTATGGATTTGGGAAAGTACTTTTCTTTGAAGAAGTTTGCAGACTCAACAGTTGAGGATGGTTTGCTCCTGAAAGAGCAATATCTGCTTAATCAAGGAACAGAAAACATAGCCTGATACTGAAGGTGCTAACTCACATCTGCCAGTAAATTGGAAAGACAACTATTCCAGATATTTGTGATTTCCTTTTCTGAGGTTACAGTTTTCATCGTGGCAATGGTTGAAGGGGACAATTTTAGATCTTGCTGGACTCTGCAGCCTAGACTCAACCTGAATGGAAATCAGCCGGGGCTTAGGCATAGTTGGTGACTCCAGCAATTTAGATGTTACAGGGTATCTGTGATTCATGGGCAGCAACTTACAGGGAGGTTGGAGCAACAGCTGATGAGGAGACTATTTTATCAAGCCTATTCAGAGAAATGAATAGCACAACTGTTAAATCACACACATCTAATAGACAAATCAGTATTTTTATCCAAGAATATCTACCAAATTCAGAGGCTGTAGTTTTTCTCCATGAAACAGCTATTTACTGAAGCAAGCATCCTCATTAAAAATCAGAAATTATTAATGGCCAGCTCAGAATCAGAATATCCTTTTCTCAAGACTTACTGTTGTAAATTGCTCCCTTTCTTTTATTACTACTCTGATTTTAATACAGCTCATGGATTTAATTACCCAGTTCAGGATATATTAGTAAAGTTATAAAAAAATTGAAACTACTATAAAATTAATAGTTATTACAACTAACCCATGATTAATACAGTAGTTGATAGCTTTTTACATGTCTCAGAATAGTAGTGTAGAGAATATAGTTTCTGAAATCCAGTTAGAGATTGAGCCAATTTTCTGACAAAGCCACCAGCCTGCCAATTCTTTCTCCATGGAACACATACAACTGAGATGGTGGTCGTGCAACCTTAAAATCACAGTTTCAGACCACCTGTAAACTCAGCCATCCTTTTACCTCAAAAATTAGTGTCACCTAACTTGAGAAGCCCCTCTGTTAGAGTCTCTGAGGCTAAGGGGTCTAATGTAGCACAAAAAATCCAAATTAAATTCTTACCATATCACACTTGTGTGTGACAATCTCCATTTTAGACCACCCTGCATTAAGGAAGCCTTGACTTTGTACTGGTATTAGATGCTGTCATAGAATATGATGATGTGACAGGAGCATATATTGATGGATTAAGAATTTGTTTCTTTCGTTTTAAAAAGTAGAAGCTGAGTAAAATGAGCAACAAAGGGGATCCTACAAATAAACAACAGATGTTCTGGGTCACGAGATACTCTTAAGAGAACCAAAGATAGTACTTTAAGGTTTTGTCTGGGAAAAAAAATAAATCTGGTGAAAGGACACGAAAAGACAAGATACTAGAGAAACATGTTAATCGGGATATAAATTAGAATTACTACATCTAACAGAGCAAACTGCTCTTCAGAAAAGGAAGGTATGCAATCTGGTTTATAATGAGGCCCTCATCAAAATGGACTCAACAAACACAGGAAAACAAACATGGTCTGCAGATAGACTCACAAGATCACTCTCTAAATAACTCATCCACACACATGGCAGCTTATGTGGGGTTTTTTTGTAGCATTTTAGTTTGGCTTGGCTCTGGGTTTCTTATTTTAAACAAAAGACTGATGCATTACAAACAGGCAAGAGTCTGGATAAATGAGATCTGATGTTTATTCATGACAATTTTAAAAAATGTTCAGATAGTAAACAAAACTTAATTACTTTAGAAAGACATAAAATCTGCTGATATAGAATAAAATGCTAAATAATAATCACCAGAAAGCCATCTCATTACTATTGGTTTTGTGTTTGATATGGGTTTGGCCCAAGGCAAAGCCCAGGGCTTTATTTATTTAAAAGGGTATGAAAACAAGACAATATGCATGTTTCATATTAAACATCGTGATGGCATTACACTATGTGAAATACAATGAGAAAGAAACATTGTGAAGCACTGAGGAGAATTTAAAAATTTATATTTTGTTGTACTGTTTCTCAGACATAAGCAGACTTTCTGAGGGATTATGGGAATACTAATAGCCACTATGGTGTGGTAATTTATTATAACCTCACAGCAAGAAAGAGCACATCTACACATGTATATACATACACGCTCCACATCTATAGCTACATCTGATTTTCCCATTAAGTTATCTGTTATTTTTTTAATTGCAAACTCTGATGAGTTTAAGTCAACATATTTTCTTACTGCTCCTTCTGCTTGTCAGCTGTAGCCGGATTGATAAAATGCAAATGAACAAATCATTAACGAGTACTGGTTATGAATCTCTCAGGCAGTTCAGGACCCTATCAAATCCTGCACCTATTACTTTGTGTGATTGATGTACTATTGTAAGTGATTGTTCCTGATCTTATTAAATCTTATTGATTTTTTCCCAGTTTCTATTTTATGCAGGACCAGGCTTGGACTATTATGAATGTTGCTGAACACTGTTAATCAAGCTTACACAGCTATTTTGATGGCAAACAATTAGAACTCTGAAGCAATACCTTGCAATTAGCTTCAGGGATATGGACCTCAGCACCCTAATAATGAAAGAGACCTTCTCCTTCAAGCAAGGTAATGAGATTTACAATTATGACCCCAAATAACCTCTGAGAAATAACCAATCTGCAAACATAGATGCGTTTATCAATAATTCGTGCCCTTTTTATGAAAATGTATTTTAATTTTTTTCTTCACATATGAATCATTGTTTCCACTGAAGCACAATGTATGAAGTCTTATGACAAATATATAAATTGAAAGTCTGTACATATAATTTGAATCTACTGGAGGGTTCTACAGAATGATATGCATCAATAGTGTTCAAATTTTGTGAGGAAAATAGCACTAAAAACTTGTGAGAAAACACTGACATTATGCAAAAACTTGAGTGGTTAGTATTGCTTGAAAATGCTTATTTACATGTTTAGTTTATATGTACATAAAATCAGGTACACTATACACTATATATGCAGTAGGTAAGTAGATGTAGACATCCATAAACATACATTTTTATAAATCCACTGTATGCATTATTTTATTTGAGTGATACAAGCAATAAAAATAACCCAATTTAGCTCCTTTAGAAATTAAAGCAATTAACACAGTTTAGGGAATTATAATAGACTACTGAACATCATAGGTCATACCTTTGGTACATCCAAAGTAATTTAATGCAAAATTAATACACAAATAAAATACAATAAAATTTTTTGCCTTGGAAGTGAAATAGTGTATTTCCAAACTTCTTAACTTTCACAGAATCACTGAATATGTCAATTTGGAAGGGACCCACAAGGATCATCAAGTCCAAGTCCTGGTCCTGCACAGGACCATTCCCGAGTCACACCCTGTACCTGAGAGTATCATCCAAACACTTCTTGAACCCTGGAAGGCTTAGTACCAGCCCTGTGGAGCCTGTTCCAGCACCCAACCACCTTCTAGGTGAGGAACCTTTTTCTGATATCCAACCTAAACCTCCCCTGACACAACTTCAGGCCATTCCTTTGGGTCCTGTCTCTGGTCACCACAGAGAAGAGATCAGTGCCTGCCCCTGCTCCTCCACTCATGGGAAAGCTGCATATAGACTTCATTGAGGTCTGTCCTCAGTCTCCTCTACTCCAGGCTGAACAGACCAAGTGATCTCAGCCACTCCTCATATGACTTCAGTATTTGTAGTTAACAGCTGGAATCTAAGCACATTTTCTGCTGAAAATTAAGTATTGCTATAAACTCTTGTACCTACCTATCACATTGCACTTGGAGATTAACTCACTAGTTAGTATATTTGCTAAATTCTTCAGCATCTTTTGCTAAAATGATGTTATCCAACATTTGTAAAATATATTTACATACAAAAAAGAAATGTCTTGAGAATTAGAAATCTTTTGCGGGCTTTGAACAATCCCTACAGTACACTTTTTTTTCGTTTCTATGATTTTTTTACACTGAATTCAAGGCATTTATACTTTGTTTTAACAGACAAGATGAAGAAGTTTACCAGGCCCAAATGTAAGAAAGAGCAATTTTCAAATATGAAAAGTTTGCCATTCCTACTGTTCCTTGATGATAATTAGTTGCAAATGTCTCTGCTGTACATGGCATTTTTATCAGGATGGCAGTAGGGTGATAAGTGCACCTTCTGTTCCAGAGTGCTCCCTTCTTGTTGCCCCACTTTTCTAAATCTTAAAAGCCCCTGTAGAGAGTGTTTCTGAAACTGCCTCTGAAACAGCCTCTGAAACAGTATGGGTTCTGCAAGCGGAGACTAAAACTGTGTATATCTGGAGATCTGTAAAGGTGCTGGTAAGGGTGATAATTTTTTTAATCAATATATTAATCCAGGTTCTGGGTAAGATTCTGAGTGAAGGGAAGGGAGAGGAAAGAACAGCATTTCTTAGAACTGTCACTCTAAAATATGTCTATTTTAATGTAGTGTCAAAGTAGGAACAGTATTATATTTTTAAGCACAGGATTAAGAAGATAAACTCTTCTTAACCCGTTGAACACAGGTAAGAAGTTCATCCAGAGAAGCAAAATGAGGATGTGTCTGTAGCTATGTGCAATACACCATATGCTCACAGTGGAACTTTAGAAGGTTGGAGGAAATTCCTGTGAATTCCCAAAACAGTGTTCAAAGGGTTAAATGTGAGAGCTTAGCAAACATGATGAGATTTTTAAATGGTCTGCAAGCTAATTCACCACATTATTTTTTTCGTTTTTCTCTTTACTTTGAGCACAACCAATAAATGTGAGTTATCTTAGTGCCACTTTCAATTTTTATCGAATAAATATACATTTATTGCTGGATGTAACTGTTAATGAAATGTACATAGTATGTAAAATCTATAAAAATATTGTAATTATACATTACTTTCTGACTGTTGTACAACCTTTGTAAACAAAGTATAGTATATCAACTTTCTTGTGACAATAAGAATATTTGTCATCTTGGGGACAGCTAAATAAATTATTTAATCAATAACAGACTACATCTCTGGTGATAAGACAAGCTCAAACAAATTAAAAAATGAACCAGGTAAAGTAGTCACAAGTAAGATACACAGGTAGTGTAACATACCTTTAATATTAAGCAGAATAACTTTAAAAAACAAAGCAAAACAAAACCCAAAGGAAAAAAAAAAACACAAAAAGAACCAAAACCAATTTAAAAAACCCTCAAAACCAAACCCAGTCAAAAAACCACACAAAAAACAAGCAAACAAAATGAACAAACAAAACCAAACCACGAAGCCAGTCAGTTGTGGGGGGGTTTTCCTATTTTGTAGTAAAATGATAGGATAACTTTTAAAAATCAAACTACTAAAGAAATCAAGTGGCAAGATACTTCACAAATGATAAACACAATAGTGTCAGAAGATTTTTATACAAAAGATATGGTGGTAAGGCACTTGAGGTAGGAGTGTTTCTAGACTTTTGCACTACTAAGCATAATAACTGTAGCAAATCTATCTATATCTATCGACTACTTTATTATCAACAACTTCCAAATTAAAAAAAAAAAAACAAAAAACCAAAAAACAACAAAACAAAACACCAAAACTAAAGAGAAAAGGAAAAAAAAAAGAAAAAGAAAAGGGGGGAAAAAAAGCTAGCTGGTTACTTAATGTTTCTTTAACTGTTCAGAAAGTTTGGTCTCTATGAATTCTGGCAGCATGTGCTCACACCTTTAGTTTTCCTCCTATGCTCATGAAACTCACATTGCGGTGCCTGGACACATAGCAAATATCCAGACTGCACTACCAAAGACAGTACTTGCAAGTTTGCAAGCTATACCATAGGCAAGCCATCTCTTGAAGAAGGTCTTCAGGCTGTTCTTAGACTCCATCATATTCCTGTATGCTAGATGAACAGTTTACCCAAGTGTGGATAGCATCATCATGAATGGTCAGACAGGGTCAGATCTGTCCTGTTCTGTCCTGTCCTGCTTCTGATCTTCATGAAAATCTACAAAAAAAGACTAAGGAAACATATATAGATAATTTGCCCTGTAATTTGTGCATCTGTGTAAAAAGAGAAAATAATAAATTTGCTTTTTCAAATCTGCTAGAATTATGAACAATGAAGGGCTTTTTCCCTTCCATAAATTTTTAAACAGAACTTTAAAAACTTTGTAAATCTGTACAACTCCTTTTGGCTTCCTGTATCTGGAGCCTTTTCACAAGTTGCATTTATATTATTTTTAAGGAAGAGTCTGACAGTTCTAAAATTGCATAAACAGAGCCAAGCTCTCTGTTTTAAAACTGAGTGACATACAGACTAGTCAGAGCAGCTGTAACTTGTATATGTGCAATTTTAAAATGTTTCCAGCTTTTTTTTTCCTGCAATGAATATGCATCTTATAACAAAAGATTCAGCTCCTACAGTTTACTGTTTTCCTTTATGTTTCCCTTTCTACTGTTCTCAGACCTTTTGAATAGCTAAAATCCTTTAAAACAGTGAAAAAATTCTCCGTTTTCTCCCTCTTCGTCTGCTGCTTTATACAGGATGCATAAATCTCACATAAATAAGTCTAGAATAATACACATGTTTAGTGATATGAACACTTGGTTTAGCTATAAAGACTACGTGTTATTTTCATATGCGGAATTAAGTTTGAAACACACTGGCAGTATAAAACATTGAAGGAAATAAGAATTTTGTTGTGGAGGACACAAATACATAAAGATTTGCTTCTGCCCTGTATATGTCTATGTATTAATGCAGGGTAATTATAGCTATAAGCCCTTGAATGCTAGTGGTAGTGATGTGACGTGTTGCTGCCATTGGATTCATGACAGCAAATTCCAATTCATCAAAGCAAACGCCTCTGCATTGCATATCAGGCATGATAAGTCTCTAATAACAGTGTTTCATCTCCAAGTTATATGTATTAAAGACATATGCATTACAGTGCAATATCACACTTTAAAAGTTGTGTTCATGTATGAATTCAGTGTTTCTAATGACTTCTTTTTGTCTTCATGGACTTCTGTACAATTTTTCTTTTATTCTTTTGTGATCCCTTTAGGATATTCATGTCACTCAGGTATTTACTTGTGTGGTGCAGTTACCATTTACACAAATACTGATCTCACATCTGATGTAACTCCCCCACCATGACACTTTTTCATACAAGTTATGTCAAAACTGCCTGCAGTTACCTCTTAAGCCCTTCTGAAACGAAGTCCATAGTTGGGGCAACTGTAATGAAAAGAAGTGACTTGAGATAAAATCGTTCATCCATGAAAGCTCAATTCACAGCTTTAGGATGGTCAGACACAGATCTTCTTCAGCTTAATTTGTAGCAAGTGTCAATTTGGGCTTCATTTTATATGTTGTACGTGACACACAATAAGCTATAAGGTGTAAAAAAATCTAGGGTGTGAGTCTGCTGGAAAAAAATCAAACCTTAAACAAAACACAAGATTCTTTTCTTGGTGGTCATGTACATAAAGAAAGTGGTTTCATGTTAGGATGGGTGTTCCCCATGTTGCACTTTCTCCATGAGTATTTATACCTTGATGCCATTTTGGTTTGAACAGTGCTAAACAGATCTGATACACTCAGAAATTATTTTCATATGCTGTTAGGAAAAGGTATTAACAAACACTATTATCACAAATGCACTGGGGACAGGCAGGCACCAATGAAATGTTTAATTTTTATGCACTAACATTGAATACATACATCTAAACTGGCTAAATAGTTTGCAAACATCAAGTCACTCCTTTTTTCCTGGAAAAAAATCTCTCTTAGGTTACTGACATTACTGGCTATTTCTTGGGAGAAGTTCCTTTTTTTCCAAATAGCATGCAGATGCAACCTTTAGAGAGATATTTGGAAATGCAAAATAAACCTATATAACATTCTATTAAGAGGTTTAAGTGTGAAGCAAATTGCACCATATGGTAAAGCCTTTATTTGTTGTTTAAATGGGGAAGTTAAAAAAAAATTAAATCAGAGCTAGCTCATTCTGTTTGTCTTCAAGTTCTAGTGCTTTTGCTATCAGATCACCTCTTGTTCTCCTTCACTAACCCTCACTCTTCCACAGCTTTTCACTCATTTGTATTTATGATCTCCAAGCTATCATTCTCTCGGATTTTGTGATGCTAACAGATTTGTCCTTCCCTTCCTAACCTCCTTCCCCCTTGTTGCATCTATGGTCTCTAATTTCAGTTATATCTTTCACTTCTTTGGCCCTCTTTGATATCGTTCTGTCTGCTCCTCTACACCTTAAACAAAACCAAGCATTCATCACCTGTATTTCTGTCTCTATCTACTGAAGGGAACTTAGGGAATGCTGCAGTCTTTTCTCTCTGTCTTTGTATCATTTTTACCCTCATGCTTCTCAAGAGATACCATATGGGACTTTTTCTCCTAATTCCTACATCTTTCTCAACCTCTAATTTTCCTTTAAATTTTCTATCTATTGATTTAGCTGTTCTGTTTTATAGCTTTTCAATTCCTTCAATTCCTGAGATTTCATTCTTGTTCTATCCCTAGCTTTTGTCATTCTGCAGCTCTGCTAGTACTCTTAAATTCTAAATCTCCAAATCCAAATGTTTTTTCTATTTCTTACCAGTTTTCAGGTTTTCCCATTATTATATTCTCTATTGTGTGCACATATTTTTATCTTTTGTCTTTTACCATTCCAAATTTTAATCTAAAGTTTCTTATGGTATCTGATATTGACAATGCAAAATACAGTTATGAATCCTTCTCCTGAGGAGACTTCTTTTTTTCAGATGTATTTGCTAAATACATTAAATCCTCCACCTGCCACCTCACTTTTTTTTTTTTTTTTTTTTTTTTTTTGTTTATTCTTTAGCATAGGTCAGATTGTTCCAAGAGCATCCTCTTATTTTTCCTTACATCACTTGCATTCTTTCATTATCTGTTTTCACTTACCTGAAATGCTTGCTAATGAACAACTATCTTATTACTCTAATAATTTTTATACATATTAAAGGCAAATATTATTATATTTGCGTGTAAGTACTCATTGTGCCCAGTGCTGCTCATTCACTCAGGAAGAACATAAATGCAATATCTCAGGTTTTTTGCAAGTCAGATCACATTTATCAGACTTCCTTGTACCCACATTATCATTCCTTAGCATCGTCCTCTAGAATAAGCTCATACCTAGAGAAATATTTCACTCTTTGATTGTTTTTTCAGTTTTTAAAGCAGATGTTCTCCATCTTTCCTCAGAGTCCCTGCAATGTTTCATCTCTTTTGAAAAGGAACTTAGGACATAGTACCTGGGGGCCTCACCACCAATACAAAACGTCTTGGACAAAATCTTTACTCTTTCTTGCTATAACAAACTTTGCAGTCCAAACAAATTTCTCAGATCTTTTTGCTCATAGAGCCTTTAGTGTCCATTGCAAACTGTTTCACAGCCAGAGTGACTTCTTGCCCTTGATTCACAACTGTCCACCTTTTACCTGCATGAGTATTTAACTCTCATTAAATAACTTTGCTCTTGTTGCTGTTGGTGCCGTAAGCTCTAAAATTATAAAACAGATGTGCAAGTTTGTTTTGCTTAAGACTAGTATAGTCCCATCAACTTCCCCCACAGTGCAATCCATGCCAAGGAAACACCATTTACTCGGAAGCCCTCTCACCAGTTGGTATCTCACAAGAGCTGGGTTTTTACCTCCCCCAAGACCAATAGGAGTTACTGATAAGGGCCAAGCACTTCATAGAATCATAGAATCATAGAATCGATTGGGTTGGAAAAGACCTCAGAGATCACCGAGTCCAACCCTTCATCCAACTCCCGTCTGTTTACTAGATCATGGCACTCAGTGCCACGTCCAATCTCAGTTTAAA
>JAWWEU010000081.1:122299016-122314555 GCA_035583155.1 Acropternis orthonyx | reverse complement strand
GAGCCCTCCTGCCTTCCAGCAGGTTGACACTCCCTCCCAACTTGGTGTCATCAGCAAATTTGCTGATGATGGTCTCACTAGCCTTCTGTATTCCTGACTGACTTATAAAATAAAGTGACTATTATCAAGTAAAAAATAGCAATTTCTGGCTTATGTTACTGGATAATAAAGATGTTATGACCTGAATTGCTGTTTTCCTATTACTTTTTGAAGTTTTGGAAAAAATCCCAAAAATTTGAATACTTTCCAGTTTAGAGAGCTTTGTGTCTAACAGCTCAGAAAAGGAGAAGCCTGGAATCATATCTGCCCACCAATACTACGTAGAGGCAGAGAAGTGCAGAGAAAAGGAATATTGCTACCACTCTAGAAAACAAAATGAAGATTTTCAGTCTATCACCTGCCTGTCATCAGGTAGATTTTCATCTCCTTTGTTGCTAATTGCACCTCCAGGCTCCTTTCCATATTGCTGGATGGCTTTCACACCTTCCTACTTTATATTTCAGCATCTATAAGTTTTCCCGCTTTCTAACTTCTGCTCACAGACCAGAGCATGTGATGCCTTGTTTTTCCTATTTGTTTAAAATGACACATGCTTTGGTGTTCAGGTACTATTCAACAGCAGCTTTTCATAAATATTAAGAATTAAACACTGCATTTTCTGCAAGCATTACTAGGATGCTCAGTGGGCAATTTCAGTTGGTATGTGTAAAGCCAGGGAGTTGCAACACTAATGAAGCCATTTCTCTTTTAGTTTTAAATGTTGGAAAATTTGAATTTGCATTACAGATGTTAGAATGTAGACAATACAAAAGCTCCTCTTCAGTGCAATATAATCTGTCAAGGCAAGAGACCTTTAGACAGGCATACAATGATACTGTTGATTTCTTTACTTTGTTTTCCTAATTTAACAGAAATGTTTCCTCCATAGTATTATAAGGAAGGGAGGAGAAAACCTCCTCAAATACCTGAACTTATACTTATTTTTCTGAAAAAGAATATATGTTTATTTAATAAATATGCCAGGTCTTTTAATAAAAGTGCACAGCATTCAACTCTTATAAATTAAATGCTCTAAGAAGCTGGAGGGCTTCTGTCCTGGGATTTTTTAATAAATATCTGCAGGTCTGAATTTTCTCATTTCTTTTTAATTAAGGAAACGTTACCAAAAGTGAAGTAAAGATTCAAAGAAATAAACATAATATTGACATTATTTACCTTTATAAATAAAAGAATAAAAATAAAATAGGAGTGACATTGTTCAACACATCCCTGAACTCTGAAATAAATTATTTATCTTTGTGCCCAGCCTAACAAGAACATATATATTTCCTGCCAGAGTCTACATTCAATTTGAAGAGGTTTTTCAGTTCAGAAATGCATGAATGAATGAATAAATGAATGAAAGAATCTTCACTAGAAGGGCATTCACTAGACCTGCATGTGTTTCCAGGGATCTAGAAAGAATATTATGACACTTAAGCAGAGAAAAACCTTTTTCTTTAATATTGTCCACTGCCCATTATCACACCTTAATGCAGTGAGGAGTTGTTACATATATATTATTTGCAGTCTTTTAATGTAGCTTTAGTTATAACTTCAGGATCTATGTACAGAAGGAGACACAAAAGCAAAGAAGTTGAGCAAGGAAGACAGCTGACACTGGCTAACTTCAAAAAATCATAGCTTGTTGGTACTTTGAGTAACAGGTAATATAAAAAGAAAACAGTACTCATTGAATCACATCATAAACAAATACAGGCACTTTCATGACTAGAATGGATACCTCCTCAAACCTTGGAAGGAAGTATATCCAACTCTTAATATTTAACAGCAATTTTAGCTTGCAAATCTTGCAAACTAACCTTCATTACATTTTTCTGAAGGAACTTTCACAGAAGACTTCAGAAAATGATAAATATTTTCTACATATTTCATTAAAAACTATGTAAGCAGAGCATGATTCAGTGCTGCTCAAAATTACTTGTGGTAGTTCACAAATTTGAAATTATGAATGAAATTTCCAGTCAAGCGTTTTTACTGGGGGAAACACAATCACAGGATAAAAGAGAACATATCTGGACTTCCTCCATTTTCCTATATTTCATATAGGAAAATTTAATTTCTTTATGTTGTCATCTCATTTTTGAGTGGATTTTCAAATTTGAAGAGACCTTGAAAGATCTGTGATAGAACTAGTCTCTTTTGGCAGAAAGTTGAGGGGAAAAGAAAACAGTAAATTAAGACCTTTCCAGCCACGCAAAGGATTCAGCCAAAGCAAGTCTTGAGTTTTGGGAAGACATGGAAGATAGCTGGTGAAAGACATAGAGAAGTCAGGAAGGAGAGAGTCATAATATTGTGTCACTGTAGCAATTACACTGTCTGTTATGGCAGAGGGACATCCATCCAAAACACTTCGTGCCTAACTCATGATTTAACTCTGTTCTGTGTCCTCCTAGAGGGATTTTAGTTGTCTGCTGCCATTCGTGCTGCACTGAAGTCATAAGGCATAATTCAGCTCCAAAGTCCCATGAAGACCTCCTGCCTTTGCATAAAAATTTCTCTTTTGGTTTATATTGTACACCTAGGTTTTTGCACAAGTGTTTAATGGAGTCTGGTCTCTTGGCAAGTTTCAATGTGCAATGAAGAAGGAAGAGGGTCTCATTTTCTCTGATACTCTTGAAAGGCCTTAATATCCAAATCAAGGTCACATCATTTGTAGGCATGTCTAACACATTACTAGGGCCAGAATAAGTCCAGAAGAGTTTTGTCAAGAATAGAAAAGCTCTTAAATGGCAATACATGCATGCAAGGGAATAGAAATATTTTGTGTGACCCTGGAAGGCTCTTTTCACAAGATGTGTGGTTCTCTGGACTTCTGCATCTGTGATGAAAAGCATTTCAGAAAAAGCAAACTTCCTATCATTTTCTAATATCAAGAAATACAAAGTCACAGTACAAAACACCCTGCATTAACATCACCAGTACAGATTCTTATTTTCCTCTGTCACAAAAAATTGGTTTATATTCCCCAAATACCATTTTAATACCTTGAAAAGAGTCCACAAGAATTTTCAGTGGATAATTGAGCCGTGTGTGTATTTTAGGACAAATATTGGGAAAAGTCATGTTCAATACCAATGTCTATACCATTTAAACAATGAAAGCATCAGGTAAGTAACAACATTTGGACAGCAAGTCAATATGACTATGAAAGGTCTCCAATAATGAGCAAACTCAAACCAATACACTGTTTGAGTATTTGGCCTTCCTATTGACAAAGGTTGCTTTCAATCACACTGTATCTATTACCATATCAATCATCACTCTAAATGAATACAACATGAACATTGACGAAGACATCACTTAAGCAGATAAACTAAAGGTTCTATGAAAACAAATAATGAAATTTTGGTTGATCACAGCATGAAAATTACACCTAATCCTTAATCATTCCTATTTTGTAAAGCAAACAAATTGAAGCTAAAAACATTAACATTATTTCTTGTCCAGGATCTTAAAATATATGGAAATTGATGTCACATTCTTAATTATTAAACATAATGCAATCCAATACTTTGTTTGCTACACAAATTAAGATATGGAATTGAACTGATGAAAATGATTTACGTGCAGGATTAAAATATTGGCAGCTTTATAGAGTGAAATGTCACTATACTGCTGTACCTTCAAGTTTTACATTTCCTCCTTTGAATCCCTGTCAGCCTTCATGAGCATTGGAGAGTTTAATCAATGCTTGCAGAAGCCATAACATAACACTGAATATTTCACCTGTGTAATAATCAAAGTGCTGTTTAGTACAAGTCGAAAACAGAAATGACAAATATATATATTGCAATTGGCAAGGCTACATTTTAAATTACATTAAAATTAAATTCTCACACATTTCAATGATTTCTTTTTTTTTGTAAAAGCAACCTGTATTTTGAAACAGCTCCATGTACCCTAAGGCAATCAAATTGTATTTAGGATGACTCAGAGGTCATAAAATTCAAAGAATTCTGAGTTCATGTATTTGAATCACTTTTTAATTTATATGATACAAAACACTTGTGAAACAAGCATTTTATTTGTTTTATGTACTCCAAAGGGTGGAATTCAGATTGTAATTTGTGTTACATTTTTTCAAGATAGTCAATATCAAAAATAATATCAAAACTGGAAAAGGAAATAGGATTATCATCTTGGTATTATGGCAGTCTGTTTTCTTATAAAATAACTTTCTGTGAAGTTAAAATATATGCAAGAATGAGAAAATAAGGACAGGGACAAAGTATGAAGTTTAAGGAACTAAATCAAAAATTTAAGTAGATATAAAGGTTGTCATCAAACACAGGGAACCTGATACCAAATTTTCAGATCAAAGCCATTCATACAGGTAATTTTTTATAGAAAAGGAAAAATTACGATATTTTAGCGTCATGACACAAAGCAGAGAAGAAAGACTAAGATAAATTTGAAATACATTACAAACAATTTGTGTTTTAAAAGGTTTAATTAATATTCTTTGCTTTATAAAGTAAGATTTTCTGCCAAATTTCCCGAAGAGTTCAATCTGCAAAATAGTCCCAATACGTGTAAATTATAAACCATTTGAATAACATCACAAGGAAGGAATATAAATAATAATTTTGGTTAAAAAGTTCTTAATTTTTATTTAAAGAGTATCCCCATCTAGATACTTTAATAAACAGGTACACTGCAAGAAATATACTATGTCATAGATATATATTTGGAAATAAATAGAAAAAAACAGTGGTACTGTCAACAACGTTCTTTGTTGCATTATGCTTTCAGCACTGAACTCTATCTATTAAATATCTATTGAATTAATATTTTGCCTAGAAATCTATAGATTTATCATATACAAGATATATCATATACAAGCATATAGATAATATGCTTGTAAGGAAGTGGAATATAGGAATATATGAAGTGCTCTGGTCCACATAATCAATTCCCTCATTTCTATAATGCTCAGCAGCAAAGCCTGATTTTTCCAGCAGGTGTATCTGGCCATATCAAAGGGTTATTCCACCTGTTCAAGAGAGCCAATTTTAGAGTATTTATTCATGGAAGTGGTTTGCTTTACTGTCACCAGTTCTGTGTCTGATGACATATAGAGTGGCAGTCTTATAATATAAAAATATGCAATATGTCAAAAAGCTTTGTTAAGCTAACCTCTATTATGAAAGTAATTTACATTTACTCTGCTTCAGATCATTAAGGGTGCCATCATTTTAGGCAAACATGAATAGAAAGCTGCAAATTTTTACCCCAGCTTGATCTTCAATTTTCTTACAGCCAGCATTCAACTGCTCAGAGTGCAGAAGTAGGAATGACTCCTCCACATGCCATTTCTTTTCTGAGGTCACGACAGGCAGCCTAACACCGAGCATTTCCTCTCCATCCTCTTCAATCACATATTGACAAAAGGTCATTTTAAGAGTTTCAGCATTTGGGTCCTATTTCTTACACCCGTAAAGTTTAAGCGTAATCTTGTTCAGAATCTTTAACCTGAACTTTTTTTTGTCATTTATATGAGATATATCTCAAATGGAAGCTCCTTCCCAACATATTCAAATTAGAGGGCTGGGTGATCAGCAACAGTATAAAGTTTAAAAAGTGTCAGATTTTGCACATGGGACTGGGCAACCCTGGATTTACATACAGACTGGGGAATGAAAAGTTGGGAAACAGCACCATGGAAAGGGAGCTGGGAGTTCTGGTCAATGAGAAGTTGAATATGAGCCAACAGTGTGCCCTGGCAGCCAAGAGGGCCAACCATGTCTGGGCGGGCATCAGGCACAGCATCGCCAGCCGATCAAGGCAGGTGATTGTCCTGTTCTGATCTGCACTGGAGTGGCCTCACCTCAAGTACTTTGCAGTTTTGGGCACCACAATCTTATGTTATAAAACTATTAGAGAGCAATGAAAGGATTAAGAGCCTTGAGAGGAAGCCATATGAGGAGCAGCTGAGGTCACTTGATTTGTTCAGTCTGAAGAAAAGGAGGCTGAGGGAAGATCTCATCACAGTCTACAACTTCCTCACGAGGTGAAGAGGAGGGGCAGGCACTGATCTCCTCTGTGGTGACCACTGACAGAACCTGAGTGAATGGCCTGAATCTGTGTGAGGAGAGACTCTAGGTTGAATATTAGAAAACCAGAGGGTGGTTGGGCACTGGTACAGGCTCCCTAGGGAGGTGTTCATGGCACAAAGCCTGACCAAGTTCAAGAAGTGCTTGGACAACACTTGCAAACACATGGTGTGAATTCTGCAGTTGTCCTGTACAGGGCCAGGAATTGGACTTGATGATCCTTGTGGATCCCTTCCAACTCAGGATATATTCTACGAGTCTATGATTCTATATTTGCATTTGTACTTCTGGCCTCATCCAGCTTTGAGAAGACAAAAAACAGCAACAGCAGTGAGGGTAAAAATAATGGCTTACGTCCATTTTGAAGATGTACAGAAGCTGGAGATGAAGAATGCTTCTTTATTTTTTGCTCCCAACACTCTGCATGATGCATCTGGAGTAACAGCATGTTTTTTCCAGTAATATGTCAGGAACGAAGCTGAGATTTCAGAACCTAGGACAAAAGTGCAAAACCTTCCCTGTTGCCACTCAGGCTGAAACAGTTTAAAGCAACACTGCTACCTGTAGTTCCACATGTGTTCTTTGAAAGGGAGATTTTGAATGCAATAGAGATTTATTTGTACCACTTCTATTACATTTACAGCACTGACACATTAGACCAAAAGGACAGTTAGGGGCCATATATGAAGAGAGGGCTAAAGAAGAAGGACAGGTAGAGAAGTAATCATTGATACATAAAAGTACTGATGGGGGCCAAGCAGCTTGAGGAAAGCTGTGGCAGTATTCCAGGGTTTCATGATTATTGTATTAGTGTAAAATAGTTCTAAGTCAGGGTTACCAGAAGACAATTGTTGCCTAGTGAAAAGTACTTTGTAGTACTGGCTGAAACAGAGTGAAGTGCTGGATAGGTGATTGGGATCAGGGTAAGGAAAGACACAGGGCATCTGAAATGCTATTTCAAATACTCTCTACATGCTGGAGCATGTCTGATGCCCTGTTCCAGTTCTGCCCATTCAGAACACACCTTTGCTTAGCAGGTAGTTGATAGCTTCTCAAGACTTCATCTCCCACCAGTGACAATGTTTTTCATTGCATCAAAACTTCTGACCTGTACTCTCTATACAGTTGAGTCCATCATATTTTCCACTACCTTCTTGAAAGAGAGGCAATCTCTCCCTTATCAGCCTTTTCTAAAATAAGGAGCCATTTACAAAATATATGGCCATGGTACTTCAGAACCTGCCAAGACTTCAATATGCTGTTGACATTACAAACTAATCCAATTCCAAGCATTTCTTTACTACAACTTTCCAGAAAATAATTTTTTTTTTAGTATGTCTATTAAAATAGCCCCTTCCATCAAAGTTTTATTGTAATCCTCTGATTGGTCTGGCTTTTTACTAAGGTAATGCAGATTGTATCAACCTCTTGCCAGACAAGTATGACTTAGTTGTTTTAAATTGGTATTTCACTTTTGCCCCCACTTATACAGAATGGGACATGTAATTTACTACAGCTGACATGGAGATTCTCTGATCTCTTTTCATAATCACAAAACACTGCAGACTTGCAACAGTGAGTGGACTTAGCCATGTGACTTCCATTAAAATCAATGAGACACTCATGGCATGAAATCCCACACAACCATTGAAAATTAATTATTCATAATAATAACACATTTCTCTTTCCATCTGAGCATTGCAAACATCCTTTCCAAGGTAATTAATTGTGGCTCAAAAGATGCATTGTACTAATGAGGCAGGCAGTTTATACCTACTTTATATTTGTGTATATACAGGAAAAGTGAGACAATACTAGGTTTGTTTAAGGAAATTTCAAAGAAATCCCCTTTGTTGAGAATTTCACTGGTTTTGATGAACTCCTGCTAGAACCAGTGGAAACTAACTATAGTATAAAATACTCCAGAGCAGAATCTTACAGACATTTTTCTCCAAAGCACAAGGGCTAAGGGATAAAAAGTGGATCTCTGTATAAAATTTATTTAGGGCTAGGGCTCTTTTATGATTTTATTTTCCACAGCACACAAACTCAAAGAGACCTAAGGAAAATCAAAGTCAGTTTGTGGCCAAGTCTGAAAAAGAATCCTCTAGTCTACTTAAATCCACACTCTCAATATTAAAAGGTAGCCCTTTCCTTTGTAAACACCATTATCAGTTCAGACTTGTCACTTCAGCCCCAGACTTCAGATCTGCCTTTTGCGTTTCTCCATCTTTGACTGTCAGCTGAAATACAGAACTATCTTTGGGTAGGTTTTATGAAACTCAAATAATTTTATATCAAATATTGCCTGACTGAAACACTAAGCTAGAAGCTGTGTACTCACAGAAAAAATACTGGTTTCATTCTTTGATTTGTGCAGGTATCCTTTATGTAAATAATGCTGGCTTTATAAGTGTAAATTTCTTGTTATCTGGTCCCCCATTGCACTGAATTAGGAGTGGAATTTAAAACAAAAAAGAAGGCCCATGATAAATGATTGAAAACATTAGGGAGAGCTGAATCTGAAACCCCAGCTCACCCACAGTTTTAGCCCTTCTGGCTATGCACCTGTATTGTGTTTCCATGGCAAGGTTTTGGAGTCAGGGGGAGCTCCAGGGGTGGCTTTTGTGCAAAGCTGCCAAAAGTTTCCCCTGTGTTTGATGGAGCCAATGCCAGCCAGATTCAAGATGGGCCTGCCATTGCCCAAGGCTGAGTCCATTAGTGATGGTGGTAGCACCTCTGGGATGAAATATTTAAGAAGGGGAGAAATAACCTGTGCAAAGCAACTGCAGCTGGAGAGAGGAATCAGAATGACTGAGAGAAACAGCTCTGTAGAGCCCAGGTCAGTGAATAACTATGAGGAGAACATGCTCCAGATGTCAGAGCAGAGATTCTCCTGCAGCCTGTGGTGAAGACACGAAGAGGCAGGCTATCCCCCTGCAATCCATGGAGATCCACAGTGTAGCAAAGATCCACCTGCAGCCTCTGAAGGACCCAGCAGTGGAGCATGGGGATGTCTAAATGAACCTGAAACCCAGTGGAAAACCCACAGTGTGCCCACATGGAGAGAGGAGCCCCTGCTGAAGCAGGTTTACTGGCAGGACTTGTGAATCCATGGGAGACCCATGCTGTAACAGTCTGTTCCTGAAAGATGCACCACATGGAAAAAAGGGACCCATGGTGGAGCAGGGGAAGAGTGTGAGGAGGCCTCTTTTGAGGAGGAAGGACCAGCAGAGACAATGTGTGATGAACTGAGCACAACCTGCATTCGCCATTCCCATGGGGGGAAGACATACAGAATCAGGGATCATTTAAGCCTGGAAAGAAGAGAGGGGTGGAAGGAAAGTGTTTTTAAGATTTGATTTTTATTTTTCATTATCCTACTCTGATTTGATTGGAAATAAATTAAACTAAGGTCCCCAAGCTGTATCTGCTTTGCTCCTGATGGTAACCAGTGACTGATCTCTCCCTATCCTTGTCTCAATGCATGAACCTTTTGTTACATTTCCTCTCTCCCATCCAGCTGAGAAGGAGAATGATGCAGTGGCTTTCATGGGCACCTGATATCCAGTCACGGTCAATCTAGATTTTGCCTAACCCAAAGTTTTCTACAAGGCATCGGTGTCCATATTTTCCCTTCAGGAATGGATGATAGACTGCTTTGTTTTTAAAAACAGGTGGAGGGAAATGTGAAGGTGGCAACAATATATTGTTTCTGACATAAACAGTTCTAGGAAACATGAGGTCTCTCAAAGAACAGTGTCCTATTAACCACCATAGCAACAGCACTTCCTCCGGAGCCTGCCCTTCCAGGGCCCAGGAGTCCCACATTCATTTTCTTCTTTTATTCACAAGTGATTCCTTTTCAAATGAATGATGGAAAACCAGTCCTATTCAAGGTTATTCTGTTATTATGGTGTCACTTTAAGAAGGTAAGAGACGATAATTCTCCAGCTGAAGAGGACCTAGAACCTATATCACCCACTTCTTGTAAATGAAACCTGATTTTTGGTTACTTTAAAAGTGTGGCCTTGCACTCCATCAAACGCTTTTGAATGATAACAGCTGTGATTCTTTGGTTGCATGCTGAAGTCTAGGTAAAATGTTAGATCATGCCCAATAAACCAGAATCATCAGGGGTTGTAGTCCCCCATACACATCACGTATAATTTCCAATCAGACTTAGGTTTTGAGAAGGTTGCAGTTTTCTGAAGGTATGCAGTAATTGTTTGCTGCATGCCAAAGATAATTTTGTCAGTTAAAAACAAAGTTTCCAGGTGGTTTATGACAGTTTCTGAAACTTGTTTCTCACACGTCTGTGCCTGGGTTGCCTTCTACCTTTTACACAAGATAGCATCAGTCAGGGAATCAGATTGCCCTTCTGAGAGGCAACCTGTTCTTTAGTGCCTGCAGAAGCTGAGCAGTGGATTTGTGAGAAATATAAATAATACCTTGACTCTCTGGAGACCACAGCTCCAAGTTTGTACAAAATTCAGATCTATTTCCTTGGTCATGGACTGTACCCCATATAATTTTCCTTGCTTTCATTGTATCAATATCTATTTTTCACTTTAACACTAATATATGTGCTTAAGACCTGTACTCAAAACTCTCAGACAGTGAATTTCTAGGAGAGTAAAACCTAGAACTCATGCCAAGGTAATCTCAACATTCCTGACATCTAGCGCTTAATCCTTCTTCAGCCACCAACACAAATCTTTGGAGAATTTTCTTGAAAAGAAAACTTTCTCTTCTCTTTCTATAATCTTCCCCTCTTTTTATGTCTTTTGCAAATGCTTACTCTCCATTCCAGATCAACTCCTTCAGAGGTGACAAGGCAAAATTTTTCTGCTGTTACCTGTCTTGCAAGAGGCCTTACACTGGGAGTAGCCTTCATTCCAAATACTTTCTAAGGAAAAGGGAATCAGATTTTCTCAGTGTGGACTGTGGACTAGTTCAGATGTAATGAAGGGACAGCAGTTGCAGAAAGACATAATTCCTTTTTGCTAACATCAGAATAACTTTGCCCATCCTTTAGAAATTAGGCAAAGAATTCAAAATTCAGGTACTATAGTAGTTTATGCAAGTTATTATATTAACACTTAACAAAATCAACAAACTGCATAGTTTTTTTACTAACTATCTCTTCCCAGAGCAATAAAGAATTCTGCTTATCACTTTGGAATTGCATTAAATTTGTGACAAAATATTCTAAAAATGTAATCTCACATTATTCTGGTAAATAAACAGCAGTGTCACTAGGGGCTGGCAAAATTTCAGCTTGTCTTGAGTACTACAGTATTTACCTCTGCAGCTACCTTCGTGAACTTGCAAATCAGGGAGTGCAAGGCCTGAGATTATCTTTTGCATCCAGTTGTAAAGCCAGAAACAAAAATTACACCTGCATAAACAAAGGCTAAGCTTCAGAAGACTGTGAAAGGAACCTGCCAGCAATATGATATGATTTTTGTCTCTACTCATGCTTCTGTGCCTAAGAACATATCATGCATTCACAACAGACTAACTTAAAGGTAGTATATCACTCTAAATTACAATTCTCTTTTTTATTATCAATTTAAGTCACAAACATAACATTAATTTTTTTTTTTTTTTTTGTATCTGACTTATTAGATATAGAGTGTCGGTGCACCAGTTCAAGGTAACTAAACAGCTTTATTATATCAGCAATAGCCTTGCAAGATATCCTCATTGTATTCTGAAGGACTTAATTTAAGGAGAAGATACTGTGAAATGTTCTATTTTTCTCTATTTTAGAGAGGCATAATCAGATAAATAGTGAGGAGACACAAAAGCAGAACTCTGAGATCCTGTGGGAATGAGAGCAGGAGCCATACTCTTAATCTAATGGGATGTATTTCAGTATAGTGCCCAAAAAATAGGTATCTCTTTGTACTAACAATACAGCAATCTCAGGAAACACTTGTCCATGTATCATGCTGAATATTTATCCCTATTTGTCAAGAGTGTTTAAACAGTATCTTGTTATTACAAATGTTCATAACAGTTTATCAAATCAAAGAGGAACGATCTTCTAAATGAACTCCTTTTGAATTGAACTTTTAAAATGCCATATCCTATCTTCAGTGGAAGCACACGCTTCACTTTAATAACTAATATTAAGTGATAGCTTGTAGACCACAAAAAACAAAGGAAATAAATCTTCTACTCTTTCCATTGTGTTTTTTTTAAATAGAGACTAAACCCATCATTTTGTTGTTGCTAAATTCAGAAACCTCACAGCTCTAGGTGGGAAATGAGAGGAAGCTGTACTGCAATCAAAAACGAACAATAGATTTAAATAGCACTGAAGGCATGAAAATAACTGGCTACAAGCCCAGAATCTATAAATAGTACCAAACTTCTTCATCATAACTCCACTGATGATGACAACATCATCAGGAAATGAAAACAAAAAAGGCAGAAAAGGAATAAAAGCAATGGACCTCAGGAATGAAAGGCCAAGGTTTTCACAGAGCAAGCTGTTCATATTAGACAGTAATCCTAGGGTGGGAAAGCAGCAATGGCAACTAATAATGCCATTAGTCCTGCTACAGAAGAGCATTAGGAAAGGAGGAAGGTAAAAGAATAGAAACCAGTACAATGTAGAATTAGTGCTATTGATGCAGATTCCTAATTTTTATGAGAATGGTGAAATGTAATGTTTATAATTTGTCTTGAGCATGATGAATGCAGTATGAGATTTATACAAACAAAACCTTTTACTTAGCACAGAAGTTATGACATACCCTTCCTTCCCTTTTCCATGTAAATCCCTTTAACTTTTAAACAAACCCAGAAATAACATCAGTACTATGCAGTTTTTTCTTTTTCTTTCCTTTTTTTTTTTTTATTTTTAATATCTCTATCAATGCAGAACTACTAATTCTGAAACAATGTGATCATTAACACAAATAAAAATAACCCCAAATTACAGAAATCTATGTACTAACAACTGACTGCTGAGAAGGAAAATCTTCTGTAAAAATACATTATGATTCAAAGACCTAGAAAGAAAGTTTAATTTACATTGACAAAAGACAGAGTGCATAAAATATGTTCAAAATAAAACAACAGGAACAAGTTCCAGTGCTATAATGCTCAGATCAGTTCTCAAATCCAGAGAGGGAGCATGAAGTCTTATACACATTCATAAATTTGAGCAGGTTATTTTATTTTCTATCATTCCCACTAGATTTCTGAAATGTTACTCCCTTTGGTTAGAAATTTATCCTACAATAATTTTGAGGTGGTATTTTCAAAGTGAGACACAGATTCTAGATGTCAGTATTCAAATCCCTATGGTCTGTATGACTGAAGCCCTTTCCCCATCAAATACTCCCCCAACTGAAAAATGAAAATCGAACTCCAAGCCATAAAAAATGTACAGGCAGTCCCAAAAAGATGCCTTTCCCCCATCACTCTGAGCACCCATCCCTTAACCCAGCACTTAAAGGCATAAGTTTTTCCTTGGAGTGTTTGGCAGGGTCAGGAGTTTGGTGCACATCTGCTGAAGGGCTAAGCAGGTGCTGGCGACTCATCAAAGCTGGCTTCTTGCCCTTGCACACACACATACACACACACCCCTACACATGAAATAGGTAAGCTAAGGTAAAAGCTAAGTAGAGTCATGGTGGGAAAGTCAGAAAACTCTGACATTTTTGGATATTTGAGATTACCTATTGGTACATATCCTTGTTAATTAACCTATTCCATCCAATGGAATGAGTTTTGACTTTGTAGGGGATTAATTTCAGTTTGGACACCCTGAAAGGGCATGTAAACAGGCACACACTTTCAAAATAGAATTGGAAAAAATACTTAGATATAATTTAAGAAGACCCACTACTATCAATTATGCCATTATTTTGTGACACATTAATTAGGGGGAGTTTTGGTTAAGGTATAAGACATGTAGGCATTATATTCTCAAGGAACTTTCTGTTCTGTGTGCTTTGCTCTTAAGATGTCACTGGGATTGACCATAAACCAGGAAGACTTCTGTTCTGAAAGTATCAACTTTAGACTCTTTTTGCACCCAGAGAGCTTCATCAGGTGTGTGCCCTGTGATACAGCATCAGTCTTCTGAAGCTATTTAAATTAAAACCCAAATGAAATGTCAAATGAACAAAATTGAAGGACTAGGTAACACAACATTTGAAAATAAAGTATCATAAAGTAGAATTATCTAAAAAAGAAAGTTCTCTTCTGCTAATAAAATAATTTTATTATGCCCTTCCCTACTTATTTTAAATAATAAATTCACTAATAAAAATTGATATATGATCCAACAAACTACTTTAAAAGAAATTGAAAATACTGATGTCACATGTATACAAATGCAGTGGAGAGGAGTTTGACTTTTCTGCCAGGGAAGGTGAAGAGACCCATATTTCCTGGTCTAACAGCAGCATTCCTGATGAAAATACAGTGAAATGAACTGAGAAGCATATTCATGTTTCTAAATTTCTGGAGGCAGTGAAAGGTTGTTGTAGTGAAGTGGAGGTTGGTCTCTTCAACCAGGTTACAAAGGACAGGATGAGAGGAAATAACCTCAAGTTGCATGAATTGAAATTAAATATTAGGAAAAATTTCTTCACTGAAAGGGTAGTCAGGCATCAGAACATAATACCCAAGGAAGTGGTGGAGTCACCATCCCTGGAAGTGTGCAAAAATGTGTGGACATGGAACCTGGGGATATGGTTTAGTGGTAAACACAGCAGTACTAAGTTAAATTCAATGATCAGGGAGGTCTTTCCCAACCTTAAGAATTCTGTGATCCTATGGTAGTTTCACTGCTGGTCCAGTACAGAGTTCTTACAGAGCTGTTCTTAGTAATGAGCAAAACTGAAAGGGTTCAGATTGCTGTTCTAGCTGCTAGAAATCACCTGACAATGTGTACTCCTGCTCTTGGTTGCCAGCAGAAGCTGAGGTAACTTGGACCAGTATCATAAAGTCATTGCGTATGTCATTAGTGCCTGGGTAAAAAGTTTCATCAATTACTTGGGTTGTAGAGTATTTCTGAGGAAACAGAGGGAACAGAGTTTAAATAGGGTTTAAATAGTAAAATGAGACTGTGTGTCTAAGCAGTTAGAGATACAAGCAAATCTTTCAAAAATATTCCACAACGGTGTAATCTAAACATTACACATAAACACGACATCTAAAGCAATTAGCATAATATCAAGTGCCAAGCTGCGAAAGCTAGAAACCTATATCTTGCCTCAGTTGTTCCATCATTATTGCAAAACAATGCTGATGCAATGCCCTAACAGGCAATACAGTGTTATTAGGATTATAAAGACTGCAAATATTTTCCAGGAAATTGATCTATTTATGGTGGAGGAAAAGCACAAAAAAGTAGAACAGAAAATCTTCTCATGTTCTGATGTCAATTTGACTGAG
>JAWWEU010000081.1:122285202-122298916 GCA_035583155.1 Acropternis orthonyx | reverse complement strand
CCCCCCCCCCCCCCCCCCCCCCCCCCCCCCCCCCCACAGGTGGGAAGGAGGAAGAAAATCTTCCAGTGTTCGGGTGTCAATTTTACTGAGCCAGACAATCCTTCAACTTGTAGGAAGAACAGTTTAGGAACCTTTAAATCTTCTCACCCCCTAGAAAAGATGGCAGCTTGCCAAAGAGGAACAAGTCTGTGTTAAGCTTCTGCTTAGACTGTATTCCCGCTACCAGATCTTCCTGCCAGAGGCATCAGTAGCATTTGAAAGCGAGGGCTGTGGGCCACAGATAGAAATTCAATATTTTTGGGGAGAAAAAGATAAGCCCCGGGAGTTCTGTGTTTTACTGCTCTCTTCACTGTGGAGAGTGGCACTTCATATGATCCTCACTGTTGAGCATGACACAATACATTTCAGAGCTGAAACTATTGGACTGTAGCTAAATTTTGCTTTAGGGTGGAAATAGGTAGTGTTCTAGAATCAAGAAAATACAAAAAGTCATGGGGATGTTGAGTCTTCACAAAGCAAATAAACTAAACATAATACAACAGAGCTGGAGGCTTGCTGCACTACCCCCACTTTACGTACACACACACACACATATTTTATTTATTTGTCTTAATATAAAATACAGAGCATTTCTTGGCATACAGAGACTTCTCACTAGTTTTGAATTACAGTAAGTCATCTCACCTGGGGCTTAATATTCACCCCATGTAGGTATGCAAATAAAATATTAAATAAATAAATAAATAAATAGATCAAAGCAAGCCTAGAACCTGTTTCTATAGTTTAGCATCCCATTCTGAACTGTAAAAACTCGTAATCAGGTGCTATTTTACAGTCAATGTAATCATATCACTGATAGGTGCAAAAATAAAAACTGCTTAGCAGGTTTTGGGTAATCACACTCAGTGTTGTGACTTCACGACTTCTTTTACAGGAAAGAATTGTGCCTGCACACAGAAATGCACAGTTCTGAGCAGAAATGCTGCAACCACAAATGTTGCTTTTAGGTATGCACTGACTAGTTATTTGAAGGGCTAAAAATATCTGCAAATGGAGGTCAACAGGCTTGCCAATTGATTCAAGGAGTTGAAGGAAGAGGGGGCATTGTATACGTTGAGAGACTCTCAGAAGTCTGAGGCTCAAAAAAACAGAAAAGAGGAAATAAATACTATTCACAAAATTAAGTTTCTAGGGAAAAAAGCAAGCACAGTAATGTGTTAATGCTATACACAGGATTACAGAAAATACAGATAACTTTAACATATATGGAAGAAAGTGTTATTGAAAAAGCAGCTCTCTTCTCCTAAATGAAGAAGTTCGCTGTGGCTTTAAAAAAAATTGGATATGGATCTCCATTTCAGAACTCCACAAATATTTGCTAAAATTTTCTGAGGTGTTTGCCCAGATGCCATGATGACTAAAAGAGAAAAATAGCAGTCCACAAATATTTGAGGGTAGTAAACACCAATGGCGAAAGAGTGTAACACCATTAGTATAATGACTGATTCTGTAGTTTAGATATAATGAGATGATAATAAGATCTGGAAAATGCATATTGTCAATTAAGAAATCTTCCTAACAATGGCATCAAGTGCCTTCAGAACAACAACCTGGAAAATGTTTGTCCTCTGGGTCACTTTAAGACTCTCATCTTTCCTGCTAAGGTTTTTCTAAGTTGCATAGACCATTTCAGCTTCCAGTCAGGCCACTGTCAGAGGGGAAAAAAAAAAAAAAAAGGTGGCTAAGTGTTACCATTTTGATGTGTAGAAGCTGAAAAGTTTAAAAATTAGTGAAGCTGAGGAGTTAATGTCCAATCTCTTATATTTTACCTTTTATAACTTCTTTAACTGCATCAAGCTTAAATGTGCAGCTGAACCCAAAGTTTCAAAGCAGCATTCTTTGCAGATGAAACATTACCCTCTTTCTTTCAATGCCAGATTTCCATTCTGTTTTAACATTTAATTATGCTAGAAGTTGTTATTTCAAGAAGCTGTGGGTTTGAAACTGCTTTATTTATATAAAAATGATATTTGTCATAATTTTTAAAGAAGGCTATGTACCCTATTCTTCTGACTAATTTTTCAGTAGAGATGTGGCATAGTAACATTTTCTCCCTGATAAATACTTTTATTAGCTTTATAAACACACTAAAACTGTTGTTGAAAATGGCAAAAATCAAACCAATTCTAGTGAATTATAACAAAGCTACATTATGGTAATAGAAAACATCTGCTGGCGATTCATCGCTTTTAGGAAAAGTTTATTGTACAAAGCACTAACAGTCAAATTCAGAGACAACTGATTTCATAAAAGCCTGACATATGTTGCTTTCAAAAAGTCTAGGAATGTGGCTGACACACAGCTTAAGGTATTAGAAATTATTTTAAAAGTTTTTCATTATTCCCTTTATTTTATTTTCTTCTAATAAACCAAAGAGATTATTTTTAGCATGGCAAAAGCTGGCCCCCTTTTTAATGGCACTAAGAGGAATCATAGAGGTTTCATCTTGTCACAGATGTAAAACTAGAGCAAAGGAGAAGGCCAGCAACCCCATTCCTGAACTAATTGGTATGAAGGACTGTCCTGGTGTCCTGGGCTGTCCTTGAATACTCCCAGTTTAGTGAGAGTGGCAAGGGGTTAAAGACAGTGTAATTTTGGAGCTGATTCAGTCAGACCATCAGCATACGTGCTCAGAAAGTTTTTAAACTGGGATACCTGGAATGAAATGCGAGTGTGTATCAGTCCATCCTCTGACCATCCCAGGAAAATGGAAATCAGCCCTAAAGTAAGGTCCATAACAAGACTATGTAAAATCCAAGATTCTGAGTTCAGTTTCTCTCAGGTTTGGCAAAGTCTTAATTGCAGGAAAGTAATATTCTCATTCTGATTCTGGGAAGATAATACTGATGCCTATATACTAAGAAGTAAAGGACAAGTACATTCTTGAACATCAAATCCTAAGCTCAGCATCCAGCTGTTGGCAATAAACAAACAAAGAAACAAAAAAATTCTCTTTGAGAACATCAAGCAATGTTTCACACACACATATATAGGGCATTAGCACAGCTGTGGATGTTTTGACCTGTTGGGATTGATTCACTTAATGGGTGCTTTATGTGGTCAGGGAAACTAACATTTTGGAAGAATTTCCAGGGCAAGTCTGACTTCATATACACTCTGTGCCTCATATTCCTAAACACCTCTGTCAGAGAGAGAAGAATGGCCTAGGCATTTCTTCAGATGCCAGGATGCCTCTACATTTCAATTATTTAGGAAATTCGTAAGATATTCTTCATAGGTCATTCTTGATCCTGCTTAATTTGTGACTTTACTACATAGAGATGTGATGGTTTGGAACACTTTAATCTGCCCCAAATGAGCTACAGCTCCTTTTCACAAGTCAGTTCCTTTACAGTACTCCTTCTATCCAGATTTTAGTACTGATTTGGACTGAGCTATAACGTACAATAAGTTATCAGCTTGAATTTAAGGCACCCCACTGCCTTCTGATAAAACCTCTGGCTTGAACGAGGAAGTTAAAAGACCAGTGAGAACACTTCGGCTAACATCAGAAACACTGTATACATTGTGGTCAAACATTAATTAAACAGTAACTGAAGTACTAATTAAACAGTTACAGCTGGAGGCTTTGACATTGAGTTTCATGTGTCTGTTTTTTTACTGGCATCATCATGGGTGGCAAAACCAAAACTACACATAGGATCAAAGATTAAATACCTTTAATTTTGCTAGCTTATTGCTTGTTGATTCAGCTGCAACAGTGGCCATTAAAAAGCTACTATTCAGTTATGGCTAACTCACAGCAGTACCTTGTATCTCACAGAAAGTGTACCGGGAGTGCTTCACATCAGCTCTGCTTATAGCAGATATAAGTGTTAACTGCAGTGAAAAAATGGGTTTCAAGGTGATCCTTAGAGACAGAAGAGAAGGAGCTACAAACTTTCAGCTAGGTTGAGAAGTAGAAACATCTCACAGATAGAGAAGTATCTGAACAAAGCAGCAGTTGAATCTCTGTGTGCCATCTCTACTTATAAAATATGTCATTTTTGATGGTAGAAGTCCTCAGTTCTCTGAGCTTGGCCAGTTTCCAAATAAATAGGGTGCTGATCACTACCTTTTTAGTGGTTCATCTGCTGTGTACAGTAGATTCACCAAGGATTTCAAGTGAGTCAAGATTTGATGAACCTGGTATGACTTTCAGGCTGGAAGAGAAAGCAACTGCTGTTACTGAGGTTTGCATAACACTTTCAGTGTGAGCTGCTAGAAAATCCATGAGAAGTGCTGTAGAGAATTTCAAGAGACAAGACCAAAACTGCCTAATGAAAAAGAGCTCATAAACAAAGCCAAGTCAAGCAATCATAAAAACTGTGCATATTTTGTCTAGATACTTTCTGGTTCTGTACATTTCCTGTTTTGACAATCATTTTAACTGCTACCATACATCAGTCCAAGGATTAGACAATGCTACAAAAACCACTACAATATATCACTCTCAAGTAGTTAATTTTAATGAAAAATACTATTGTATTGTTTCTGATGGAGTTCTTTTCTCTTAAAGAAAATACATTTTCTTGTACTGCCTTTGTTGTGAGCTAAATTCTTTAGTCTTTACTCAGATAAAACTTCCAATTAACTCTGTGTTAGTTTTGGCTAAGAAGAATGACAAGATCGTTGGCCTCTTTCATGTAAAAATACTGATTTCTAACTTCTGACTGAGTGAAAGAAATTTAAGGGGTGTGGAGAGAAATAAAATATAGGACAGAAATAAATTCAGTTTGAAAATGAAGATGCACTTACAGTACCTCTGTCATGCCTTATATCCATATCAACGTTGCTCTAGAAAGTCAAGTGTTGGCAATTGACTAAAACTCAAGGAAAAACACTACTAAGTATTGACAATGGCCTCAGGAAAACTGTGATCCTTAAGATGGTAACATGCTAAGAAAAATTCATACTGAACAACAAATAAGACAATTAGGAACACAGAGTACATACTAACAAGAACAGCATTGAAAAACTGTAAAGCAGAAATTTAGTTCTTTCATGTTACACATACAATCTCCAATTTTCAAATAAGCATTTGAAAAGGAAAATTAGTTGGAAAACAGAAAATGGAAAACACTACAATATTAAAGCAAATGCTACCATAAAGACAGAACATATGAATTGGACTGGAAATCATAAAGGAAGTGCTGGACTACAAATGCATTATGGATAGGCTTCTGGTGATCTAGTAGTTCTCATGTCCCTTGTCTTTTTATTTTAACTTCTTTAAACCAAGATTAAATGATCTGGAAACTTATGGATATATTTTCACTTCTTATTGTTTAATACAATTGCAGTAGGACAAACAAAAGAAAATGTCATAGTGAACTCCGAGAAGATTATTTAAAATGTAGACTAATAGACCATTAAAGGCCAATGGAAAAATTAATATTGCCACCTATTGGTGAAAACAGAGAAGGCCAAATAGTTCCTAATAATTTGCATATCCCCAGGGAAGGTCTTGGCCTGCGTAAAATGACTAATAGTTTTTCTTTGGTTTACCTGACACCAGCTAGTCCAGGGAATACACATAGCAATTTTTGTGAAAAAGTCTGTCTGTCTACTATGGCACTGAACCCAAAAAGACTCAAACATAGCCAATAAATATAAGAAAGGAACAATTTGAACCATCTACCATGCTATTGTGCAATATATGTAATAGTAGTACTTCTCTGACAATGTCAAATTAAATCAATTAACAATACAACTCATTAGATGGCAGCCATTGTTTTATATTCATTTTATTCTCAGCTTCTCATTCTTCCTGTACATCTCCTACCACAGAAACCTTCCTTTGATATATTGATTACTCCTTTCCCTTCTCCTTGCTTTTTCTTCCTTGTATAATATTCACTATTTCTCTTTTATATTTGATATCTGTACTTCTCCGATTTCTCACAGTACCATCCATCTACCTATACATAACCACATGCACATTTGTCTGCCTCTCATTGCCTTAAACAATCTGTCTGCAAAATGAGCAGTGATTTTACTCTTTCTTGGAAATTTGCCTTTCTGTTAAAGAAAAAAACCAAATAGATGAAGTTGTGCTGCTTCGTCTGGTTGTTTCTTCCCCAATATATCTCTTTACATTTCTTCAACAAGTAGCAATGTCAAGACATACACTGCCTTCTCTTTTTGATATAGTAGCAGCTTCAGAAAGACTATCTTATACTCAGTATTAAGTGGGTCAATACAGAGCACTCTAGGGGAGTCAGCAAATCCATGGTCTTCCAAGCCCATTTTACATTCCCACAACCCAGAGAGCAGTTAAGTTTTATTAGTCAAGAGAAATGGGGAAGGTTTTCCTTTTATTTGCATCCCTCTGCCCACACTAGCATACCATCAAGACACACAGCAGACAGTTATCCTAAAACATGTTTCTAAGTAATCAGTTACCTCTATAGGCCACCTAATTTTTCTTTTGATACATACTTATAAAAGAACTTGCCTGAAATGGTTTGGACAAATATTCTATCAAAGACTGCCTATCTAAAATAGTATCAGTCCTTTCAAGCACCTCCCTCTCTTCCAAAAGCATAAGAAAATAGAAATGCCTTACAGAGTACCCTGAAGGTCTACAAAGATGTTTTTAATAAGTTCACAGCTGAAGGCACCTTCAGGGAAACTCTACTGCCAGTCTTCCCTCTTAGATTTACAAGATATCAGTTCAAGTCCCTCAAATGCCTGCAGCTATTGTGAAAGTCTCATGCCATTTTGTTTTTTATAGGTCAAAAACATACCTTAATTTTGACAAGAAAATCAATAGGCAGGCAGTGTAGCCTTGTGAGGACATCAGCCATGTGCTCCCACCAACACACAATGTTTAACAACAGGGCTTTTTTCATTAACTTAGACTTCTGGATAAACTCATGGTCTAACTCCATAAAAAACAAACCCATGCCATATTATGAAATAGCATATTTAAAACTATAGAGTCTTGTAACAAACTTTCAGTATTTCTCAGGGCAGGAGTAGCTGGAACTCAAATAAGATATTTCAACACAAACCAACCCATTCTAACCCTCAGGAGAAGAGAAAGCACAAAGGGCATTGGTGTCCAGTAATGGTCAGTGAAAAAACTCTGATTTATTTTGAAGAATGTATAAATAAATAAAATAAATATTTCTCTGAAGGATCTGCCTCAATCCAGACTATATAAAGGTTACCTGACATTCCTAACCTGCAGCACAAGGAAAGAATATTCTTACATTTATGTGTTTAACATAAAAGTTATCCTTGTCTGCAACAAGACAAAGTTTACTTTATCACACTTTCAAGAAATATTAGCAGAATATATTATATAAGTTGCTCCATGCAAAAAGAAACAATATTGCTACCATGACTCTGTTGATTGTAGGAAAGAAGGACGAAACACCTTCACAGTTTTTACTAATCTTGTATTATTAATAACACTCGGACTGGCATTGCTTCATATATTAACTTAGATATACGTGGTGGATAGATTTCTCATGAAGACCTGAGGTCAACTTCAGAGTGGCCACAGAGTCAGACTAAAATTTTACATTCACTGTTTGGTCTGAGATGTCCCCTTGAATGCAATGCTTTCAAACATGATATTTCTTGGCAAAATATTTTCCTTTCGGTAAAATTAAATGGTTTCTTCAAAAACCCTTTTTTTTTTTTTTTTTTTTTTTTTCTTCCTGGCAATGGACTAAGGAGTACAAATTGTGGTATGGTTAAGAAGTCTGGAATGGCATCAAAGTTCCCTTACTACCTGAGGGGCAATATTAATCCATACAGCTATTGGATTCCTCCCTCACAGGGAGGTGATCTGAAAGATGCATAATATATTTAACTAGAACTCTGTTATTCAAGATGCAAACAGCAAAGTTATTTCCATATTATTTGTGTGGTAGTATTGGGGGAGCAGTAATATTTTCAAAATATCTTTTTTACTATGTGATATCTTTTACCAAAGAGAAAGATCAAATAATGAAAAACATGGCAAAATAAAAGCATTAAAAGGGAGAATTTCCTGTAGTTTTCCAAGTGGTACATAAGGCAGGCCACTTTTTCAACTGTTATTCTTTCTAATTTTTTTTTTTTTTTTTCTCTCTCTATTTATTTTGATGCACCTACCATATAGGTCTTGTGGCTAAGGAGGACTCTTGTGAAGTATCTAGTACTATATTCAGATTTATCCTTTTGACCACTCAACATTGCATAAACATTTGTTTATCAGTTCAGATCCTGATTTGGGGAACAATAGAGGCAGAACCCATTTAGTAAAAGAGCAAAACACAATGGAATCAAATGAATAAAGGAAACCGAGCAGCAGTTTGGGGATGACACACAAGGAAACAAAATATTAAAGCAGACAAATGTAGCAGAGCAAAAGTGTTAGAGAGCTATCCAGTAAAACTAAAAGATGACTGGAAAGGAAAGTATTTATGCAAGTTCTTAATGGCAAGAACAAAAAGCTTTCTCTTCTTTATCCTTCAAAAAGCACACAGTTGCACAGAACAGAGGGAACTTAAACAAATCAAAGTGTAACTATAGAAGACAGGCATGAGAAAGCATTTAAGCATTTCAAAGATACTGCAACCTGTATTCTCCTTCCCCTAGTTCCTGTAAATCTTGGCAGAAATGAACAGAGCACCTAGAGGGTTTTTTCCAAAGCTTGGCTCTCCTCCTAACACACTGGGAACTAACAGTGGAACTGACCATTTTGTTGAAATATGCTGTCTTGAAATGAATGGAAAGCTTCCCTCTGCAAGAAATATTCTAAAGAGTCCTGTTCCTGATCCTTTAATGCTCAAAATTCAGTATTATATCATAGAAAATAAACTTTGTGGTTTTAGTCATATGTTGTTCCTTAAAAAAACCCCAAAACTTTGGCCTTATCAAGTTCTTGTGGATCAATATGAAAAAAAAAAGTAAAGGTGGTTTGTGTTTGGTTGCTGCTCTTAGCTGTAGCACTGCCATTAGTTCTCACCTCTGGTGTGCATGTCTGGGTGGGGGATGGAGAGCAAAGCTAAATTTATGTGGATCTAGATGAGATGTTGTAGTCTCTTATGTTTTAAAATTGTCCTAGGATTCAAACACCTTAGTCTAAAAAGGAAGAACACACTTTCAATACACTCCTTGTTTCACTTCTCAAGGGAAGAAATGGCACTGTGTTTTGAGCAGGCTTAGATCATTGGAGGAGTCTTTTGTTGTTTCTGTTCACTGCAAACAAAGCACTGAAGGCCATGTCATTATTAGTTTCCACATTCTTCTCAGCCTCCAAGCCTGAGAGCTTTTATAACATGGGTCTGATGCTTACAGTCTTAAGCCTTAAGAGAGAGGAGCTAAAGAAAACAGAAATGGGAGTCTGGAAAGGAAAAACTGATTGTCTTTCTCCCTTTTTAACATCTGTCCTTGGCAGCTTTTCACTGGATGATTAAGTAAATAATCCACATTGTGTCTAGATGCAAGGTATGTGAAAAGAGAAAGGCACAGCGTATTCTGTATCTGTGGTATATATCAGAAAGAGCAAATTTACATGAGACTGTTTGATTCAAGCAGCAATTAGCTTCCTCCATTCTTTTTAGATTTATTCAGGTGAGTAGATGAGAAGGGCATTGGGGGCAGCAGTAACAAATGTGTCTAGAAAGCTATGCTGACAAAGGAGAGCAACATTTATTGCTTTAAAAGGAATGCCTCCAGATCCTCAGACACCTAGACTAGGCTTCCTAGGGCTTCAGCTTCTGCCCACTTTCTTGTGTTCCTCCCTGTTTCAAAACACAGAGAATTGCCCTCTTTCAAGACAGGGAATGCACTTTCTAACACCAGTTTTCCTTTCCTGCACATCCCACTGAGAAGAAAAAAAAAAAAGCAAAAAAAAAAAAGAAAAAAAAAAAAGGTAAAGAAGCAGAGTCATTAATGAATTTCTGGTATTTAATCACCAGATTAAATACAATTAATACTTTTCCCCCCCAAAAAAAAAAAATACAGAGAGAAAAAGAGAAACAATGAAAAAAAAATACAAGGAACTAATCACAGAACACATCCTGCTCTGAAATACCCTTTGGTAGTGCTGTGTGAGTTAAACTCTGGATTGTTTCCTAATTATTTCAGAAGGGGGGGAAAGGACTATCAAAGTAAACTTAATTTGCCTCAACTAGGAGCATATCAATGAGTGAATATCTTCCTGATTAAAGGACTGATGTAAAAGATTATTGTATTTAGCATAAAATCAGCTGTGGCCAGCTCTGGAAATGTCAGCGCTGTAACCGACTGTCTGTCTATCCTGTGTGCACTCAAAGTACATCTTCAGAATTGTTGATGGCACTATTACAGATAGAGGCACCCTGCTTAGTGCAGCTGGCATTCAGCACTGCACTTTTTAATAGAGGCAGCTAGACAAGACCCCTAGATTACACATCGACCCCTATAACTTGAAACTCTGAGAAAGCTGACCAGACAAGCAGTTATGATGATCTATTCAAAGTGGTTGAATACTGTCTTTTTTTTTGTGTGTGGAATAAACGTATATGAATGAACCTTTGCTGTCAATCCTATAGAATCTGCAACCCCCTCCTACTGTTGTAACCTCCCTTTCTCCCTTCTCTTCCCTCTCTGTACTCCCATTAAAAGATAAATGGAGGAGGGGGAAGGGAAAAGAAAGGTGGTGGTGGTGGGGAAGCTTATCTTAGTCTATTTCAGGTACTTTGAGGGGAAAAATTCAAATACAGGTATACCAATTGAATGCCGCTATGGGGCTGGTGGATCTGAGTGAGATGCGTTTGCAGACCTTGAGAACTTCACCCATGCTAGTTGCTTGACACAAAGTGGGTCAGTGGAGTGTCCCTGAGAGAGATCAAGTCCACTTCACAATCAGAAAGCCTTTTTCCGCCCCCCTAGCTCTGTTCTCTTAGCTCCTCCTCTTGTTATACTTCGGTGTATTTTTTCCTATTCCCTGCTGCAGAAGTGACACTGAATGCAGATGAGCTGTTACAAAATCTTTGAAAGAAATTAGAATTACCAGATAATTATAAGTGATACCAAACACACTGGTAATGCTAATGCTCTTTAGCATGACTTCAGGTATATCGCATTACTTCAAGGGCTTTGGTAACTGCCGCAACCAAAGTAGATAAATTTTTTCCTGCTTTATTAGAATATCTGTGATAAAATGTGAAACATTTCAGTTCTTTGGGTTTTGTTGTTTACACATAATTTCTACTTTTTACTTGAATTATTTCCAGCAATATCTTTACTTAAACCAAAATTAGAAAAATATTGCAACATATTTATTTTCCCTAAAAATTCCCCACCCACTTTGCATCCAGTGTATAAGTAGGAAAGAACTGGTAGGTAATTACAAAAATGCACATATGAATTAGGTAAATACATGTTTTAACTAGAACTGGGTTATTCTAATAATAAAATTAGTCATTAATCATATATTAAACAAAAATGTAATCTGTAGTACTAAGTTACAGAGTCTTTAATCTTTGCAAAAATATTGCAATAAAAAAATTAATACCTCAAAAATTCTAAATATACATAGCTTGTGTGCTGAAAAGCAAGGCTTAAATCTAGTATTAATGAAATTTTATAAAATTCTATTTCCTTCTTGGCCTATTAGTCTTCTTGCCAGTCTAATTATGACATTTAATCTGTACTATCATTATTAATCACTTGCCATTATAATTTTCCCTATAAATTTCTATGGCTGGTCCACATTTCCGAAAAAAAAAATTCTGAACTGGGCTACAATACACAACTACAACTGCACTTATCTTAGAAAATCTATTTTAAGAACCCAATTATGGGACAATTCACCAAGAGATTCTACTCATAAATTCAGCAGCCAAAGCCATCAACCCCTATATATCTTATACGGTCCATTGGATGATGGTTAAAAAATAAAGTGATGTCAGGGAGGGTATGACACATTGAACTGAGGACTTAAATCACTTTGGCTCTTCTGCACCTTTGTTGTCTGAACTGAACTTGGATAAGCTGCCCATTCAGGACTCACAGTCAATTATCACTGATAATTTTTTTCAGGTACAAAATGAGTGTAGCCCACATTCCAGCTATTGAAACACTGAGCCAAAGTGTTGCAGTTGGCAACAATAAGCGTTTTGCCTTGATAAAGACCTGTTCGAACAGTGTGTTGCTGTATCAAAGGCTTCAGAATTAAGTTGTAGCATATTAAATATCAAAATAACGTTCACAGATGAAAACTCAGAACATTTGCCTCAGAAATGATTTTATTTAAAAGACAAAGTTATGAAATTTGTCAATGCGTGTGTTCATGCTGTCATATTTTCACATCATTAGATACAGTCTGTACCAGTAACTAGGAAACAGACTTTTGTTACAAAATGCACAAGGTACAAGAAAAGTAGATAGATTTAAAACTGTTACTTTATTAAACATGGAGGCATTAGACAGTGATAGGCTGGGCAGTACAATCCTCCTTTCCCCTCCCACCCCAAAATGTCAAGCTCTGTATTGCGTCCAGCACAGGGTTAAATGGCATCATCTGATATAAACAATAAAACAGAGCTGGCTCTATTCAGTGCAATCTTCAGGTCTCAACCCACCTCTGAATCATCTTGTGGTTTTTTTCTGTAAGCAGAGATGAGACATTTCATAGTCTACAAAGACTTACAGTCCTTCTTTCTCTTTATAGGCTAAAAGTTCCACTATCGAATACTTGAGATTATTAATCATTTTTTCCTCTAAAAGCTGACCCTTTCCGATGTAGTCAGTGCTTCACATTGCTAATAAGTCACAACAGGAATGAATTATCTTTTATTTTCAAACATCTAATTTCTTTTCATTTTAAAAACAATATCCTCTAGGGAAGGGAGAAAAAAATCCCCAAAATACACTAACCCCAAAATTATTTCTCTTACTTCAAATGGGTGTGGTGGCTAGGCCACCAAATCTGGAAAACAAGACTTGACAATATGTCAGATTCACAAGTGGGAGAAAAACGATAGAATGTCCATAGTGACAACATTGTTGTAAGATACTGAAGAGGACTTTAATACGGAAAGGGAAACAGAAGTGTAGCCAGGGAGTCCATTGAAATCTTCTTTGACATTCAATAGGAACCAAAGTGAGGTAGAGCAATGAGTACTCTCACTCAAAATGGTATTGGTCTGAGAAGCAAAAAAGTTCTGAAGGACTTGGAAAAGAAAGCAAGTCTCTTTCTCCTTGGAGACTCTCAGGGGTAAGTTGTCCCCAGCCTTACTGACTAGAGTGAAAAGAAAATCCTACTCTTCATTACTTTACATAACTAATATTACCAACAATATTAAAAATAAAATTAAAAAAAAAAAAACCTCAACAACAGAAAGTCTTATTATTGCTAATAAAGTTGTCAAAGGTGGATTGGGGTTTTTTTAGAAACAGAGGAGATAAACAGTCTCTGCCCTAGAGAGCTTGCTCATAGTAAAAGCAACAAGACAATTGAAAACATAATCGAAGCATATAAATATAAGTAATTTTGGGGCAATGTCAACAGTTCATTTCTAGATTAACATTAATACAAAAAGCACTACTGCTAATTATATAAAATAACAAGTACTGAAAAACTGAACTTGAAAATTTTGATATTAAAAGAGGCTCACTCAATAATCACATTAACACTGAGGTCAGATTTTCATAAATGTATCACACA
>JAWWEU010000081.1:122197702-122282702 GCA_035583155.1 Acropternis orthonyx | reverse complement strand
TCTGTGTGCTGCATACTGTGTTATTAAAATGCTGCACACTACTACTGTACATTCCCCAGTTAGTAAAGAAACAGCTACTCTGTACAAAGCAAGATGTAATTACACAGCTATAACATTTATATAATACGCATTTGTAGAGAAGCAACATAACAATATTCGAACTACAATTGTATAAATAACACTTCAAAATTGTTGTTCACTTTTTGTTATATCCATTAAGCAGTTTCTAGTTGAAAGTTCAGAAACAATTAACACGGTTCTTAAATATTAATACAATAAAATCTAGATTTTAAACAGATTTGAAATACAGAAAGGATTACTGTGTACCACTACAGAATACAAAGCAAAAATAATACAGACCCTTTAATAACCATCACTAAATTTACTTGACCTACCTTATCTGTAGCAAAATGCTAAGTCCCCCGAGAGGCCTTTGACTAATTTTCCTAGTAAATTCTTCAACGACACATAAACAATCAAGGTTTCTTTCACAATTCACTCATTTTACAAATGCTATATCATTTTCAACCTTTAGAGATTATACTAAAACTCCCCTAAAGCTTAGCATATTGAGCAAAGAAGCATTTGTACTTTAAAACAGGACCATCTGCATTTCATTAACAGCTTAACCACCATCTTGTCTACAGATAAATACAGCATTATTAAATCTGTTTTTCAGAAAGTAGTTATTACTGTAAGTTCTTAAGTTGCATCAAATTATATTCTTATAATACTCCAAAGCTGTAATTTAAAGAGTTTAAAAAAATAAAGGGAAAGAACATAAGTATCTTTCTGAGGCAAGTTATTGATGCAGCTTATAATAATGAGGCATAGTTTGTACCTACTTTGCAAAATTTCACTACAGGAAAGAGTTGCTCCAATTTTATACAAAAAACCCCAACCCATTCGAAATGACAAAATGTATTTGGATAGAAATTTAAAAAATTCAAGGACGTTTGAACGTTAGCTGTCATTATGGTCCAGTTCACTGTTTATTTCTTTGGTATGCATCTCCTGACCTGTATATAAAATTCATAGTTTCAGAAGTGACATGTGCAAGCCTTGGACAACTGGGGAAAAGGCATATTTCCTGACCTTGTAACCATAGCAACCACTTGCTGATTGGTAGCAGGCAGCCTTTCCATCCTTTACCACTGAAGGCAAGTATGTGAGATTGCTGGCTTTGTTTGTGGCTTGTGCTTTATTTACATGCAAACACGAATGTCAGCCTTAAAATCCCCCTTCCTTTTTTGTTCATTTGTATGTTTTTGTTCACCATTATGGTAGGAGAACAGGGAATGAAAGACTCTTATTTCAGTCTTGCAATAAATTTATTACAAATAATAAAGCAATAAGTGATTCCACTTAACCATATGCATATACACATTGAACAAAGTTGGAAAGATAACAAAATTCTGCCATTTTTGCTATTAAGATGTGCTTACAGCAAATGATGGTGTTTTGTAATTGTTTCCAGTTTGCAGGAAAAAAATCAGTTTTTTTAAATTCAGGTCAATAGGAAGGTATTTGTAAAATAACATTTCCTTCTTTCCTATTTACTTTCCTATTTCATTTTGGTATTAAGGAGCAGAATAAGCAAAATGCAAATTCTAAAATATGTAAGTGTGAAGGCTGCATCATTCCATGATTAAGGTTTCAAATTTTCCCTTCAGCACCACATTAAACAGGTTGGAGATTCTCAGTCCAGCTGAATCCTTTGTTGATAGCAGTCACATACACACCTCCCCAAATCCTTCACTACAGTTACTTTGACCTATTAAAAAACAAACAAACAAACAAACGAAAACCTAAGTACAATTCAGTTTGATATATAATCTGTTCAAGAGTGGCATAGACTAAGCATGCATGGACACATTTTCTTCTTATCCTGAAAGAGGATGCATCTCCAGGTCAGGACTGTTGCTAGTGATAGGGAGGTAAAAGGGAAGTCCACTTAGCCAACATCTTGCTTAGACCATAATAAAGTATATACTAACACTTCGTGGTATTACTTTTCTAAGGCTATCATTTGAGAAAAAAGAATTAACTTTCTTCTATATGAATAGTATACAAGATGCTTTTAATTTAACAGGTGACATCAGAACAGGAAAGTATTTTACAGTAATTATTCTGTACTTACCTGTCATGTTTACAGGTGTATTTTCACCACATTAATATTATTTTATGATGGGTTTAGATAATTTTTAATTCTTTGTATTAACATCATTATTCCTGCTTCTATTCCTTCTCATTAATTACTTCAGAAAGCACTATTGTTAATTAGCAAAAAAAACCCAAAAAAAACCAAAAAGAAATTATACTAATTAGGTAAAAACACTGTTAGGAGCAGTGTTACAGAAATACCAGAAGGTAAAAATTCTTTACCTCCCATAAAAATATTCAACAAACTGTTCTAAAGTTTGCACAATTTTAACAGGCTTTATATTTCTTATCTGACATTACTATCCATACACATGAATCAGATACTAAGAATTTACTTTACATATAATTCACTTTATATATATATATATATATATATATATATATATACAAATTCTTACACGTGTACATACAGTCCTTTTAACTATAAATGGACTAAAAATGTTTAAAAATACATGTTGTGAATTTGTTTATGAAACATTAAGCAATGAAATCATTAAATCATATTTCTAAGTAGTGCTAATACATCCACTATTTTCATGAATATATTTAGGTTCACTTCTGCCAACATGTGAATTTACTGACAGAAGTAGTCAAACTTAAGTCAACTGATATTTTGGCAATTTCAATTATTAATTTGCATAAATTTTCCAGAAATCAGGTCTTTACATTTAAAATAACAAACTTAAACTTTCACTTTGCAATCAGATCTAATGCAAAAAGATTCTTTTCAAGTCTACAAGCCTCTCTCTGGGACCTATTTAAAAATCCTCCCATTTAAAACTCATCCTCACAATTTTTTTTCACGTGTAAAGGTCATTTTCTAGTGAACTTAAAAAAATAGTCCTTAAAGGATTCATGCTCAAGAAAAAGATTATTTAATGTTTTAAATCGTTAAATTATTTTAATAGTGTTTTATTAATTAATATAATGATTTGCTCTGACCTGGCACTGAGATGCACACTGATGAAAAAGGTTTCTTCCAAGTAGTTAAATTACAATTCCCCAATAGAATGAAAAGGAGGAAAAAATGTCTTTGTTAAATTTTCAGTCCTTTCTTAATATAAACATTAAAAATCACAGGATTTTGAAAGGACAAGTAGCTTAGATTAGTGAAAGATTTTTCATTTTTTACATAATGCTTGTACTCAGAAGTAATTTGCTTTACTAGTATGCTGTAAAGTTCTCTCTCAGCTCTGATGTACTGTATAAAACATTTCTTAACTCATTAATGTCAAATATAAATTAGTTTTATCTTGGAATTTTAACAAACCAGACTCTACAGGCAACATAAAAAGCTAGACCATTGTCAGAAATGGTGTAAAGCCTAATGCAAATTTAAACCAGGTATCATTTATCATAAAAGACATATACACATAAAGAAAAAGACACATTGCACTTTCTTGGATGTCCTGAAAATATTGCTGAATAGCATGCAACAATATTAGTAGCTGGAATTTTGTAAAGAAACAAACAAAAATGACAAAAGCCAACAGTTTTAATTGAGCCAATATAAGATGACTGCACCCATATTATTAAAATATTTTTCTTAAATATAACAGTTCTGGACTGTGACTAATACACAGTGTTGGAGTGTCCTGAATATGATTTTTCCCCATGTATATCCTTTGAATATCTGAGCAAGCATGTTGTATTGTATTAATATCATAATTCAAAGGGAAATTTATTAAACCAATCCCCTCCCAGTATTCCCATCATAGCTAAAAGTTGCAAATTCTATATGGCAGAGCCTAGACAGTAATATCAAATTTTAATAACAATTTCTCTTCTTCAGTCAGTGCTATACTGAAGAAAAGCATAAATTGCTGTGACTGACCATTAGTTGTTAGAGAAGCAATCTGACTTCTCCACACCCTTATTTCAGTGTATCTGCTCTGTCCCTCAGCTGTATTAATGATAGCATGAAAGGTCACATGATAAACGAGTGACAAAAATATCAAAACATATTAGCCTGTAGCTTTGTTATCAGTGTATGGCAGAGATGACAGAAAATTGTATTTTTCCCCTGAATAATTTTGTGTTACATTTTGCTGGCTAGGCAGAGTGAATTAGGGAGAAATTTCTGCCTCTGACTGTTTGTCTCTTTTTCTGACATACTTGAAGTAATAATATACATTAATAATAGGGAATAGGCACAGGGAAGAGGTAAAAATTCAGGGGCAGACTGTCTGTTTCAATTCTACAAGGTGCTATCCTTGTTTCTTTTGCAATACAAATTTTGTTGAAAAATATGCACAGCATTGAATGTTATTAACGCTACTGATAATGATCTGCTGTATGTTATGGATATAGCAACCGAAAGACACATGAAAAAGAGAAATAGAAAAATAACTTTAAAGCAGTGAGGTTATGTTTCCACCCAGTTGTATTTCTCACCAGTACAAATGCACATACTCACTAATTAAATAAAGGCAAGCACCAACAATGCTCATTGTGACAGAGACCTAGTAATTACGAATTAGAGACAGATATTACTCCTACTGGTTTAAAGGCTGGCAGCAGTTGCAGTCCCTGGGGAGATGAGGTTAGCAATCTTTGAAAGAGAAAATAGAAATTGGCGGGAATTTAATATCTTATGGCCTATCAGTCTCTATGGAGTTAAAGGAGTTAAAGTCATGCCATATCCAAGTTCCCTTTGCTGCTGGCAAACAGCATCAGAGGCAACTCAGTCCTTAAGCTCCTAGCAGATCAAAAGCTATTGAATAGAACTGTTCTGAAAGACACAAAGAGAGGATCACAACATGAAAAGTTATATAATTAAAATCTTAATAAACTGATAGCATATACATACAGATGGAGTATTAGTGATGTACTGCGACACGTGAAGTATGAATAAAAATGAGGGTGTATTGCTTTCAGTGAGCAAAGTGGAACTGGAAAGAAACAGAAAGTCTTTGAATCTTTACCAAAATTTAAAACAGATTTTTAAAAACTTTCTCAAATGTTGGGTTAAGTTTTTATTTTCATCATTATTCAGGTAGATGCAGTTCCATAGTTCACATTTTCATCTGAGAAAAGAACTGCAGAAATACTTCTGGGAATAAAAAAATTCTTGCAGTATTTATGATCTGATTCACAGAAGACAATACGAGAAATCTCATGTGAGAACATTGTTCTCATGAGATTTCTAACCAATTTTACAGACCAACACAATCTGAATAGTTTGAATGTATTTCCAAACTCCAAACCTTTGAGATATGTATCATATCACAAATGCCTTGTTATATTGTGCAGAAACTATGAAGTGAATAAAGGAATATGTTATATCCTTCAGGAGATGTGAGTGAGTAAGGAGGCACTAAAGTCTGGAATTCTATCTGAATTGTCCAATTTATTGGCCAGTCTTTTCTTAAAACAGTTGCATATATATGTGTATATTTTTAAAACTGTATATATGTATAACTCAGTAAATAAATTCTGCTATTATTTGCATACAAAGATAAACATCTATTAGTCAAGGCACTGTACAAACAGATAAGAAGAATCAACCTTTGCCCCTAAGAATTTACATCTTAAATAATTCTTATTTGTGTTCTCAATATTATACTTTGCAATAAATTCCAGAAATTGACTATGTATACCAAACCACCTCCTGCTCCCTACTCCCAAATATCTACATTCCTGCAATACTTAGTACTTTCTTAGCTAGAGTTCAAGCTCCTTTTCTTTTGCTTTTGGCATAACTCATACTGTTTGTCAATGTTCATATTCATCCCCATACCATTGTTCCAAGATCCAATACGAATTTTGTACTTACAGGATATTTCAGTAGGTCTATAATCATCTTCGTGTTCTTCTACTCTCTTTCTCACATCCTTCCCCCAAAGTACTGCTGGTTTGATTTATTTAAGTAACTATATTGTCTTTCTTTACAGGCTGTTTTCACTCTTCTGCATCTCCTGAGTTTCTCTCTCTCCACACATATATTTATATTCTTGATTTCTGTTAATTGCTTATCCTCAAGATCATCCAAAATTGATATGGTTGGTAGCCTCTGTTTCAGTTTATGAAGTGTCACAAAATATATAAAGACATATACACAAGAAAGCTGAAACTTACTACGATCATTTCTGCTTTTCTATTTTGTTTATTGAATTCACCACTTTATGTTTTGTATTTTGAACCAAGGCCCTTCAACATTCCTAGACAGCTTCTATTTAAAGTACAGTGTGATTACACTACAAATACTACTACACTAATTTCCATTCTTGGCTTCAGATTGTCCTGTATCTAAAACTATATACTTCTACCAGAAAATTAATAGACAATTTATGGGACAAAATTAGAAGAAAAATGCCACCATTATCATAAAACACCTCAGTCTTCCTTCCATATTCATACTGAAGAAATGCCACTGAACATTCAGGAGCTCAAGCAGTGCTCATGGTATAGATATAAGCATAAGAGACTGAAGAACTGAGATCCAAAAGTATGCAATATGAGAATATAGTCATCTGTGTCTGGCTTTTCCGGTAAGTGGAGAGACACACTTTCTGATTGTTATCCCTTTCATCCCTACAGCAATTTATAAACTATGTGAGATGAGTCACCGCCTAAATTTTCTGCTTCTTTCCACTGACTACAGAGGGATCCTAGGATGACCAGCCGAGATGTTTAAGTCAACTACAAGATGGGCAAATTCTTAGACTACCTATTCTTTATCATTATCTTCTTCACTTTTGTGATTATGAGAACAACAACAACAACAAAAATCTCACTAGAATAACTTATTTTTTTCACCAGTAGTATGAAGAAAATGTTGCAGTCTTTCATATTCACCAAATAAACTTAATTTTTTAGTTGTTTCCATCATCAAAGTTCTTTAACAGCCAAATTTTCCTGTACTGACTGGGCCTTTTCTTTAATGTCTTGTTAGTCAAAAACTGAAATACAGATTTAAAAGGACTCAAGTAATTAACTCTAGTATTCTTAGATGCACTAAATTGCCAGACCCCTATATTTGCATACTTTTAAAGAAAGTACTTTGAATTTGATATGTCTTTTTATTGACTGTGTTTTTTCCAGCAAAATGCTTCATTGTAGCAGAGGTAAATTAGAGCATGATCACATAGTGTATCTGAAGACCAAATTGGTCTTCAAGGACTTTAAATAAGGTCTAAAACTTTCTACTTTCATAAAAACCATTTGACCTCACTTTCCAGGCCATTTAAGTGCTGACCTGAGCCCCCACATTTTATTTAGAGAATGCTGATTCTCTTTTAAATCTTCTGTTTAACCTACTTTGTGCCTTCCTTGAAGAGTTTTTTTTCAGTACATGAAGTTAACCATCAAATGACCTAACATCATAAAATCATATAATCATAGAATAGTTTGGGTTGGAAGGGACTTTTAAAGGTCATCTAGTCCAACATTCAATCAATACATATGTATAGATGTATTGTCTTTTATGAAGAAACCTGACTTTTTCAGTACTGCTCTTCCCTAGAAATATTCTGTTTTCTCTCCGTTGTCCAGCTTTACTATCAACCTTTTCACCTCTTAGGGATGAATCCTGAGGTTACTCTTCATGACCACATAAACAAAATGACAGATAAAGTCTTTCATTAGCATGAATCGTCATAGCTCATTTTACAACAAATTTTAATCAGGACCCATACAGTGGTTTTACTCCAACTCTTTTGCAGGTTGAGTTCCCTTTTAGATAGTTCTTGTGTCTTCTAGTTTCTTTCGGCTCTACAGGGCCATGATATAAGCCATGATTTGATGGCTTGAGTGATTACCCATGTCAGTTCAATGTAGGCCTATTTAAGTGACCCTACAATATATCTTGGCAAATTAATGAAGAGTTTCCAGTCAAATTTCCATTTTTCTTTGAAAAATTGGTAGACCTACTGCCTCATGGAAGTTCTTAGGGCACAGGGAAGAGGCATGAACCCATACTTGGTTTCAGGAATCTTTTGGTTTGTACAAGCTGTTGCCAAAAAATTTCAAACTTTACATAACTCTGTCCCTCATTATCAACCTTGCTCCAGCTTCCTGATATTTACATTCTGAAAGAAATTACATATGCTGATTATAAACTAGCAAACAGTATGTCTGTCATATTTCTCTTCATATTTCAAAGATCAAAATCAAATCTATTTAGAATATGGAAGCTCTATCTTCATATTTTATATGAATTTTGTATGCTAGCAGAACATTTAATTAATACAGATGTTGACTTTATACTTTTCAGTTGAATCTAGATTCCTTTAATCATTCTCTCCTCTTTTTTCAGCCTGATTTGGTGGTGTGAAATCTTCCCAATATATCACCTGAGCAACACATTTTTGTTGTCATTTTGTGCTACAGAATTCCTCATAGACAGCAACAATTTAGATTAGTTATGAAAAATTTTATTTTTAATTTTAACTATCTTGCTTATATTTTACTAGTATACTCCTGAGCAAAAAATTAAGTTCTATCTCCATTTCTCTTGGATCCACATACTCCAGTTATAGCCAAATCTTTCTTTAGATCAAGAACATCACTCTTTCTTCCTGTTCTCTTTGTAAGATGGTCCATTTTTAACTATTCCCTGGTTTTGTCTTTCATTCAGCAAAGTGACACATAGTAGCTACCCGTCATGAAATAAGATATCCTTAGCAATACCTAAGTTATTCAGTAATTATTCAATTTTTTTATTATTATTATAGGGGAGCAGACAATATCTTATGACTGTTAACAGTTCATCTTAACTTATGAGGTATATTTTAAACTCCAATATAGCTCACTGTTTGAAACTAGCCTTTGAAATTTAGATATGGTATTTACCCATGGAAAACCTATTCACACAAAGCTAGCTTTTAAGCTGTAAAAATAATTATTTCCCTTCTCTGACTTAAATTCCTCTTGTTTACATCACACAAAAATGATAACTGAATCCAATGGCGCTCACAGGACTTCCAGTACAGTATCAGGACTATTTCTATTAAAATGATACGGTAGATGTCAGAATGCCTAACCAGCCATATTTTGCTCAATTCTTTGTATGGTATTTTACAGAACTTAATGAATTATTCTCTGTCGCAGTAGATACAGTTTGTTGGTACTGGAATTCATGCCCCAATCAACCCAATAAGCAACTAAAGGTTACCAACAGAAACCATTTCAGTGTGAGATCATTTTATTGAATTCAAAATCTGCTATACTGATATATATTATTATATATATAGATATTCACTACAGTCCTGTACCTTCTTATGAAGGTTTTCAAAATCTGTGGTTCTGCCAATTGTAATTGGTCTTCTCCCTGCTCACATTTGGACATATACTTTTTTGACACACTCTTAATCTTCAACATGACATTCAAAAACTCTCCCTGGACCTTTCCATTGTCACTAGTGTTGCCCCAGGAAAATATCTCCCTATTTCACCATAATGTGAGACTATCTTCCAATTTATTTACAGTCCCTCTTCAGCTCATAATCAATGCAGGTGTCTCAGAAGCTTTATTGAATACCTAGAATATGGACAGTTTGATACATGGTTCCTCTACTTAGCTCCAGTTCCTTCTCCCTGCTCTGTATTAAGGACATGGGATGTGAGCAGCCTCATTAAGCGCTTAAAAGCAGCAGTTCAAGATAGGTCAAGATGAGGTGGATTTTTTTCAGCACTTCCTCAAACTGTCTTATCATCTGTGAATCATCTGAGATCCAGACTAGGTTCTGTTGCACTCCAGGCTAACCCAATATAGGATGTATTTTGGCCCCAAGTAATACACATCAAAATAATTGACATCTCATATGTCCATATGTGTTTGAGGCATGACTTTGAACCATCAGAATATGAAACATCAGCACATATTCACTGGAACCTAACCACATGGTAGAAACAGACTAGATCTAGCTTTGTCTCCTCCTCTTGTCCACTTTTTTCAGTCCTCTCCTCTGAAGTTTCTATGACAGTTCAGACGGCCATTGTCTTGGTCACCAATCTGGAGAAACATGAGAACAAGCAAGAGAAAAGTATGTAAGGCAACAATGCACACTGGTGTGAGAATCACAATGGTATAATTCATATATGATTAACACTTTGGTAATGGGATATATCGAGATGTCTTTGTTGCCTTCTCTCCTGGAATAAAAACCCATCACTAAATGTTGTGAAGATCTCCTGTAATAGCTTCCTAAATTGGGTTTTGAACAGGTTTGTTTTCTTTTTAAAGAGGTCTCACCTTTCACCCAGCAAAGGTTACAGAGATTGCAGTGAGGCACACCATTTGCAAAGTACACACATCACAGATAATTAGCAAAAGTCTATAAAACATTTCAAGTACTACTTTGTTAGATCTAAATACAAATTATAAAAGTAGAAGTGTTCATGATCTCACCACCTCTGTAGTCAATATCCATTCATATACTCTCGAAGCAACTTGCTTCAGAAAGAAAAGATTCTTTTTGAGCTAATTGAAAAAGAAAATCTAGAAATCCTATGTATGTGGCAGTCATTTATTTAGACAATATGACTAATCTGAACACCCATGATCATATTCTGAAGCCTTTTAGAGCAGGCAGAAAGATAATTAACCTTTGCTAATGCCACATGTTTCTGAATTAGGCATTATATCAGCAAAATTAAGAATCATGATATGTAGATTGACTAATGATGCCTGCAGTACAGTATGGTTATTACCCCAGCAATGATTTCCCGTCTGAAGTGCTTGTGAAGCTATAGAAGCTGAAAGTGGCCAGTTTCCAACGAGCAGGAAAATGCATGTCTCATCAGAGAGCATAAAAGGTAAACTTCGTATCAGAAAATCCCTTAAATCCTACTGGTCTTCCAAGAACGAGGCTAATATATTCCAGTGGACAACAATCCCTTTGTCTCATAGGCACCATGACCTAACAAAATCATAAGGAGCACTCTGAGTAGCATGTTTTGTGCTATCATGCAGCCAGTGTAGGTGTGATGGGTTGACCTTCGCTGGATGCCAGGTGCCCACCCACTCCAACCAGACAGGGAAGAGAAAATAAGATGGAAAATAACTTGTAGGTTGAGACAAGGCAGTTTACTAAAGCAAAAGTTTGTGTGTGCACAAGCAAAGAGTCAAAAAAGGAAAGGTTTATTCTCTACTTCCCATTACCAAGTGATGTTCAGCCACTTTCCAGGAAGCAGGGCTTCAGCAACCATAGTGGTTGACCTGGAAGGCAAACCTAGTAAACAGCAAATGCTCCCCCTTCCTCCTCTTTCCCTTACCTTTTATATCTGAGCTGCCATCATACAGTACGGAATACTCCTTTGGCTAAGTTGGGTCAGCCAGCCTGGTTGTGTCCCCTTCCAGGATCTTGCCCAACCCCACACCCTTGATGGGCGGGGCAGGAATGGTGAGAGACAGTGCTGATGCTGTGCCAGCTCTGCTCAGCAGCAACCAAAACACTGGTGTGTTATCAACACTTTTCTAGCTACCAGTGCAAAGCACAGCACTGTGAGGCCTCCTGTGGGAAAATGAACTTCATCTCAGCCAGACCCAATAGAGTATCCTGAAAAACTACTATGTGGCAAAAGCAGAAATGATACAGAGGGTTTAAGGACTCTTATATCAGTAACAATACAGTACTGATGGGTTGTGAGCAAGAAATGGAAGGGGAATTGTAAGGTATTATTAGTGACAACCAAAAAGGGCACTACTAGACCAGTGGTAAAAGGATATGATAGAGGGAAGCAACAAGGCACATGGAGTATACAAAAATCCTAGTTTTGCACCCTCATAAGGGATACTGCATAAGGCAGAGGTGATCTAAAGCATAGAGATCAGGAAATAACAGTTTAAGAATTTTGGCGTATTCAGACTCTGGTATGACTATTAAAGACAGCATTGGATAGAGCAAAAGGTCTCACAAGCCTATTAGCAATGTTTCCAGACATGCAGTTCTCTAACAATGTTATACATTCAAGGAGAAAGCTTGTTTTCTGGGAAGAAATGTTTATTAAATCAAGTTCTGACCTTTTGAAGTTTACAGAAGCACAGTTCTCCACTTAAATAAATACACAAGCAGTATCTCTCACACATGGCTCTATCATCTTCATTCCCAAATTATACAATGCCAAATTCTAAAACAGACACTTGTGACCAAGTAGGACTGCTAAAAGTCAGGACTAGAAATATTATGTATACAGCAAATATGTCTTTAAACACATTTTGTAGCATCAATCTATTGCACGGACTTTACATGGGTACTCAATTTGTTCACATTTTCCCAAGTGATTCTCAAGTAAGCTGTAACCATAAGAGTCATATCACAGACCTCCAATACCTCAGCTAATGGAAATAACCTTTATGGGAAATACATTGTCGCACAAGATGCAACTCACAGTCACCAGTCACATTTCTTAATTTTAAGCAATCTTAATACTTTATATTAAACTTTGTATCAAATTTATTTTTGTGATAGTCTATTAAAAAATAAAAAATCACAAAGCAGCCAAGCTCATCCAACCTAAATAACTAATTCCTACCTTCTTTCTTGTGAATAGTGTACAATTATTTTGAAGACCAGCATGGTTTGACCATTACTTGTGTTCTCATATCTGAGAATGTAGATGACCATTACTGATCATTTACACCCATGAATGAAATTACAATATACAGCAATAAAAATTTCAGCTTTTATAGGTGTAATCATTTCACCTAATTCAGAGTATGAGTTTTCAATACAGTCAATGGAAAAGAAAGACTCATCCAGAAAGTGACCTAAAGAGTACAAAGATCGACTCCTATACTGCTCTTCTGGAGATGGTTCTCTCCATTAACATTGTGCAGAACTTTAGAAGACTTCATAGCATAGACATCTAAGTTTAATGTCTTCAGTAAATATTTCCAACATGTCCACATGCACAAATTAAGATTAAAATTGCTCCTTAAAGATTAAAATTGCTCCTTACCATCAATGAATTAGAATCAGCATGAGATGTTTGATGTTCTGTGGCTTTCCTTTATCTCTCTGAGGCAGTTCTTCTAGTGCAACACTCCAATTTGGAATGTTTCAGCACGACATACTAAACCATTTATCTATTTACATACTTTTTGCAGAAAAATCTACTGACTGCATGAAGATCAGATTTTATATGGTGTTGCCTTCCCTATGGTTTTCAATGCATTAAGCCACTCAAAGTGTTTAATAACACCCTTGTATAAGTAAGTCACTTAAATTCAGCTTCTTAAAACCAGAATTTAGTCCTAAATACTTAAATGATGATTTCCTTATTTTCTTGACTCTAGCACCATATAACAAGCTGAATTGCACCATCTACTATTAATTTTGTAAGTCATCACTATATTTACATATTCCTTCCTTACACATCATTGTCTTAGAATTAATGTGTTGAACACTGCCTACCAGTCTTCTTATTCTCTTAATTTAAAATATGGTCCATCATATTTACAGTTAAGTGTAGTTGAAAAACAAAGAAAAAAAGAATTGACCGTGAAATACACTATAAAGGGAGCCAATGAGCCTGTACACCCTACTGTCTCTGTACAGACTTAGTTGTACACTGATTAAATGCAACAATTCACAAGTAACTTTAAAAGGAAGACCTTAAAATACTTGTCTATTTGAATTGCTATAAAGCTGTTTTTAGAGCTTGCTGTACATACAAAAGAAATTTTAAAAAGTCAAGGAAGAGCAGGAAAGATGAAAATGACAGATCATAAAGACCACACAATCAGCCCCAGCAAGTTCCATAACATATGACATGACATGACAACAACTATTTAAAGACCACATCCTTAAAAAGAAAAACCTTTCAAAAGCTGAAGATAGGCTTTTTCTCATTAGAGCCTTGTTCATACTATCACAATTTCTCCACTATAATCTTAGGGGGCTGTGTGAGAAGATATCAATATATAGTAGTGATTATTTTTACTGGTAACAGCACAAGTAGCAAACACATTATTGTCTATTACAAACCCAGACAGTTTTGCTCAGGTACCTCAAAAAAAAAAAAGGGTTTGTGCTATTCTGATAGTTTCCCCTAAATTTCTTCTGGCTTCATAATTCAGTATCTTTTTTAGCATCAAATGCTACCTTACTCCTCATCTGAACACACTCAAAACTCCATTCCAAAATCATTTCTGTTTTGTGGCCTTTTAAGAGCTTAACACCATCTGACGACCAGGATGCCAAACAACTAGAGTTCAAAATTGTTCCGGAAAACTTTCTTTGAAATGGGTGAAATTTGATGAAGATAGGAGCATTCCATTATAGACTCAGTGTACTAAGAAAATGCCTAAAGAAGGAAGGTTCTACAGTTCATCCATTGACTGCAGAAGACATACCCTTTCTGCTATAATGTATCATGGGAATAGGAACTGTGATTTGATTATCTCTACAACTCAAGAAAAATAAGACATTGTGTGTGATCAAAACTGGTTTGAATAGTGCTTATAAGGCAAATCCACTGTGTCCTTATACCCTGATCCAGCACTGCAAACAAATGCCATATTCCAGTTTCCTTAGAATCTGACACTGCACCCAGAAAGAATGACCTTTGCAATGATTCCACATTCAGCTACCACAGAACTAGAAGTTCTAAAAATGATCAAATAAAATTATTTAGTTAAATGGAAATAATTATGTTATTAAATTAAAATTAGTTAAGCCCTCAAAAAAAGTTGCGGACAGTTTGTATATGATTGACCTAGGATTCGCTGGGGATTTATCTCAGGTGATATACATGAGGCCAGATTAGATGATCTATTGAACCTTCTGGCCTTAAACTGTATGAAACAATGAGAGTTTTTATTATATTCAGCCTTGTACGCCTCTCTCTAACTGCAATGTTATAAATTATTAAATATAATAATAATTTCTTGTAACTTCATTGCTACTTTAAAAATCCAAAGCAAAAACAAATAATTACCCCTGCAAAATGCCAGAAAACTGTATATGAAACTGAGTATTAATATTAGTGAGTAAACTTCCTCTTTAAGCTATAATTAATTTGGAAAAAATTATCAAAGTCCTTATAATGTAATTTTCACTTTATTCCTTTTTTTGTGGGAGGAATCTAAAGGAAGACAGACAGGAAGATATTTAAATGTATTTGAGTGTGAGTTTAGTCTATCATTGCCAACAGTGAGGCCTTCTTTTGTGGTTTTTTTTTTTTTTTTAATTAAATGAATGGAAAGTTAGATTAATACATTCATAGCTTAAACTCAGAAAGAACCATAAAATTACCTAGTCTGCTCTAAGGTATATGATGATCTTTTAGTTTACACCCAGTTAATGGCATTTGAGATCAACAACCTAGACTACTTTAGATGGCAACTTCAGTTTTGTCATAGCCATATTTTTAAATAAAGTTCAGGTTTCTAATTCCAAGTTGTTTCACTTCAGCTTACATATGTTTGTTCCTCTCTATGTATTTTGTCTAGTTTGTAGTTTATAAACACACCTTCAAGTGTTTGCAAAGTATTATGACATCCTTTCCTTATATATTTTTTTTCCGAAATGAAGTAAATTTAATACTATATTTATTCCCTCAAAAACGTTTCCTCCCACTCTAAAAATATTTTAAGATTCTTTCCCCACTCTAAGAATTTTTAAATGTAGACATTTTCCTGAGACAATATCTCTCTTATCATGCTTTTATACATAACGAAATCTCTTACCTACTCCCTGTTGCCTTACTTTTACATTTCAGGGAACAAATGAGGCCACATCGGATGTTCATGAGAGCAATGCACATTCCTGTTGAACTGTAGTTCGTGGAATTCAGTCTCATCTGTGATGATGAAGATGATCAGTAAAAGCAAAATGGGTCATAACTCTTCTGTTTGGTCTTGTTAGCAAGGAAAGAAATAAGGGAAAATTATGTAAGTTACAGGTAAGTTTTTAGAATTTATATAGTATTTTTGGCTGTCTTCATTAGCCCATTAAGCAAACAAAGGCAATAACTGAATTTTACCCCAAATCATGCAATATTAATGATCAATTTTCTCCAGTTCAGTTTGGCCCTTTCTGCTCTAATTAACTGTTACAACCCATATACACATATGAATAACACAAAATCAACAGACAACATTTACTGCTCATGTTTTAGTCATCCAAGCCCACTATTAATCTCTGTCCTCTGTCAAGGAAAATCCAGAGCCTTTCATTATTTCATCCTTGTAAAATTTTTTCCAGGTAAATATTGATTCATATAACATTACCTTTTCAGGAACTGATTTTGAAGACATAGTGCAACTGAATTTGGAAAAAAAAAAAAAAAAGTCTACAGTAACTTCAGTATTAGTAAAACATGTCCCTAAACACTTTTTTTTTTTTTCCCTTTTCTTTTTTCTTTGTTGTTAGATTGTCCCGTGTGGTTTACTGTTCTAGTAAACAGAACCAGATACTTAATGTCTCCAATAAATTACTCATTCCTACCAGACTGACCTTGGATTAAGGCTGAATTTTACATATTGTTTCATTACAGAACATTCTTTCATATTGCAGTATGTTTTCTTCCCTTTTAGTATTCTAATTATGACAGTTGCTATCAATATACACACAAGGTATTCGGGAAAGGTTATATCATTTTAAATTGATCAGTCACCAGAGGAAACTGCACAAGAGTAAAGAGATCATCACAACGTGTGACTGAAGAGTGAACTTACTTATATGCTGGGTTCCTGATTGCTTGTGGCTTTATAATGTTATACAGCAGTGTGGTTATGAAGGAAACTCATTTCCTGAAATCTTGCAAGTAAATAATAAACATTTTGATAACAGGAAAGTTGCTCAGAAGATCCTTATGAACAGGTGTAATTCATTACACACATACACCTGCTTTAGATTTGATGGAATAAACCATGCTCATTACAATGTCTTTCTATCCCACATACACTCATTAGAACAGAAGAAGTGGCAGAAGAATTTAAATAGAAGAACCACTTTATGAAGCACTAAGTACAAAGGGAAATTTCCCAAATTTACTTTTTCATTTAGACTAGAATGGTGAATGGCACTTTTTCTCTATCCTTGTGCTGGTTTTGGTTAGGACAGTCAAACCTTCCCATATGTGCAGTTCAAAATTTTTGTCAGATAAAATGAAAACTTTCACTGATAGGTACTTCACATGCATGGCTGGAGTTTTTAGTTTCTTTCTACATAATAGGTAGAAAGGCACTGATTCTTCAGAGATGTCATCTCCATTCTCACAAGATGATGATTTGAACCTTGCCTGAAATCTCTGAGAAGATAAATGTGGGTAAAGAATAAGAACAGAGACACATATGTCTGCAAGAAACATGAATCCCAAAGGTGACCACCTCTTTTAATTCAATCAGAAAAATAATAATTAAAAACTTCTGATGTATTACCCAAGGTTTGTTATTTAATTAACTGAAAGTAATTTGTTCATACTTTGCTATAATAGAAGAGACAACAAATACAATATACAACAGAATACATTAATATTGGCGTGAAGTTCCAGGCTCACACTTTTGGTACAAATTCTGGCATGTTTTATAGACCTGATCTGTGACTGATGCATAGTAGACTGTCCACGGAAGGACTGTTTAATGAGGAATATGTTATAAAGGAAGTGAAAATTCTCAACATGCTGGTAATTAGAAAAAGTGTTAGAGGTTACTCGTAGTTTGCACTAACAGTGATACCTAGCCACAAATCTAGTTCATAGAGCACAGCGATCAGACAAATAAATAAATAAATAAGATTTTCTCAGAAAGCGGTTTTTAATTTTCCTTCACTGGATTTTTGTAAAAGAGTTTTACGGAGCCTGTTATCTTCTGAGCATTCAAATATAGTTTGCGTAAGACAACAATCTTCCTATTTTGTGGTCTGCATGCCTCACCGTCAACAAGGTATTAGGCACAGACACATATACAGATATTAATTTTTTTGTCTACACAAGAATAATCATTAGGCATTTGATAGAAACAAAAACTGGCCAAACAAACAAAACAAACAACAAAAAGAAGAATCACAGTCTGTGCCATGTGTACAAATCATTACATATTCCATTGCATTTATATGATCTTTGAGAATTGCCCTTCAGGACTGTACTCTAGTCTATCCTTTCTTATAACTTAAAAGAAAATGCTGATGACCTCTGTAAGAAGTTGTATCATATGAAGGAAAAGCTAATTATACCTATTTGCATGCACATAAGGTATTCAGCAACGGAAAAGTCTTATGTTTTTAGTAAAGAAGTAAGAAACTGCAAATACTCGCCACAGGCCCTTGCCATGTTCAAGGCAATGGGCACAATATATTTAAGTCAGGTGGTGTGTCCTCATTGTTACTGTATTTGATAATCCTCACTTGTAAAAAGACAATACTCTGAAGTGGAAAATTTTCTTCATGGAGACTTGTTTTCTTCTAGGTTGTATAATGACCCAACACAAATGAAACAGCAACAATTTTTTTTTTAAGATTATAGGGCAGTGTGATCTTTATATTTTATAAAACAAATTATATTTGTCATCAGAATTTAGTTGCTTACAAATTTTACAAACCCTTAAATATAATACAAAAAATAAATGAAGGCAGAGAACCATCTTCTATATCCCACTGTTAAGTGTAGAAATATCTTATTCTGTCAATGTGATTTCATAGCAGGATGAAAAATGTCAAAAGTGGGGATGACAAATCAGTCTAGTGAGGAAAAATGACTCTCAGACAAGAGATGTCATTTGTCATGATTGCCATTTGACTGCACTTTCTCCTGTCTTCTCTTTCAAATGAATGTTACTTTGCCATTAATTTAAAATTATCTTAAATCAAAGATGGGTTGAACATGAAAAGCAAAGATACTTGTCTTTTAAAGTTTTGCAATATGCAGAAACCCATTCAAATGTAAACTTACTGAAAACTGACATACACATTATAAAAAAGGTTATCATCATGAATTGTTAACTTAGAAAATATTATAGTTCTTTAGTTCAAAAGTCCATTTTTCCTAAATACAGGCAACAGCATGGCTTTTGTTCAAAACTGACACAGCTGAGCATAGCACTCTGAGCCACTGCATAATACGGGTGGTAATTAAGCCACAGCTTCAAGGTTGCATGGGCACAAGACAATTCAGCCTAATGAAGTATCGATTGGCTGCAGTCGAGGTAAAACAAGTTGACATTCATTTAGAGGTAGCAATGTGAATATACCACAAAGCCACCAAAGAAGCCAGGGAAAAAAAACAATGAAACTGAATTTTAATCTTGCAAACACAATTAAGAATCTTATTTACAGCATGTTGCTATCACTTAAACTAGAGCTAATTGCGTACTTACTGCCCTGACATCAGATTCTTAAATCAGCAGAAATTATATTCATAGGCTGTTGGCAAAAAACACATGAACTTCAGTGCTTCAATTAGAACCTGTCCTAACACTTCAAAAACCCAACTGCAAAAATAATACTGAGTCAAATTTCCACTTTGTTCACACAATTAAGTTTATTTTAAATGCTGTGATAAACTCCTTTGCAATAGGTCTAAATTACTTAGTTTCTGAAGACAATAGTTTTACCCCTTCATGGAATAATTCCAAATAGATTTTTAGATGTTGTCACATTATGCAAACATTCAATATCATGCTTAATTTTCTTCTTTTGTCTTCTTCCTCTGTCTTACTTTATTTACACAATTAGAGTCTTGACCATATTTGTCTCGTGCACATATAGATAAAACTACAATGTGTATAAAATGCATATAGCAATGTATAAATGTACATCTTTAGACTTAATATTGTAATAATTTTTCTCCTAACCACTAAAGTTAATTTTATCAGAAGTAATTTGTTCTCAAAAGCCACAGGATGAGTGCAAAATTTTCAGCAATATCCAGGGAAACAGGAGATTACTTTTTGCTCCTATTACAGAATATTCACGAGATTTAAAATGCAGATACAAATATGGAAGTACTAAAATTCTGCTGTGCATTATTACATTTAATTTAAAAGTGCTGAAATTTTATTTACATACTTTGAGTTGAAATTAAAAAGTGGGTTCTCAAACAAATAAAGTATGTGTAAGATAACTATAAAAATTTAAAAAGCAACTTTAAAAATAAAAATAATTGAATCCTTCCAAATTGTATGACTGGTTACAAAGAATGAGATGCAGATGTTTCATGTTTCAGAAGAATTTCTTCAAATTTGGGTTATTGACTTTAATTTTAAGTAATTCATTAGCATTCTTTTCCAGATACAAAATTTGACCAAGAAACCTGTAACTCTATACACTATCACTTGAGACTAAGTGCTTACATCTTGCAAACACTCAGAAATTGCAACAAATATATAACATCGTTCTAAAACAGTCCTCTTTATAAAGCTGAAATGTGAATATGTTATTACTTTTCATCTTCCTAAAGTGAAAACAACTTACAGCTTGCACCAATCACATTTTCTCATGAAAAATGCCCCCAAATGACTGAGAAAGTGCTAATGTGTCTAATTGCATTATAGACCCCTCCGGCAGGCAGACATTTCTTTAAAAAGTAACTCATTAAAGCACTCTGATTGCCAGATGTTGGGATTCACATCAATTGCCCTACTTGTGTACTGAATTAAGGCACTATGAGCATTGAAGTAAGTCTTAAACTATTTCAGTAATTAAAGAATTATCATAAAAATTCAGAAATTTGAAATCTGCAACTCTCAGTACATTTACTGTATATGAATTTTGACAGGCAAAATATTTTCTTCATCACACTTTTAAACTGATTCTCAATCTCTATTGAGAGATTTCTGGAATTTACAATAACAAAGAGGAAAATAAGACTAACAAAAAATATTTTCCTTTCACAAGCCAGTGTTAAATACTAAAAACAACAATAGTATTATTTCCTGGACTCTCTGATCATGATGCATCTTACGAACTATCCTCATCCTATGTGGAAATCATGTAAAACTAACTTTATATATGATTTTGTAGATCCTCTAAAAGATTCTTCCAAATAAAAAAGGGGACAATTTTCATTTCTGTTGTTGGAAAAGAATGTAGTCTCTTGAAACAAGGTCAGCACACAGCATAATATGAGAAGAAATAATACTCTGGAGCTGATATATTACTTGCCTATAAAATATCCCCCTTCTTCTTGGTTCAAGCCTAACCACATCCCCCACTGCCTGTGAGGACTACAGTCCAGATGGAAGTGGCAGATAGGATTTTTAGCCACTAGTACTTTTGTTAAAAGTAAGTATTTATCTTGGCAAGGACTCCTCTGGGCCCACATCTCAATTGTGAAGTAATAATGAGAAGAATTCAACCTAGTATCAGTGCAAGGGGAATTCCTGAGGCATAAATGTTCAGTCCAGCAGACTTCAATCCCTTTTCCCAACTGACTGCAGAAAGAATCTCTGTCCATTGGAGATAAGCATTTCATAATTAATGTCCATTTACAAATGCTTTCCTTTTGGCAGACTAGAGGTCAGACCACTAGTGAAGAAGCCGTGCCCCAGTAAAGGGATTAGGGAAAAGAACAGATCACTTTTGAGAGAACTCATCACCCTAGTTGATGTAAGTGGTCTGGATAGACTGTGCACTTCACCTGAAGAAATGAGGCATATTCAGGTAACATCTTAAGGCCTAAAACTGTTCTGAAAAAATTTCATTTCCTCTTCAGAAGACAAGTTCTCTCTCCAGATTGAAAATCCAAATTCTTAACTTGTCTTTAAGAATATGCTATAAATTTTGAAGGCAATTGCATTAGAATGAAACAGGATTTTTTTAAGCATTCAAGTCAATGCTGGCAACATGACTTCGGTCAACAGTTCATATTTACATGTCCTCAAAATTATTAAAAATTAACTCAAAATAGTAACAAAAAAATGGTATTATCACAACACTTCAAGAGTAAAAGAAACCCAACAAACAACCTGATGATACAGTCAAAGTTTAAAAAAAAGTCTATTACAATATATCAGCTGTTTATTTCCATTTTTCATATCACAGATGTTTATCATCAAAATTCTAAAAATTTTTGGTTTATAATTTAAGTATATTTATTTCAAATATAAATGAAATTAGTTAAATATGATGACAATATAAGCTTCCCTGGGGCAAAAACAAGTTCTCATGCTGTATTTGCACTGGTGCTATCCTGTGTTACAATGTTCCTTATTCACAAAAGTATGTGCAAATGTAAAAATATATCAGCTAATGTTTCAGATAATTTTCTGAATTTCATCAAAATAATTAGGAACATTTCCCAGGAAACTCATAGTTGTTCTCCAAAGAAGCATCTGTTCACACAATCTTTATGCTTTTTTCAATCTTCTGCTCTGAACACCAGCATATTAAAATGTAACATAAAAATAGCCTAATCTTTTCAGAAAAATAAAATTATTTTAAAAAAACTGTCACTGAGGAAAAGATTTCTTTTTATTTAGCTCTATACATATAGAGAATCTGTGCACAATTAGGCTTACTTCATTTCAAAATGGAATATAAACACTCAAAAAGTGTCAATTATTTTAATTTTCCTATTTTTAATTAGTTTTCTATATGAATATTACTCAACAATAAGACTAAATACAAAAATATTTCAATAGATTTACTACTTTTACAAAATACACATTTATACATTTCATCAGGAACTGTAGTGATAGGACAAGGAGTAATGGGTAGAAACTGAACGAGGGGAATTTTAGGTTAGATATTAGGAAGAAATTTTTTATGATGAGGGTGGTGAGACAGTACAACAGGTTGCCCAGGGAGGCTGTGAATGTTCCAGCTCTGGAAATGTTCAAAGCCAGCTTGGGTAATACTTTGAGCAACCCAGTCTAGTGGGAGTTGTCCCTGCCCATGGTAGGGCGGGTTGAGACTAGGTGATGTTTAAGGCCCATTCCAAGCTCTTAATATTCTAGGATTCTATGATACAATTATGTTATTCTAGTTCATTTTTGAAAGGTTCTAAGGCTGTCATGTACGCTATTATGTTTTAAATATCTTACAGAGGTAAAGTGCACTGGCAGTTTAGGACTAGAGCTAGGACTACAGAGTTCTAAGCATGTTGTTTTACATATTTGACCACAGCTTTAAATAATTTTAGACTTATTGCCTATTCACTCTTAGCAGAAAAGAGGAGGGCTCAAACACTGTCTCTTCAAGAAAAGAAGACAACTGAAAATATGTATATATAAAAGGGAAATTGTGAAAGACAGGGAGTTATATCTAAACCTTTTTCAAGTTCCTTCAGCTAAACTCTAGGAAAGAGGTCCAGCTTTGTCAATTAAAAAAAAGAAACTCAAAACTGCAAGGTGTCAGTCTTTCTAGTACATCAGTTATAATCTTGGAATAGTATCTTTCACTTCTTTTAAAATATTTGTTGTTTTCTGTATTGCAAAAATCAGAAGGATATCTGCAAGGAAATGCTTTAAGTAAAGGTTACAAGTCATATAGTGTCTCAAAGATCTAATAATAAGATAAATGTATTTTACCAGGAGGTCATCAATTCAGATTCCACACAAAAAATCAGCAATGCTTTGACTTTTAAAAAATGTAATTCCAGTTCATATTAATGACTAATTTAGGAGCATGACAGTCACTGTTTCAATTAGTCTGTCACTACACAACTCTAAAAGTAAAGTTTTAGAGACTCAAATAGGCCTGCACCAGACTTGTTACTCCAAGAGTTGCCCCTTATTTTTTACAGCAGAGCTGATAAACATGAGATCCTTGTTGTAAGAGATATGCATGTGTTTAAAATTAAAAATTCATTGGCTTCTAGATAGAAAACTTTTTTATAAACATATATATGTTTGACTCCTACTCCCATGGTATTCAAGAACTAAGGAAGAAGTACATGCCTCAGAAGACAATGGAACTGGAATGAATTTTCCAATCACAGATTTCAAGTCTCTGCTATGGCACTAAGTATGCTATATTTTCACTCTTATGATTTGAAAAAGCTGTATCTGAAGAGTGATTAGTTTTCTCATCTCTGCACTTAAAGGACTGTTCCAGATCTCCATTCCTCAGATGGATAGAAAGTGTGTTCTAATTTTTATAAAAATTTAATTGCGATAAAATTTATCTGTATTTATAACCATTTGCTCACTCTGCACAAAACTCTACTTTAAATTTTTCATTCTATGGCCCCAGGTTCATTCATACAAAGTTAGCATTGCCACAATCTCATCACAATGTCAAGTGAAGACTATGGAGATTACATTATGATCTGAAAATGCAATTGCAAGGAATTTTTATTACTATCTATGGTCACCACATTTACAATATCAAATCATGATGAAAAGTGTTTCAATGTTTCTCTGGAGATGAAATTATAATGTCAAGCTGATGACACAATGAGGTCAGTACAAATCTTCATAGACCCAATTGTAATGTTCATGCACCGGGAAAGTAGGGAGACTGTCACATAAAGACTATAGAAAAACAAAGTGGACAAAAACTACTGAACACTTTTGCAAGCTTTAAAAACTATGAAAGCAAAGGCTTTGAAAAACATGTATCGGAATCAAAACAGTTGTAAGCATGGAAGTTGTAAGGAAATGTTAGACTAACTTTTAAATATTATTTTACTTAATAACCACCTTCTTCTACATTTTGTCCAATGACAGTACCTTGACTTAGTACTAATACAGCCCCCTAATCCCAAACCTGAATCTTGCTCTTATTTCTGCTTCTTTTTTAATCCCATGTTTACTCTGTTTCTATGCAAAAAGATAACAATCTGCATTCCTTTATGAAGGACCACAGGAAGTAATTTGTCTCTACATTCAGTTCCTGTTAGAGTCTTGTGAGATTCCAGATCATGGGTATAAGGCAACTCTTAGATAAAATTATTCAATTCTTTTGCTCTTTTTTTCACATCTTTCACCTAAATACACTCCCTTCATTCTCTATACCAAAGATTAAAACTAACTTCTTAGTTAGCCTCTCAAAAATTGCCCTACTCTTTCTCCATCACAAGTTTTCTTCTGTTTTTTTTATGTTGGTCATATTTTCTATTCAAAGATACTCTTTGTTTTAGTATTTACCTTTAATTATTGTTTAGATCTGAATTCTTGTCTTTATTTTTCTGTGTTTGATTTTTTGCCTATTGATTTGCTCTCTCCATATTATGCACATTTTTTGCATCTAAAGTTTTAAAAAATGTTTGGACAGTGTTATATCTGCACTGTTACTTTATTTAATCTATTCTCCAAAATTTTGTGTTTTTGCTAAGTTCTTGCCATCTAACCAATAAAATAATAGTTTATTTTCAATTTTAGCAGTTCTGTTGCATCTCTTTGAATTGTGCTCTTTTTGCTTCCTAGTGTCATCACTGAACTATTCCTATCTGGATCCTGTGTCCATGACTCTCAGATATTTTGGCTTTTTCTTAATTTTCTCCAGTCCTTGTTTGACATAGCTCTCAGTGAGGTTGTTCCTCTTCAGACTCTAAAATACATAGCAACTTCTCATTTGATATTATTGAAATCTCAGTGTAGTATTTTCTTAATTTTTTTCCCAAAGGTTTTTGATTCTTTTCCTAATGACATTAAGACAAGCAAAATACTCATCTCACACAGTGTTTGAAGCCTGCTTTTCACTGAACTGTCTACTGATGCCAAGTTTTGTCACTTTTAGTAGTCTTGATGATTTTGTTTTCTGTCTGTACCACAAAACGGTGCTACCTGTTCCACAGTCATCTGAATTACTCTCTGATTTTATATCATCTGTTCCAAATTTTTAAGTTCCAATGTTTCCTGTACTTTTTCTTAGCACACGGATTTATTTCAAATGGTTTTATTAAGTCTGATTAATTCCTTCATCTCTCTTTTTACTGTCTGCATGTTACAAACAGCACTCATACCTCCTGTGTATTCAGACCAGGTTTTAGAGCAAATTTCTTGCATAAACTCTCTCTTTGATAATTACCCAGGGGTAAAGTAATATTTAAAAGGAATTGTGAAAATTTTCTTGGCAGTAGATAGTGTTATGTGTCTGAAATATGTTACCTTCATTTGGATAAACTTCAGTTTGTAAGCTAGGGTTTGCATTCTCTTTCTGTATTTGTACAGATTGATGCTAAGAAAATAACAACTGCAATATTATAAAACTGTTTCCGATATTAAAAAAAAATTAAAATTTTCAATTAAAAACTCTTGTATATCTTTATTTTTGGCAATTTCTGTCTCTAAATCCTTGTGAGGTTTTTCCTTTATTCAAGTTATCACAGTGTATTTGTGTTACAATAATAGAATAGCGTCTATATTACACTGAGGTAAAAACAAGTGCCCTATCATCATTAATATTGTGTTTTTAAAATGCATTTTGAGTGTTCTCTTTTAAACCAAAAGGTATTTAAAATCATAATATTGTTACAGTTTTCTACATCAACAGCGTACAAAGACTTAACATTTTTCCACTTGTTTAAAGCTGGTATTCATCAGGACAGCATGTATAACAATATTATCTTCACTGAAGCAGATTATTCTCACTTCTTCTTAAATAATAAATTATATTGATGTGATTTATCCAGAACAAGTGTCATAAATATTTTAACCTAATGCTAATACCAATCAACTGGAATGCTTAATGCAAATGCAAAAGAATATATTTATCACCATTTCCTTATTTTAGAATTTATCTCCTTCATTTTTTCAGCACCAGAATTTGCATGACCTTTTTCTCATAAGGACAATGATAGAACAGGATTGTAAGTTCTTTTACACCAAATCCGCAGTATGTGTGCTCATTGACATTAGGTCAGAAAAGTTTTCCCTTCTTTGATTTTTAATATTCTTTTCCCCGGTTTAAAAAAATTAATAACTTTGCTGAGCTAATGTAAGTTTTAAATTTCTCTGTTACTACTCCGGATTAGACATATTAAACTTGGAAGCATTTTGAGTCTGTTTTTGTTTTTACTATCTTTTGCAAAGATAAAAGTCTTATATAATACTTCTGTATATTTTCTGTATAGTCCAACGGAAAACTCTTGATTATTAATATAACAATAGATATAGTGCCTCATGTACTCTTTTGGGTGGAAAAAAAAAAAGAAAAAGAATAAAAAAGAAAAAGAGAAAACCTGAGAAAAAACAAACAATATTAACTTAATAAAAAGGAAGTAAAGCACATCTGGTCTCAGTACTCAGTAATGGAGAGCTGACACAAGCTTTTTGCAAAAAAAAAAGGATAGACAAATAGCAAAAGCGAGTAGTATTGGATGTTAATAAAGTAGGTGTATATACATACATCTTGAGACAGAAGGAACCCACAAAGGAACATTGGTCCTGGAACAAGTTCCTGGTCCTGCAAAGGACAGCCCCAAGAATTACAACACGTGCCTGAGAACGTAGTCCAATTGCTTCTAATGAGACACTGGATTACTGTATTAATTACTGGCTTGGACCGGCTCCAGTGTGCGTGTGTGTGGTGCGGAACGGGTCACGTTTCGGGGGTGAAGTTACGCCCTGTTCCACACCCCCGCAGCCCCTGCGAGCCCCCCTGGCAGTCCCAGAGCGGCCGTCAGTCAAAGGCAGCCTGTGGCGCATTCCGATCCTCCACCCGGCCCCGGACTGGCCAGCACACCGGGGGCTCAAAGCGCACGAACACAGTGACATGTGCTCCCCGAGCTAATTCAAACGCTCAATCTCCTGCACTCCTGTAGCTGCACCTGCGCTGGATCTAGGGGTGGTAGCTGTATGCCTCTTTCTCTCTCTCTTTCTTTACTTTTTCTTCTTCTTCTAATCTTCTTTCTTAATATTTTGGGTAACTTAGGGCCCGATGAGCTGCATTTTGCAAAGTTGTATGTGTTAGCAATGTGCTAAGTCAGTGGTTTGTGGACTTCTTTATTTTGGTTGTATGTTACCCTTTAAGCTTTTGCCAAGTGCCCTTATTTTCTAAAGTTTACCAGTAAAGTACCTTCTGAGAAAATATATGTACTGTGTTCTCCTTTGTGCTTTCTCCTAAGGTGTTAAAAGAACTGAAGGGTCTTCTAATATATTCAGAGAACTGACATTGTGGAGCCTTGTATATTTTTAAAGGAAAAACCCTTTTTTGAGCTCATAGTTGGAGACTTGGGGTCTTACACTTCTTGAATTCTATCAGGCTTGGTGCTCTGCCCACTTCCATGGGGAACCTGTTCAGTGCCCACACACCCTCTCAGTGAAAAACCTTTCCTAATGTCTAACCTAAACCTCCCTTTGATACAGCTTCATACCATTCCCTCTAGTCTTGTCACTCATCACCACAGAGAAGAGATCAGTGCCTGCCCCTCCTCTTCTCCTCATGACAAAGTTGCAGGGTGTATGAGGCCTCCTTTCAGTACCCACTTCTTCAGGCTGAACAAGACAAGTGATCTAAGCTGCTCTTCATGAGGCCTCCCCTCCAGGCCCTTTACCATCCTTGTTGTCTTTCTTTGGATGCTCTCCAATAGCTTTATGTCTTTTTTCATATTGTGGTGCCCAAGACTAAAAACAGCACTCAAGATGAGGTCTCAGAAGCACAGACTAGACAGGAACAATCCCCTCCCTTGACCAGCTGGTGATGCTTTGCCTGATGTCCCCCAGGACACCTTTGGCTCTCCTGGCTGCCAGGGCGCTGCTGACTCATATTCGACTTGCCATAGACCAGGACCCCCACATCCCTTTCTGCAGCACTGAATGATTTTGGAAGCAAAGGACTCAACCTGAAAGGAAGTATAAAATAAGCATGAAAATTTGTGACAGTGGAGAGAGGTAGTGCAGGTGAGAGCAGCAGACTAAAGCCTGCCAGAAGTGGTCCCATGTCCCTGCCATGGGGGCTGCCAGCAGCCATGTGCAGCTCACCTACAGCGACCATAGGTGCACACACTGGGGACCTCTACCCTGAGTGAATGGGGGTCTCTTCCTGGGTGCTGTCACCTCTAGGGTAATGAGGGACAACACAAGGCTCAGTCCCAGGAGAGGGTTCTTGCACCAGCAGGTTTTGGCAGGTAGGGGTCCCTCGTGGTCAGATGAGAGTGGTATACATTACTCTGTGTGTGTGTGTGTGTGTGACCTTGTGTACGTGTGTTCATGCAAAATTAGAAGTTCTAATTAGGGATTAGTTATAGACGGATGTTCCATAATTTTCAGGTATTTATTAACTATTTCTAAGTATCTAGTGAATACATAGTTCACTTAATTATATGTTGCTAAGAAATTAATAAAACAATTCTGATTTGATTTAAACTATACAGTTTTTCCCCACAGTAGCAAGTCTACAGTTTAATCTGAAAAAATAATAAATAAATGAATCAAACTGCAAGTTTTTTGGCAATTTCTAGACTATTAAACACTCCTGGGCCAAAAATAGAGCGGGGAGGAGAAGGGGGTGGGGGAAAGGGGAAAAGAAAACAAAGAAGAAAATACTGCTGCTTTTCCATGATAGAAAATTATGAGATGTTCTGGCTAATTCAGAAAAAGAAGACACACAAAATACAACTGCACTGAATGTTTATAATCTCTCTCTATAAGGTTGGCAGTGTTCAGGGAATCCATATGGAGTATCAACTAACTTTGTAATTCTATTATATATTTGTATTAATGCATACTGAAAAGGCTTTGCTTATCCAAGCAGCAACAACATCCCTACTAGCAATAGCTAATAATGCACCTTGGGGCATAGACTGATGCTAATAATATAGTATTCATTTTTAGACACTCTCAGGAAAATAGAAATTTTAGACAAACCAGTACTATTTTCTGTAACAAGGCACTTAGTAGTAAAATGTGCAAAAATTGTGAAATAACCTCCACCTAGAACACTCCTAGCAACAAAAACTTAAATATCAGTAGTGATTATTTATGTGATACTGTTTCAATGAAACCTATTCATATTTCCTTTTATTTAAAGAAACATGTGGTCCACGGATCTCTTGCTTCTAAGCATCACTGAAGACCTCATGAAAACAGTCTTTAATCTTCTTCACACCATTTGGAATCTTTTAAAGATGTGTAAACTGTGGGGAAATAAAAAAAAAAAAAGAGAACTATAGATGAATACTTACAAAACATAGAAGGAAAATTCAAATTAAAATTGCCATCCACAGACATAAGCTTATCCTGGGTTTAACTGATAAAATGATAAAAATGGTTCATGTTTCTTTGGAAGACCAATTCTTTGTGTCCATTCACAGTAAATACACTAATACATTCCCCTAAAGACTTGGATTTCCCTATGGTTTCACAAGATGTCTGTCAGAACATGTGTAGATACAATGGTAAGTCTTGTAAAATTCATAATAAGGGTAGATAGGCAGAAATTCAAAATATAATGTAGGTCAGATCCTTCCACTTGTTTGAGCTATGATTTGAAGAAGGGATTTAATTTCCCATATCTCACTGACTTTCACTGGGGTTTGGGAACCAGGAACTTCTTTAAAAACCCTAGCTTTTATTGAAAATTCTCACGGTCACTTTGAGAACCATCCTCTTGTGTGTCAGGTGCACTTTAACTGGATTTGAAGGCAGTTACTCCTCCCCTCACTGGACTCAGAGATACTCCTTTGTGAGCTGTAATGTGGGCTCTTCAATACATTTAGTTCTATGAATAATTAATGTGTCTCCTGCTCTCACCACTTGATTTCCAGTTATTTGAGTTGCATGCAATATGCTGAGCCAGTTTCATAGCTCCTAAACTCAAATGCAGGATTCCAATCTCATTAAGTGTAATGGGATATGAAAAATAAGAGTTTAAATTTAAAAAAAAAAAAAAAGGTAAGCTCTAAACCTGTCTCACATTTCTTAAAAATGCTAAAAATAAAATCACCAAGAAAGAAAACATACGTGTTGCTTATGGGAGGAGAAATGGAAGATTCTATGCAAAACTTCAGGGAATATCATGCAAGGGTTTTTTTGTTTCGTTGGAGTTAGGGGGGTGTTTTTGTTTTGTTTGTTCATTTCTAGCTCTGTTATACATATGAAAAAACATTTGGAATATCTTTTGGTTTTCATACATTCACTAACACAACTTGGACAAAGTTTATTAAAGCAAACTTGTTATTCAAGCTTGTCACCACACCTCACGGATGACTGAAAAATAAAAAGTTTTTCAAGAGGCAACCAAAAGTACTGCCAATGTGAATCCATATGTACTTACATACTAGACATAGAAGAAAAAAAAATCAGTTATATGTCCTTCTAAGACAAAATAGATCAATCTCAAAGCTTCTGTAAGATACAAGATGAATCTGAACAGACTGGATAATTTCCAGAAGCAGTCATTTCAAAGAAGATATAATAAAAAAAGAGTAGCTGCAAGAAAACAGACTAGAATGGAAAGGGATTGGAAAACCTCGAGGTCATTCTGGAAGCAAGCAGGAAAGTCCAAGAACTTTTTATTATTGAGGTACTGAATTAAAACAGTAGTTGTGAAAACTCTTAACAAATGTTTACATATTATATTTACTGACTTTAGAAATTTGTCTTCAGTTTTATGGAACCAGCTATCCATGGAAAATTTTTTTCTGTAACTGATGTGATTCAGAGTACTAATTTAATTTATTCATCACAGTTTAACCAATGAAATTGAATTAATTTAAAATTATTTGTACAAAAAAAGAGAAGGAATATCTTCTTCTAGAGCAGTTTCTCTGGTTTCACTGAGCTTTAGTTTACATTTTATTTTTCTGCACCTTTTTTTAATGACTTAAAACTATGAGAATAACTGAATACCATTTACTTACTAAATGTAAAATTTATCAAAACAGAATTAGAAAATTTTATTAGAAAAAAAAATCCATGACATTGCTTTTTATTTGCAAGAGAAATAATTCCCTAGCATGGTGTTCTTACCTTTTTACTTTTTAGGGCAGAATTTCAGGCCCCATTCCCTTTTGGTTCTTAGGCATCATTTAGTTTGCTTTCTCCAAAAGCTGAGCCATAAAAAAGCCTTGATCAGGGATTGCAATCTTTTCCGTTCAACTTAAAATCTAAGAAACTTGACCTTTTTCTGTTCACTCATTTAAATTTTCACGTTAATACCTCAGAGATATCTGGGGAGTTTTTAGTTTTGCAGGTGGGTGGAAGTGGTAAGTCAACCTCAAGAGCAGGAAGGATAGAGAAAACAGTGGGTGCACAATAACAGCTCTTCCCTTCAAGACCTGACACCTTTCATTCTCTCCTCTTTGCAGCATCTCAATTTCTTTTGGCAAGACAGCGACAAGCAGCATTAATCCTAAGAGTGTTCTTAAGAGGTTGAACCTAAGAACCACCCAACACATCGTCCCATCTCCAGCAGTGACTCAGAGCAGTTTGTCACCACAGTAAGCATATAGTGATGTTCTCCCAGAAAACTTCCACAAGCAGAGTGTATACAACAGAGTACACAGAGTGTGTGACATGCAGCACAGCAAATCTCATCATGCTATGGCTGTTCATGAGATAAATCATAGATCTATCAAATAGAAAAGCTCTGGAACAACAATTATAACAGAAATATCTGGAAGTATTCAACTGCTTGAATATAGTCCACCTTTATGTGATGTGGTGATTACACATAAAATAATATAACTGGCTTCCAGACAAAAAATGTGATTCAACTTACATTTATCTGATATATGGAAAAAGTGTTTCATATACATATAAGTGGATTTTAACATTCAAGATGCACAATAGATTTTTAACTCTAAATATAAACTTGTACAGAAATACCCTCTGTTGTTCTTGTTTTGAAAACCTATTATCTGCTTCCTAGTCTACTCTCAGTTCTGTAAATATATATATCAATAATAAATGTATGTGTAAATAAAACTACTTGATATGAATAATACGTAGCTTTTTTGTCTTTTTGGTTGCTTGTAAACATAAGATGAAACCTAGACTTATCTAAGTCAAAGAAGGTTTTAGAGACAAGACAAAATACTCTCCAATTTCATTACAAAGCATTACATAATCTTAACATGTCACGGTAGATGTCAACTGAGCTTGTGAGACAGAAGGAGCAGGATTCATTACATATTTTGTTTAAAATCTTCTGCAAAAGTCATGAGGATTATGTTTAGAATGTTCTAGTTAAAACATGAAGTTCAGACAGATTCTGTTTAATTATCATGAAAAATTAATGGAGTGTTACTGGAAACAGTGGTATCTTGCTGCCGTACTCCAGAAGGAGTATGGACACCTCTCATGGTGGGCTTGTTCACAATGGCTGCTGACTTACAAGGTCTGGCCAGCTGGGGGACTGTGGGGGTCACAGACCTGGGCGGAGTCCATGGACTGCTCTGTGCTGGCTACAGACAATTCCCCACAGCTCTGGCGCAGGCATAAGCACCTTGGTGTGTGCCAGAACTTTGGGCAATAGAAGGAGCCCACTGTTCCCTCAGCAGAGGTACGTAGGGATGGGGACAAGGGGTGCATGTATACACCCCTCAAGGATATGGCTGCAGGCCACCCACACTGGACAGTGACACCCCAAGGGGTTGCCCCTGCTTCAGCCTCCTCTGATCACCTCACCTCCTCACCAGAGGAGTTTTCATCAACTTCATGTTGATGCCCTTGGAGTACACAAGGGCAATTAACTCTAGAGAAGGGGAGAATGTATGAGTTTGACTCACTGTTTGTTCTCGTCTTCTCCAATACCCAAGTTAGTCAAAAGTTTGGTTTTATTTGCAATAGATTATATACAATTCTCTGACTCACAAATGTTTTGCCTGGGACAGGGTTCTTGTTGGTTTATAAGGCCTATCACACTCTTTTTTGATAGATTATTTTCAGTGCTGGTGTCTAATTAAAGACTTGACTCTTTGAGACAGGAATTTACATGAAAAAACTTAGAGGTGCAACTTATTTCTGTTAATGAAAAACCAGAAACAAAACATTTTAAGTTTTCTTGTCTTTCAATATTATTATTTCATCTCTCATTAGTATTTTCCTCATAAACCTCTACAAGAAATTAATACCAGCCTAAACGTGTGACTTAAATTAGAAATATTTTCTTTTTTCTTTTTTTTTTTTCCCACTCATCTAGATTTATTTATATTCCTTTAGTCGTTTAGGGATACAAAGATGCTTCAAGTATTGTCATGTTGAAAACACGCTTAATTTTTCTTTTTAAAAAGAATTCCATCTCATTTCTGTAATACTAATGTATACCATTTTTGATTCTGTAATAGGAGACACAATATGTTTTAATGTTTTAATGTTTTATGAACTCATTCGCTTTAAAAGTAAAACAAAGTATTTTCTGTAATTGTTGTCTAGAATGTAATAAATTATATATACTCAATCAATAATCAGGAAAAACGTTTTCAAAAAAAGCACCAGAACATAAAATCAGTTCAATATAAATAGAAATAGTTTAATTATCTCAATAGTAATGCATAGAAATATTAAGAAAATGCAATTGAATTAAATCTTTAGTTTTTGTGATGCCATTATGCATGCATACTTTAAGTAGAAAGAAGGGGCAACAATTTCTCAACCCAAATCTGTTGTCAGGAGGACAATAGCTGGGAGTTTTTCCAGCTGATCTGCCCAAATGTTTTTTCCCTTATATGGGAGTAAACATAGCATTGTAGCATCTTGGAAAGGATATGAGTGATAGGAGAAATATCTTCTTGTTTTTTGATTGTAGGATTCTGCTTAGGTGAGACATCTTCACCTTTTCTAACAAAAAAGTCAGTACCAACCATGTATGATAGTACGAAAATGACATTATTGCCTAGAAATACAGGTAATTACTAAATAAAGTACTTGAGTCATGCACTTGATTGGGCTCAAAGACCCCAAAACTTACACACTCAATATAGATTTTAAGAACTCACCATGTCTTAATATACGTGAAGCCATCTCTGCTGTCTTCTCATAACTGAATCTCCTAGAAAGGAAAGGGACTCAGCAGCTCAGCTGTACCAGTTTTCATTCCTTCACTATCGCTTTATACAGCCCAGCAAATTCCCCACCAGGCCACTGCCACACAGTTGTAAGAGTAATTGATAAAAACAACTGTCTATTCTTAAAGACATTTTTTTTTTTTCAGTTTAGTCCTTGAAAGGTGTATTAAAATACGGGTATAGATCCACAGTATGGTGTTGGATGTCCTGCTGGCATTGGTATCAAGCTGCATTCATGGAGGCCTCCCAGTGGGAAAACGAAAACTCAAGTAATACATTACTGGTGGGGTTTTTTTTGGATTTTTTCCTTTTTTTGTGGAACTGCGTTATGACACCAGTGGATAACTTCAAAACCAAGAGGGCTTTAGGACACCTCTGAATGCAAGACACAATAGGATTGCAAACTGCAACTCTGAAACCTATTAAACTTATTTTTAAAATTCTTATAAAATCACATTTTCTATTTTTAATCAATTCCACTGAGATCTTCAAGTGTATATTTCTTATATGCTAGATGAATTTTTAGCATTAAACTACTGTAAATCTAATGAATTTCAATTTTAAATCACACTTTTCATTATTTTAAGAGAAACAAGTGCAAAAATGTCTCTAAAGAAAAAAGAATAGAGTATTTTTTAAATTTGAAAATTATATTATTAAAATTTAAATATATTGCAACTTGGAGTATGCAGGCACAAAATCAATTTTGCAATTACTTCCACAGCTGATGAGTTTCTACTACTTTCTACTTCAAGTTGTGTTTTACATAGTCTTTGTTCCATTACCAAACATTAAGAACAATTTAGATAAGTGAGTTGACCTAGTGTTTCTTCTGATTTTGATTGTATTCATAAAGGGAAACAACTTCTACCACTATATTGAAATAGTCCAGGAAAGAAGAAGAAGAGATTAGGAGATTACCAGCATTAAAAAAAAAAAAAAAAGAAAAAAAAAATCTCTTTCCCCCCTTTTTAAATTCTCCATGTGTGCATTTGAATATGTTTATAAATTGTTCTGAAAGTTTTCACAATTTCAATTCATTTTAAGGTGTTAGGGTAAAGAGTTCTTGTTTTTCATATAGTCTTACAGGCTTAACAGTGGACAGTAAATTCTCAGCAAACTTTATGTCCTTTAGTCTCCACCACCTATATATGTTGTAGCACGTATAATCTCTGATCTCTGATATGCTCAGCCTAATACTCAGCAGCTTCATTTTCTTATTTTCTTTCAGGGTATTTGATATATTTTAAAACTATTTTGTCAGCATATGCAGAGATGTTTTGGATTTGGTGGTAGTTTGTTTTTTGGTTTTATGTTTTGGTGGTTTTTTGTTTTGTTTTCTTGGGTTTTTTTTAATTCCCTAGAGTATTGGTTCTTCATAATTTTCTTCACTTATCTTTAAAAATGCCTTTGTTCTTCCTATGTGTTTCTGTTTCTCTGCGTATGACATTCCTTCTAACTATAAGTTTCCCTTAATTGGCAGGTTTGCATTTGAGTTTCCTACGTGGAATGACCCCTTGTTCCTTGTTCTGCAGTGTCAGGAAACAGAAATGTCATTGCTGATTAGGGGCCTGAACCCTCTGCTCCTCCTTCTCATACAGTAGGCAATCTTGTTCTGTACACACTCTAGCTGCAGGGTCAGCCTTAGGGGAACTCTAAACAAGTGTCCACATGGGATACCAAAGTGGAAGGGGCACTGATAGGGGCAAGTATTCTTTGAGCTCATTTGTCTACCACAGAAAGTCACTTCTGTCCCTTTAAATGTAAAATGTCCACTGGCATTGCCCTGGTGTGTATGTTTTAACCACATAGAAGCATTTTTGTGCCTCTGGCTTACTACACGTGTACATCAGTGATGTTAATAACATCTCTGCCTAACAATGTGACACTGAGATGTACTTCTAATGGTTGTCTTTCCTCTGAACTGAGATACAAAAGCTTTCATTTTTGGATCTGAAACCCTCTGTTAAACCAACTTTGACCTCATCCCAGGGCACGATTACCTAGTCTTGCTTGGGGCACCTGAAGCTCTAAAGATGGCCCTGTGTAGCTGTGGTTGAAAATCTCTCTGCTTAGTGCAGAGTGCATCCTGTCTTACAACTTGAGTGGAAACCTCTGCTTTTTCCACTTTTGCTCCTCACCTAGGGAAGTGGAACAAACCAGAAGAGGGAGGAAGAGAAACTACACAGAAAAGAACAGAAGGTAGTGTCTTCAAGTGGCAGGGAGCATGCATGAGACCAAAACTTCTGCCTAAACCAAAGGATTCTGCAAAACATAGAAGCTGAAAAGAGGAGAGTGGGAATAACACTTTACTTCCTACCACATTCGTAGCCTGAAGGAAGTCTATGGACAATCTACAAAGATGAGGAAATGGAAATGACACATAAAGGACTAACTATGGATCCCTTTTACAACAACTAAGAAAACTGATATTGCTTGGAGTATTTCAGGAATAAAAGAATAGCTTTACTCCCTAGTGCAGGCCACAAGATCTGTTCTGCAGTCACAAGGATAAGTTGTTATCTACAACAACTCTCCATATCCAAATCAAAGCTATTCATCCATGAGCTCATAAGCTGTAGCATATGGATTTAACTTTCATTTTACTTATCTAAATAGCATTACAAATAAATATTTTTCCATGTGTTAGAAAAAATCATAAAACCATTTTTAGAAGGTGAATTTCTCTGTGCTTATTTTGTCATAGACAAGTATATAGGTCTATTATTACACATGGTTGCTGCCAATATATATTTGAATCAACATATTAAATATATACAGTTTTATGAATTTATAGACAAAAGAGAAAATGGAAAGATAATTTGTTGTTTATTTTTCTAAAAATACTATATATAATTTAGAGGTGCCCGTGAGCCACAAATTCCTTCAGTAAATAAAACATTTTACCAGTTTCATAAGGCTGTCTTTGGAAGAGATGTAAAATTCAGCCCTTCTTGCTTGGCTTGTCATTAAAAATCCCACGACACTTTTCACAGGGGAAGGCCTATTAGCTATAATACTCTGGCCAAAGTCCAAATCACTTTGTGGCTACCAAATCCCCAGTTGGAGAAGTTATTCTGCACTTTCCTGAAAACCTTGCTGTGTAGAGCACCGTTTTTTTGGGGGGGGCTTTTTTGTTTTGTTTTGTTTTGTTTTTCTAACAGGCAATATCAGTTTGATAAGTCTTACATAAGCATTTAATATGATTATTTTGGATCAATATAGTGATCCTGTAAAATAAAAGTTAAGATAATAGCAAGTCTTTAAATTCTCAAAAGTATTTAAAAAATCAGATGTTTTGAAACAGATTATTTTGCATGTCCTTCTTTTTATGATTTTTTTTTTCCCTCAGGAACTTTCAGGAATAAGCTTATACATAATGCAGTGATATTTGATACCTGGTATTTCATCTTTACCTGGAATCCATAGGCAGGTAATTAAACAACTAATCAGTCCTAGAATTTTGAGTTTCTCACTTTTATTAAGTTATTGTTTTAGATAATTCAGGTTAAAAAAAAATGTTTTTTGCATTTAGTATGACTTGTTTAGATGAGATGCTGGCTATCCAAAAGGTTATCCCTACTACTGAAAAGCAGAATATATGCTCCATCCTAGGCCAGCTGTAGGAACTGAACAAGTGGTTTCTTCTACTCGATACAAGCTGAAAGTATGCACTTTATTTTATGCTGTGTCTCCATGACATGTGGATGACACTAGTTCAGGACAAGCCTATGCGTGCTGTCTCAGACCAAGACAGATTTTCAGCCACATGATTAGCCCTTCCCTTTTCCAAATGCTGAATGTATCTAAAAGTTGTCTGAATACATCTCTTACCATTTACTTCCAATGCAACTTAACACAATACAATTTCATCAAGCTAAATTGAAATTAAGTAGGTTTAGAATAGGGTGACATTTTGGTAAGGAGCAGGCAGCGGGGAATCCTAATCAACTGAGGCTGCTTCTAAGGGTTGCAGTAGGGGTTCATATTAGGCTTGACACCCTTCAATATTTATCAATTCTCTAAAAAGAAAAGATAAAATCAGAGCTGATAAAATTTACAGGATGACACAAAGATTGGCACAGTGGTAAATAATGAAGACAGGCAGTCATGGGAAGTGATCTGTATCACTTGATGACTGAACCGATTCAAATCATGTATATTTTATTACAGCCAAAGTCACAGCTATGATTTTGCAGGAATAAGGACCTACAATTTGGTGAGACATTAGAAAAGCTGAAGTTGGCCATTCCAGTTTGGTGCATATAGTGTATGTCCTGTTAAAGATGGGCATATACACTTCTCTATGAGAGCACTAGAGAAGAAAATCTTGTTTCTCTCTTGTCTTTACTCTCACAACTTCCTTCTAAGAATTGACTGGCTTTTGACCCTTTTATTTATATATTTTGCCTTTTGTTTAGATTCATGTTTCTGAGCTCACTATCGTTACAGGAAGGAGAAACAGTTCCATCTTGAGACTTCACTTGAGTCCCATTTCTAGAGCATCATAAACTGTCCTCACGAGACATTGACAAGTGTACCCTGTAGACAATTAATTCAATATGTTCCTCCAGTTAAATGCCATAGCAAAAAGAGACAGTCTGATTTGTTGATATGTTAAAGGAGAATATTGAGTAGGATTAGAAAGGCAGTTTTATTTCAATTTTTTCTACTATACATTTCCAAAAGATTACTGAAGACTTTGGAAGTGTTCAGGTAAAAATGATTCAAAGTTGGGAGAAAAAAAGTTCAAGCATGAGAGATTTAAGTAACTCTGCATAGATCACACACACACACAAAAAAAAAAAAAGATCACCCCCCCCTCCAAAAAAAAAAAAAAAAAACAACAACCAAAAACCCCAGGTATACTTATATCTACAAGGAAATGCCTTTGTGGGGAATAAAATTAGACTCCTAAAGGATCTGTAATCTGGTAAAAAAAGGCTAGTAAAGAATATTTAAGAGGCTGAAGAGGGACAAACAAAAAATTAGAAAAAACAAGGAATGATTAGTTATTAGAGAGGATGAGGGAAGTAACTTCACCTCATGCTGTATTTAGGTGAAGATAGGACACTTCATTGGAAAATATACTTCAGTCCAAGTCAAATTATTGGGTTCGATGCAGCAATGAGGAGCTAAAAAGCTGTTGCTTACTTTAGGCAGGGGATCAGACTAGAGGTCTCATCATCCCTCTTTTTGACCCTAAATTGTACAAAAATTTTGTATCAAATTGAATTCTTTTTCATTTTTCACTGTTTCAAATCTCACAGATCTTGAGACTTCACTAGGGACGTTAGCTAAATGTTCACGAGAAATCACTGATTCAAGGAGATCCCACTATATGTGATTATAAGATAACAGAAACCATAAAGCAATACCAGATGTGAAATTTCCAAGATGAGTGTGAAAGGACAGTGTCAGTGCAAGCACGAAACCTGAAAAAAGACATAGTCAGTCTTGGGAGAGGAGAAGGAAAGATGTGGAAGAGGAAGGAGACAGACCTCCAAGGATTAGTTTGGATAAATATGAGATTAGTATCCAAATTTCTTGGTACTTCTCCAAACTAAACTTCTAACCTTTGGAGCCTCATCCACCCATCATAATTCTCGCTGATCTTTACTCAAGCTGCCAAGGTCATAGCAATTAAGGGGCAGAGGAGGAGAGTCTTGGGGGGGGGGGGGCGCGGAACAACGAAAAAAAAACAAAACCAAATCAACCAACCAACCAAAAAACACAAAACAAACAACAACAACAAAAAAAAACAAAACCAACCAACCAACCAACCAAAAAACCAAAACCAAACCCAAGCTTATAGTTTATGCTCATGTTTGTGAAATATTTATTCCTGAATGTCCTTACATGGAATATCGCCATAGTCTCCATCTGTTTATCATCTAAGATGTGTTAGCAAGATGTGACTGCTCATCATGCTACTCTCCCACAGCATGTTAGTCACTATAGAAATAAACTACTTTATCCTTAATAAATTATACTGCCTTCATACATTTACTTTACTTGTAAAACATTAGACTAGAGCTCATGAAAACATTTACCCACAAGAAAATCACATAGCTGCATATGATCCAATACATACATTGCTACCTAAGGCTCCTTGGAATAATTTCTTCAGCCAATAGATAGAAGGTTTATAAATCCATCTCTGGCATTTTCCCAGTAGTGTTATTAAGCTCTTGGAAGATTCCTTTTTCTATGGTTCCTTTATGTGTTTCTTGCCATTCCAGTATCTCCAAGTTCCTCAATTTTCACCCTGTAAAAAGATACTGGCACAATGTTGATGAACTATTATGGAATTTATCATGTATTAAATTACAATTTTTGAGGGTTTTGTAACATCTCTGCTTTAATTTCAGTTTTATTTCATAATACTATGGTGGATGACATTTCTGACAATTCATATTTTCTTCCAGATCTCTTTTCTTCCAAGATTTTAACACACAACCTGTATAAATGGCATTGTCAGTATAATTCTGGATAATGAATTATGACCATTTCACAATCTCAGGAATGAAACCTTTCTTAAAGGATTTTTTTGTGAAAAAAATTAACAAAAAATCTATCAAAATTATAATGCTCCACTGCTCTGTGACAACACAATTATTTCTTTAGTTACATGAGAGAAACCTATGCTCTTTTTGAAGTGGCAGTGATAGTCTCCAAATAACTTTATGAAGCAGCATATTCATTTTGTTAAAAGATGATTATTATCTTTCATATTTATCCAAAAAGTGCTAATCAAGCACTGTAAGTTAAAAAAAGTCCAAAAAAAAAAGTCTGGTATTTAGAATCTAAGCCTTGCCACAGTCAAAAAGGACTTCATATTAAGATCTTTTTTCCTTCCCCACCACATTTTAAAACTGTATTCCTCTTGCCTGCAAGGGGAAAACAAAAACAAAACAAAAACACCCCAAGCAAACAAACCAAGCCACTGAACCTAAAGTCTTTAATATTTATTCAATAAATGCATCTTATTGTAAATACTATAAGTGATATTGCCATGAATATGGATAAAGACTAATGCGGGATGGCTCTCAAGTCTCTTGAAGTCAAGGTGTTATTTTCTATTTCTAGCTCTCCATGTTTTATAATAAACTCCTCAATGTACACCATTCATTCAATCAGCAGGCCAAAATACGGCAATTAAAAGAGAGGTGTAAAAGTTGTCTGCTAATTTTAATGAGGTGCTAACCTTAAAGAGTTAACTTTGAACTACATGGAACTATGAAAAATTGATGCCATAATGTATACATGAAGCACAGTAAATGTGCACTATTTCAAAAGACTCATCTAAATAGTTACACATTGAAAATACAATGCATTTCTACAGAATGAAGTAAAAAAAGCTATTTTTCTTCATTTTACCTCTAGACATTTATTTATAGTAACATAAAATTTAAATTCTTTGCCAATGATTTGAAAGTGTTATAAGGATTAGAATGCATCTTATAGAAAATCTAAAAAACCCTTTCTGATTAAATTAATTTGTGCCAACCACAAGAAGAAAAATGAAAAATTTGACACTGACTTCTACAAATCTTTTTCACATAAGTCTTTTCCATAACTTTTCAATTTCAATAAGATTTAGATAAGACCTGAGAAGTCATAACTCACTTTCCAAATAGTTCATTTAAATCATGTATTCAGTATTAAGTAGTAGTAGTGTTGTTAAGGGAAGTCAGTAGATTGCAAAGAGCAAAAGAATAAGTGATCCCATAACTGGGAGTAAAATTATAATCCAAAGTGACACTAATAATACAAATCCGTTTTCTCACAAATTTTAAATGACTTGTACTACTGATTCATCAGATAACATCTCTACACAAAACTCTTTTAACAAAAATGCTTGCAAGCATTTCTCTGAAATTATTTTGGTACTAGCATGGAAAAATAATAGTGCTTTAACTGCTTATAGGAGTATTACAACACAATTTGACATTTCATTCAACTAAAACTGAAGAAGAGGTTAAGTAGGCCAACAATTTTGCAGAATAGAAAATACTGTTGATTAGAAGTATGGAGACTACCACAACAGAACTTTATTGTTGGGAAAGAAAGCTTCACATATATTTGTTGATTTTTTTAGTGACTTCAGAAATTAATATCTATAGTATACAGCCTATAGATTTTCTTAAATTGATTTCTGATATATATTGAATATTTTTACCTATTGAATGGATTAAGAAATACTGAGAGTCATTAATGCACCACAAAACTAAAATTTTCTGAATGTTATGTTAACTAACAATATTAATATTCAAAATAGTGTCTGAGGGCTTTAATTATAGATATTGGCCTAGGGCTTGATTTCTGAGTTTTGTGAGGTGGGGGTAAGATGTAGGCAGGACCATAATGGAATAATTTATCTATCTATCTATCTATCTATCTATCTATCTATCTATCTATGTGTGTATCCATGTATACCACATTGAAGATATTAATACGATGATGCAGGTGTATCTAGACAACCCAACCTTGGAGGAGTTAAAGACTGTAAGACTGTAAAAGCTAAAAACTACTGATTCCATAAGGATAAGTTCTTTAAAGGCAAGTTATAAAAAGATAGGTCTTGAATTTTGGATTGCTAGTTCCTCATCCAGAAGGATGCAGTATCTTTCATGCATCCTGAAGTCTTCTACATAAATATGTATTCCTGACTTTAATTTCAGAAGCAGTACTGAGGTCTAGTCAAAGGAAAAAAAAAAAAACACAAAACAAATATGAAGGAGGGTAATGGAGAAGATGTATGATTAATGCCCCTGGGAAAATTGTAAATGCAGGCTAACCCGAAATGCCTCACACACATTCACTAACAAATCTGGTAACATAAAAAGGCAGGATTCTGAAGAAGTACAGAAAGTAAGAATTAATGATTTTTTGGGTCAAGCTAAGGAGCATGCTTCCTTCGTGAAAGCACAGAAGTTGTTTTGCAGCTCACTACACTCAAATCAGCAAATAGTTTGTCATTTGCGTAGAATGATGAAACAAAACAAAAACATGGGAACAGAGATAGTAAAGATAGTGAATCATACATGAAGAAGAAGCTGTCCTGTGGAGATGGAATTGCTAGAGATAGTTTCCCTTCATTACATCATGGACCTAAGCCCACCACAATTTTTTTTTTTTTTTGCTAATGCTGTTAATGTTTTATTCTATTTATTTGCTCCATATGCCTTTAAAAGTCAGAGATGCTAAACTATCCCCCTATTACTTGTTTCCTATGGATTATTTTTGATTGGGGATTAATAAAACAATCAAAGGGTCTCATATGCCATCAGCAACATAAGTAGTGGCAAATTTAGAGATGAGAACAGTAGTGCAGGAGGGCAAGGAATTCACAACTTCAATTGTGATTCTGGTTTCTTGGGTCCCCTTCAGAAGATACTATTATGATTCCACAGCTTTATGGGCATCACTCTTTTGCTACAAGCATATATATAACCAAAACAGTCTGCTATTTTTGTTAAATGTAAATACTGCTGTACTTTGCTAAATGGCTTGGGTCACTTTACTACACAAAATTGAAACTCCCTTGTTTTATGATCCTCTGCATCATCATGTAGCTGAACTTACTGAAACAATACGGAAAAGAGCATTTCGGTTTGAGATTGTGTTGCATTATTATTGCATGTACTCAACTAACTGAGAGCAATGCAGAAGAAAAATAATTCTGGTTAATAAATACAAATTCACAGATAGACAGAATTTTTTTATGCAACTGAAAAACAAATGAAGGCTATACACAGAATTCCCTACAGTTATTCCTGCTGTATAATCATTTATTTCAGAAGTAAAAAACCCCATGTCAAAAAACCTCAAATTCCCAAAACCAACAGCAAATCCCCTCTTCCTATGAAATCAATGAATTGATCAAAAGTAATATTCAGTCTTCAGTTTTCCTGTTGTTCTTACAGCATTACTTCACCTCTTGAAATGACATTACGTGATATTTACTTCAAAGCAAAACAACTGGAAGAGGGAAAATTGCAGTGGATTTCCTGGAAACTTCAGTTCTTCTTCTATGCTTTCCAAAATCTGAGCAAAATTGTAGACTACTTTTCATATCTTATCACCTCACTTTCTTTTCATTCTGTCCTTTTCATTACAATACTTTTATAGCTTATTATGTCGCTGTAGAACAGACAGTGAAGCAAGCCCTGTTTATCTCTTTCTTCCATAACAAGTTCTCTTGTCACTTTTCTCTCTAATATGCTCCTCTCAATTTTTTTTACACTAATTTTTTTTTCAGTTTGCTAGTAGGAAAATATTTCATTATGATTGAGTATAATGCGTACATGCCAACATGAAGTTTGACTTGCCAGAAACTTTAGATACAATTTTTGAAGAATTACTTAGATAAACATATAAAGACAATGAAGTCTGATTTCTATGGATTAAAAGAGAGTTAGTGACTAAATACTTTGAAAATCTGATTTTTAAGTTTTTTGCACGTTGACATCCTAACTCTAAAAGTTTCCTGCAGAAGCTGAAGTAGGGAGAAGATGGTACTACTGTGTAGGAATCCAAACTTTTGACAAGGAAAGAGAAACTGAAGTATGACATCTACAATAACCTTGTTGCTAGCTAAGTGAGGCTATAGAGCCTGACTGAAAACATTTATGCTGCAGATCAGCAGGTCATATGACCTCATTCTTTGCTTCACTCTGAATAACAGAGATCATTTATGCAGAGAAATTGTTCTTTGGATACCTGTTGTCTATATGTAACTGTCCATGAGATGCGGGTTCCTTCTGTGATCTCTTGGCTGACTCAACAGCTCGATTTTGAAATCCGTGTTAAAACCCCCAAGCAACAGACTTTGCTGGTCCTGCAATCTGACTGGCAATTCTCATTTGGGCAAACATAAAACATATCTCCAGACTCAAATGATTTGGAAAATTTAAATTAAGAAAATACTGTGGTTCAATAGATTTGATTGTCTTCCTAACTTTGGTACTTGCTGCAGATTCATAGTTCTGCCTTGCCATCTTCCTTTAGATATGTAAAATGTCCTCTAATCTTGATGGATAGGCTCAATTACAATGGTAAGATAACTCTATTATTAAGAAGAACTCTAATATAATAAATCAAACTATAAATAACTTTAAAGGACTTTTGCACACAGAGCTGTACTTAACATATGCTTTATTAAATAGAGTTTATAAGTAATACATTTCCTCTCATTCTCAACATCTCAATTTCCTTATGAGGCCCATTTCAAACAATACTATAACATCAACCTAATCAAAAAAGTCTCATGAAATATATAAAATTATATATTTCATAGATAGGGGATTCAAATTCTCTTTAGAAGTTTAAATTTTAGTTCTCACCCAAATTCTGCGCTATTCAGCAGCAAACTGCACATTGTATTGTTTGGTGAGTTTATTTATCCATGCAATTAAAAATGTGATCATCATGTAGTATTTCCTTTGAGACAGTATTCTACTTTAGAAAGCATGCTGTCTATTGCAAATACAGTCTGTAAACAAAGACTCTCATTTCAAATTTTGCCCTTAAGAGTTAAATCAAGTGAGGTTTTATCTTCTGAATTCCTGAAGCAGAATTAACTCCTTTGGTTTTGGCTCATATTTCCCAGATTTGGCTTTAGCTATCTAAGTTTATATTCTGTCCCTTTATCAGATTATTAAAGCATCTTAAATATCTGTTAAAGAGAAAACAAAAAGTTCTCTGTTTTTCTCTTTCCATCCCTCCTGACAGCAGGAACTGATTGGCTTATTTTTTGGCTTTGGTACTGCTAGGTGAGAGAAGTAGGTCTCACTGTTTTGTTCTGAAGGTACTGAAATTTATGGCCACTTAGATCTACTCCAGATGTGGTTCCACAGTTGTGGACAGCTGCCAAAAACCTTTAGCAGCTGTGCAAATGCTTATGACCATGTAGGGAGAAGCAGTCTCTCAGGAAATTTCAGTCAATCTCACAGAGCATGGAAGCTTTGAATTAAACACAATATTCATTGGAAAGCAACTTAGTGCTGTGATCTCAGGCACTGTTAGTTCAAATGCCTTTCTAAAGCTGGTGTTTTTTTTTTTTTTTTTTTTTAAGGAACTTTTGGATGACTACACTTCCATAAGATCATTATTCATGATAGCAGAGTTTTCATTATTCAGCTCCATACATGGAATCAATTATGGCCAAATCATAAAAATTTAGATACTGTACCTGTCCAGCCTCTCCATAAATTGAAGTGGTGCTTTTCTTTTAGCCTTGTTTTTAAAGATGAAGATTCAGCATCTCTATTTGCTGCCAAAATCAGAACACACATTGTTAATAACTGAGCTTTATTTTATTTTACTTTTTTTTTGCATAGCTTTAATTATAAACATGAAAAAAATATATAACACATGAGGGAGTGTTTCTTCCCATTGCTTGTGCAAATCATATATTTCAGGCTAGTAGCTCGAACAATGAATAGAAAAATTAAGAGTTTAAGGATCTGCACTATAGGTTCCTATAGAAGGGATAATTTAATATTACAACTCCTTCCTTACAAGAAGTAAAATGTATTTGAGGATGCTGTTGTGAAACACTAACATATTTTATAATGTTATAATTTAAGTTGTAATTAAAGAAAATAAACCTGAAAATCAAGACTGTGTTATGAAGATAAACATAAATATAGAATGCTTTCCCAACCTTTTAGACTATGCCTGTCTGGGATTATTAATAGGGAATTCCCCTCCATAGCCTGGGAGAAAAAAAGCACCCAACTGGATGTCAATTTTTGCCACTGACTAAGATTTCTTGGCTGGATTTCTCACCCCCATTTCTAGCAAGTGTCTGGCATTTTGCCTTCAGTTGCAGCACAGTTTTTATTTGCTTACTTTCTACTTGGGCTTAAGGGAGAGAAAGATTGTGGTCACAGCCATCTATTCACACCAAAGAGCCTTCTTGATCAGCATTCCTTACAAGTCCTGTAATCAGAACACAGGTCTGTTCACATGTTAACAACTATTGCCAGTTCATCCATACCAACCTAGATAAACATGCCTGAAGGAAATATTACTAATATTTCCAGAAAAAGGTTAGTCATTTTTCAAGAAACCTCAGCTTTCAGCTATCCATAATAGGTTATCTAGTTTATGGATTAATCAGGATGAGTACTAATTATTTGTTGAGAATATGCTTGGGATTTTTAGAATTTTATTGGGAGTGATGCAATGAGAACATTTCTATACTAATTCCAAAATAGTCAATTCTAGTGAATTCCAGTCAGATTTTGCTGCTTTTGGTCAGTAAAAAAAATCCAGATTAAGATTTTGGACAGCTTGCTTAGATCCCTATTCATTGTGTTTCTCTTCTTGTGGTTGTTCATAGTGATAGAACTCTTTGTCTTTTCATCAGATCCAGTGGCTAGGAAACCAAAATAAGAATTTGCAAGCACATGTGTTTCTGCAGCATTGGCTAAACATCATGCGGTCTGCAGAAATGACTGTGCAGGAGAGGGGAAAGATTACCAAAACAGTGAATTGGATGCAACTTCTTCTCTAGTGTAGCCTTGTCTATTTGACATTTCAACCCAATTAAGCATATTTCTAGAGTGGCCAGTACCATGGGAAGGCAGACACTGTGATAGTTCCTTTAGAACCAGCTATATTACTTTTAGCAGAGCACACAAGAATAATAAAGACACTGTCAGCTCAGTGACAATAGAATAGAGCTGATCAAATAACAGGTGGAGCTGCCATATTCCTTGTCCAAGATGAGATTGTCACAATCTTGTACTACACTGGACAGATTCTCTGAAGTTGAATTGTAACTGAAATCCCACAGAGTGCCCAGTTGGGTTCTGTAATCCATTCCTAGCCAGGGGACAGGCATAAAAAAGAGAAAGACATTTTTCTACCATTGGTAGAAGCACCAGAGTCAAGATCAGGACTCTCAGCCTACCTCCTGTGTCCTCTTAGAGATGACATAGTGGTGGTAGTCACTCTTCTTGTAAATGGATATCTGACAGTCATAATGCTTGCTGAGGAAAGAATAAACCAGAAATAAGGACTGTAATTGAGTATAGGTTTTAGAAGGAAACAAAAACTGCAGTTCCTCAAGACACATTGAGGTTGGGGCTAGAATCAGGGAGAAACAAGTTTTGGAGTGATGGGAAAACAGAAGAGGGAATAAAGCAGATCATAGAATCACAGAAAATACTAGGTTGGAAGGGACTTTAGGAAAACACTTGTTCCAAACTTCTGTTGAAGAAAGGGTGTTAGATAAGACTATCAAGGTCCTTGCCAAGTCAAGTCCTGAATATTGCCAGTGAGGACTAATCCATCACTTCCCTGGATAATATATTTCAGTATTAATTTTTTCTTACAGTGAAGAGTTTTTTAGGTCAGACAGAATTTCTTCTGAAGCCATCTGTGTTCATTGCTTCATGTCCCATACATCCTTGTGAAAAGAAAACCCCACATCTCCTCTATATTTCAACTTTGAGCTATTGCCACACTGATTTTCCCTGAGCCTTCTGAACAAATTCAGACATTTCATTCTTACATGTCAAGTTATTCAACAGTATAACCATCTTGGTGACTCTCTAGTGGACCCTTTACATTTTATTAGTTTCTCTTTGAAGCATGGGCAAACTAGAACTGGAGATAATAGTCTAAGGATCCTAAGAAGTGCTAAGTACAGTGGAATAACCACATCCCTTGAAGACCAGGATATGGTTTGCCTTCACTGTTGAAATGGCATTCTGCTAACTCACATTCAACTTGCTCTCCAGTGGGATTTGAATTCACCATCAATAAAGCCAGTCAGTTGCTATGGCAAGACTGCATTAAAAATTTCTATCACAGTTACCAAGTGATTTCCATCTTAGTTTCCTTTTAATTTCTTTTCATAATTCTACTGAGGTGAAAGATGTGACATGCTAAATGAGACTTCCCTAGCTCACACCAAATCTTTAAGTTCTAGTCTCCTGTTTTCCAATCAAAAGATCAAATTTCAATTGTTAACTCCAAGGCTGCTTTCACCATGAGCTGTCGTAAGAACCTGACATCTTAACCCTGATATCCTAACTTCTAATTGGCTAAAAAAAATATAAAATTATTTAGTAGTAATTTAGTAGTATGCATCCTTCGACTCCTTATCATGTCTCATGAATTTAGTTTCTTCTTCTTCATGTCATACATAATGCCAAGCTTTTTATAGACCCAAGTTCTTCTGACAGCCATCTCTTTATCCTGGTACTTTGAGACCAAAGCCTTAATAGCTGAAGTCATAGCCTCAATTTGTAGTTTCCTCACAATTTTCCAGTTTATTCCTTACAGTAACACTTCATTACTCCAAAGTCTTCCAGTTCTTTCAACATCCTTCACCCTCTGAAATCATGTATACAACATCAGAAACAGGCAAAGTAAGACTCAAGTGATATTCATAAAGTGAAAACATATTAGTCCTTCATACTCTTCAACAGTCAAGATAAAGTTAGTATTAATTTCATAATATTGATGGGGACTCTGAAGTGTGAATGTATTGAAGTATTTTCAGGAAAATTTCACAGAATTTTCCAAATTGGATATAGTGTCTTTCCAAGGAGTATGAGTGAGCTGCAGTATTCGTGGGAAGTCTAAGAAAAATGGATTATTGTTTTATCTCTGTGGTAGCATCTATAGCACTTTAAGATTTTTAAATACATCTAAATTAGTGTTTTTCTTTGCCTCATGAAGTTTGCATTTCAAATGGAATCCCTATATTAACCGTGGAAGGGGGAAAGGCGGAAAGGACAGATAACTGTCATCCTAGCATGGTTTATGTAATTTAGGACTCGGGGTGTTTCAGCACTATTTTTTCCCACAGACTGGATCAAAGGCTGTATGGCTGCCAAAACACTTCCACTTTATCTCAATGCTAAAGTGTTCAAAAGGGAAAGCCATGTTTAAGGTTACTAAGACACAATACTTCCAAGAAGCTGCCTGTCAGGTTGTCTGCACTGAGCTTTGAGCTTACTTACAAATGCAGTAGTGATAACAATTTCAAACATGGTTTGGTTGGTCATATGACAATGTCAAAGTTTCCAAAACTCTTTTCAGGCATGATATTTGAGCTGCAATGACATGTAACAAAGACTTGGAAAATGTGTTTAAAATATTATATCCTATTTAAGGTAGAATTACATGTCAAGCAAGTTCAAATTTGTTATTTAAATATGGCTCACAGCTCAAAGTAGACTGAAAGAGACAGGCTGTCCCATAGTAATATGATGGAATATTTTCTTTGGTGTTTATAATTGATGAAGATGAGACAAAAGAGACCTCATCATGTATTTTGAAATATATACTCATTTCATACAAGATAATTAATTCACAGTAAAACTTTCAGTGTTTGCAAGGCAAAGAATTTGCTGCAGTTCTATTTTCTGTTCCTCATTATCTTAATAAAGTTTGTGTAGTTCAGATGTCCTAAAATATTGAAAACTTTATTAAGAATGCCCAAAAGTCTTTTCTGGTTATTTTTGTTTTACTGATCTCTAGTTAGGACCCTAAGCAGTTTGAAGTGACATACACAAAAGTAAAGGAGCACTGTTTCTGACATAACTAGTCTTGCTAAGGATTTGTGAGCTATAAGGGGTAAAATGAAATACTACCAGATTATTATTTTAAAAAAAAAAAAATCAAAATATTTACCTGTTGTAAGTCTCCCATGGTTTTTTGTTTTGTTGTGAAGATTCAAATTAAGTTATAATTTTAGTACTTGACATTCAGAGCTTCGCAGAAGTGAAAGATTAAGAACTGTGTTTTTCAAAAACAAATAGCATACAGATATGTTTCAATATAATACATAAATCTTATTTAGAAATTAGCAAAGCATCTGAAAGCTTTGTTATAATAACATTCCAAGAAATATATTCTGTATATCATCAGTCACATGTCAGATATGCTAGATAGCTGGCATCCTGCATTTTATTAGGCAATGAAGTGAGGAATTTAGATGGAACATTTCAGTAAGTCTGAACTTGTAACATATTTTACTGATGAATACTTTTTAGTGCTATGAATAGATTTTTAGATAGGCCTGTCTTTTATAATAAATTTCCTCTAAATACTTTGGTATTTTTATAACAATTGCACATTTAGATTTTTTTTAAATCATGAAATGTTATTTAGGCCTCTAAATGATCAGCCTATGTACAGAAGGTGCAATATGTGTGTTAATACGGAAATTTTATTTAGTTGTTCATTATATAAAAGAATTTTCAGATCAAAAAGTTGAAAACAGTAGGCTAAGTCCTTCCAAAACCTTCTCCATGAATTCAAAAAATCATGAGGAAAGAGAAAAGCATTTTGTCCTATTATTCACGACACAATTTGTCTTGGAACAGAATTTTTTTCCCTTAAAAGGATAAATTCAGTCATTTAGCATGTAACTGTTATGTTTTCTCTGTGACAGTTGCCTGCAGGGTGAAGAGCTTCAATAGAAGTAGGATTGAGCAGGCATTTCTCAAGGGAACAGAGAGAAAAAAAGAATGACCATAAAGAAATTAATAAAAAAAAATTATTGATGTGCTGTTCCTCTCTCTCTATTAATGTAAATGTTATTGCTTAAAATTTAGAATTATAGTCAAACATAGGTATATTTTTAAGGGGTTGTATCACTTATCCACAACTGTGATTGTACAAGTTGACATTATCATCAAGGCCACTGAAACAACCATGACATATCATATCAAATGTATGTATCTATCCATCCTACACCAAGTATGCAGTAGAGATACAGTCAATTAAGAGGCAGTGTTAATTGACTGGAAAATCGTTTGCCTGGCTGTGTGCCTTCAAAGCTAAACAAGGTAGGATGAGAGACATCTGTCCTTTACTGAGTATACAAGTGGCCCATGAAATATCAGCTTCAATTAATAGTGTGGTTCTCATTTTAAAAGCTGTTTAGCCCATCTTTCCTGAGTACTTCTTCCATCACTCCAGCCATATCACAACTCACAAGCTAAATTCGCCAAATTAAAATGTGTCAGCAGCAAGAATCCTTGAGCTAGAGGCTACAGCTACTCAAAGTCAGCAATATAAATAAGCAATATTTTGAAAGAAAAAAAAAATTTGAAGCTGATAGAATTCCTGAACAAATGTTATGTAGCAGATAGGGAAAATCCAGAGTAGTAGATATAATGACATTTTGTGTAATCCTTGAGAATATTGCTTTCAGTTTTAAGAGAATGGAAATATAAACATTTTCATGAGTTAGAAGCAACTTCCTCTGTGCAGTTGAAAACCATTTAAATGCAACAAGTATTGGAACATTTTCCTGTTCTGACCATTCTTCTGACCAGTCTTTGCTTCAGGTAGAGTTGACATGCAGTGTCTGGAAATGTTAATGGTGATATTTTGGAATGTCTAAGTTTAGATGAAAATGGGTAAAAACTCATGCTTTCTACTTTTGGAAGGGACTATGTAGTCACATTTTTTGAAATGTGAACTATGTAGTAGAAATATTTAGTGACTTTTTGCCTACACTGGATGACATCTTGTAGATGAACTCTGAGTTCTGAGTCAATATAAGTATTTTAACCCAGTAGAAATCCAGCATCAAAGAGTAAAGTAATTTGGATCCTTGTGAGATGGCAACACACAAAGTTAGAAAAGAGGAACATAAAAATTGCAGTTGAAAGATTTTATGTTATCCTTCAAAACAGTGATGTTCTCCAGGTGTTGTAACTCCTTAAGACAAGGCTTTTAAAATTGCAGTCAACAAAATTGTTATCAGATAAAATGGCACTACACAGATAATTAGTTGATTCTACCAGACACAGTAAAATTAAGATCTGATTCAGCCACTCCAATTGATACATTATAGGTCATATTCAAATAATACTATCTACCGTTGTGTCAAATATAAGTCTGGAAGAACAAGAACTGCAAAATCAAGTAAAAATTCTTTTTTGGTCACATATGTTCTGATCTGGACTTTAATATATCAGTTGGTGGTACTAGGAGCAAAGCCAATACAAATAATTGCATAAAACATACAAACGATTTATACTAAAAGTGGAGGTTGTACCTTCTTTCAGGAATAAATTTTAATTGCAGTATCAGTATTTAGGGGTATTTTTTGCAACTTCATGAATCTGAACATGGTACTTAAGAAGAAAGTTCTCAATTAAAGCACTTGGAAGTAATGAGTTTTATCCATTCAGAGAAGGAGAAATCTTTCCACCATGATCTGCAAAATAAAACCTATAGGGAAAGAGAAATACAATATCTAGAGGATATTTTACCTCCACCTTAAGATAAAAGCATAGTTGCAAAAAACCTACAAAGAAAGTCTGATGAAAAAACTCCCATCAAAGCTAATCCTTAAAATTGCAGATGGATACATAACTGTAAATTTAGTAGTAAAACACACTGTGAATCTATAGATAAGATTTTGCAAGCATCTTATCAACACCAACAGAAAACTAAAAGTGAAATCAACATAACAAAGATATTTGTTCTTTCATTTAATGGATTTCACTTATTCTGGACAGTTAAGCAGAGTGAGTTTAAATTTGGAGTCTTGTTGAACTTCTTGTTAACCAAACCAAACCTAACCTTTCATTTATTTGTCCTTATTGTTAAACACCTGTACATCCTCAGAATTCAACAAACAAAAGTGTCACAGGATGGGAATATCAGCAGATGTTGCTGATAGCATTTTGCAAGTGCATAAATTCCTAATGGCAGTCCAAAAGCAAAATTCACACCTTATGTTAAACACAAAGTGTTTTTTTGATGGCACATTCTGCTGGACTCCAGCCCTAAGTAATACCTGTGTGATAAATTACTTGCCCAGTTACCAGGCTGCTGAAAGCCTTTTAGACATGTTACCATAAACAATAATTTTTATATTGTTGTCAATGAAAACATATCAAAATTAATCAGAGCATTCCTGGTTTTCTAGAAAATGTAGAGCTTTTTCAAATCCCAAATATAAATTTCCTTGACACCTGACATCTTTAAAAAAAAAAAAAAAGAAAAGAAGCAAGAATAAAGACCAAGAGGCCATCACTATCCTAAGCTGCTTAGAGATAAGGACGTATTAAAAACTAGAGTTCTGTGACCTGGGGTCATTAATTGATTGTTAGACCAAAAATGAATCTGTGAATAACTACTTTGATTCCCTGTATCATCACAAAAGCATCCTTCCCACATAACGAGTATATTGATAGGAAAGTTTTCATAGCCATTTTATCACTCCTTTTACCTCAAGCACTACAGGTTTTGGGCTAACATGAGGTACAGTTCACTAATATACCCTGTATCAATGCACTGACCTTTTACTGTGACTCCTAGCTCCAGGAAGAACTCAGACTTACAATAAGAGTTTAAATTTGAGAGAGGTTATTTTCCAGATCTCTCTTGTTGCTGTTTGGAGGTCAATTGGTTGCAGTGAGGAGAGTAAAGGGTATTTCTAATCATTCTTAGAGCAATGTATTCTGTTAGAGGGCAGTGATATTAAGAAGGAATGTAGGGAAACAGATAAAATGAAATGAAAGTTGCACAGCATAAAGATTTTAAAGATTTTAACTAAACATCTACTACTTCTGGATTGTCAAAATGGCTTAACAAGTTATGGGTTGACCTGTGAAACCTGATATTCCAAGGTACTGAGATTGACAGTTGGATTGGGACCAGTAACCCTGTTAACCCGATGAGGGTTTCAATTCTGAAGCACACAGCAAAAAATCAGTCCTCATTTTTCTGGGTGGAAGTATCAAAAAAGAGAGCACCCAAGTTTGAGCAGCCTTGACCATTCAGGAAACATATAAAATTGGTGCATAATGATGAACATTACTGAAATCTACTACCAAGGGAAGCATGCAGCAGGTATATGGGATAACACTCCTTACTGTGAACATTGGTATCGAACACCTTGTAAAAAGACAGCACTGTGCAACAGAAAAGAATAGTTAAAAATGCATGTCCACAGGGATTCTGGAGACTATTATGAATCATCTTCACACTAAATATTGGAAAACCATTTGAACTTTTCACCTATTGTCATAAATAATCACTAGTTTTTCATTAATTTTACAATGAATGTGATCATATTCATGATTTTAAAGAATATCCCAGTTTTCCAGTAGTTACCTAAAAAGAGCTGCAACACACTGGTGTGATTATAGACAGCAGCATTCACTGCTGCATTCAAATTGAGTCACTCCATCATGTAGGGAAGCACAACAATGGCCTTACCAGAACTACCTTTTATATAAATACCAAGAGTTGCTCTGTACAGCAGACTAACTCATCATGTACATTTAGAGAATCAAAGTGATACTCAAGTATACTCAAGTATATGTTTATTGATGTATCAACTGCAGCCTCATCTTCTACTTTCAGATTAGTATTAAAATGACGTTCTGGAAAACCTCTGTCCTGCACAGGTAAAACAACAGACAAAGAGGTATCTTTCTACTAATGCCAACAGAGTTATGCAATTTACAGCTGAGATCGCATTATGGATCCCCGACATCTGTATTACTCTGCCAGGAGCACAGAAACACAACTTTCATTTTCCACACCTTTGGGATGAAACATTATTTTGATACTTAAGATACTTTTATATCCCTCCTCCCTGGTCTCTCCTCCTGTCTGTGTCCCTTACACAACAAATAGTTGATAACCACCTGTAGATACTTTGCATGTTGGGATGAAGGAAGCACAGCAAAGGACCTTATTTCTTATCAAAGAAATAGACCAAATGAAGACAAGTTAAGGAAACAAGTAGAATGATAAAGGTTTCTTCACATTTTGATCTTTTATGCCTTTCTGTGGCTTGATCAGAGTAGTTCAAGCAAATACATGCAAGAAAATAATAGATGATTTTTAAAAGTTAAGAGGAAAAAAGAAGCATTTATCAGTTAAAATATGAGTTGCTAGTTAATCACTTAGGTTTCAAATGCTTCAAGCTAAATTTTGTAAACCTTATTTTATGAGCTTTCCTTTAGCACCTGTAAATCAGCTGCATCACAGAAGAGGATGTTCATTTTTGCTTACCTGTTCCCTTCCTCAGACATGTGCTGATTAAAATATCAATGTAGTTTTTTCAAACTTTGAGAACCTGCAGTGACACCTTTTGTAAACTCGATGTTTATGTGAGGGGGTGGGAACCTTCCTCATCTAGATCAGTTCCGAAGCAGATGATCCCCCTTCACAAAAATTTGCCATTATAAAGATTTTATTTGAGTAGTGAGCTTATTTTTCAAATAGGCACTAAATTGTACATAGGACATGACTAAATGAAACTAAAAAAGATACATTTTTAGAACAATTTTGAACCTTGGAAATCTGGCTTCAAAAATTAGCAGTAACACCAGCTAAGTTTGATCTGAACATTTATTTTTTAGCATTAGGCAAAAGAGAGAAAAAAAAAAAAAAAAAGAAAAAAAAACAAAAAGGCCACCAAAAACAAAAAAAACAAATAACAGCCACCAATGACAAAAACCAAAATGAGTGGTAACTAAGGATTTACTGTATTTTAGATGAGTAGAATGAATGTTCAAGTACTAACAGCATACGTATGCACCAAATAATTGATAACACAAATACTGTGTGCAATTTTTTTGTGCCAGCTGGATCTCTCATGTGTACACATGTGTAAGTACATATATTCAAAAAGCTCTATGGTCATGCCCCAGTAAACCTGAACAATCCTTTCCAAAACAGCTTTCCACATTTTCTACCTCCTGCTCCCTTCTGAGTCAGAACTAGTCAAACAATTAAATTTGAATATCATTATCCTCAAGTTCTGATTACTAAACCTCAATTTACAAAGCTAAAATTCAACCTGGCATTACAAAGGAGTATGTGCTGAACAGTACAACTCAGCACTGCAAGTCATTATAAAGGTAAGCATACCAAATAGTTATATTCCACATTTCATATTCCATTACTTTCTGCTTGGTCAAACATATAATAAAAATAACTGCACTTTTTTTTTTTTTTTAATAAACCATGAAAAGGAACTCACAAAACACCAAGACAGGCCCCAAAATTCCTTTTAAGAATGTTTTATTTCTATTTGACAAAAATATGGCTTATACTTTTTTGAAGCAGAGTTCAATTTACACATGACTTCATTCCGCTTCTCCTCATCTTTGGAAGGTAATCACAGGGTCCAGATGCCAAGCTATGAAAGATCTTCTCCTTTCAGTCTCTCTCTGAATTAAATTAGATTTTGACTTGAGAAATGTGACCACATTATCTGTTTGAACATAAGGAAACTGCACAAATCCCTCATAAGACCTATGTAAAACTCCTTTTATGTTTAAGAAGGGGCAATTTTCTCATGTCCATATTTCTTAGAAAGGACTCTATGCTGCCCTTTAAGGAACTTACATTCCAGTGCATATTTTTCTGGTGCAAGTTGAGTTTGGGAATCAGTAGGAAAATGCATAATCAATTGGTTATGCAGCATAGCAATTAGATCAAGTTTTGTGAAGATTCCCAATGCAATGATGATTCCATAATACAGCTAAGGTGCTACAGTAAACTCTGTAGCTATAGCTAGGGCTATGCATTATATGATAAATCTTACTTGAAGAAAAGTGTAAGGTTTGTCAAAACAAATAAATAAATAAATAAAAAGTAACTCCAAAAAAAAATTCCAGGATTTCAGTCTGAACTTGACTGCAACTCTACCACTGTCCTCATGCATTTTTTCTGTAGCATATATTAGACTTATAGAAGAAAGACTATCCAACTTCATTTAATGGATCTAGTACAATGGGGACTTTGAGATGAACCAAAAAGCAGAAGAGCTGCAAGTAAAAATTTGTAAAATGAATAGTTTAAACACTTCTATTGCATATAAATATTTAAGTAGTATCTCCATAGTAAGATAATACTTTGATTAGGGAAATTATAACCCTCAGAGAAGAATATATATTTTTTTAATATCTCTTTTCTTTTTTGCTATACACTCATTTGTTCTTGACAGTTGCGTGAATTATGCTACCTGATTGAAAAACAGTTTTCTGAGGGCAGTGTTCATAATTGCTTTTAAACATTATTTGTATTTCTGAATTCAGTTTGATTTTATTGAACACTTTACATTTTCTGCCTCTAAGTCTGGGTACGTTTTCTAACACTAAACCCAGCTTATAAACATAGACATTGAAAAGCATTTTTAATATCACTCACAACTTTATTGTAATTGTGAATTTAAAAGGACATCTGAGACATCAGTAGGAGAAAAAGTAATTCCTAATACTGTGACATCCATGCCCCAACAGAGTAGTATAATAGATGAAGTTTCAAAATAAAAGATCAAGAATGAGAATGGCTTTGTTCTCCATGATCCAATAAAGGTGAAATAAGCTGTGAAGGCAAGTATTACAGACTTATGAGCCAGCAGGAATACTGCCAAGAATAGTTCATGGGGCACTGAGCAGCTGGCTGAAGATCACTGCTTTTTCAGAACCTTTGGAACATTTCTAGGCCAGGGGCTCAGAATCAACCTTACCCCTGCCCCTAGTCATTGTTTCTTCGAAGTACAGTTCATAAATATAAATCAGCTTCCACTTGAGTTGGCAACAGCTATAGTTCAAATCCTAGAAGTCCGGCATTTATTTGTTGGCATGTAAAACGGCATTAATTGGCTGTTTCATGTTGTGAGTGAGAGGGAGAATCTGGGGAGGGGGGTAGAATCATGCCATCATTTTTCCCTGCCTCCCCAGTGTGTTGTGCACTTCTAGCAAAAATGTTGACTGCCACTGATCAACTAGCCAGTTCTCTGCAACACATGTCCCAAGGAAATCAGTAGCCAAAATCTGTTACTTAGTTCAAACCTGTGTATCTAACAGGTGTGATGGAGAAGCCAATGACTCAGACTTTACCAAATTAAATAAAAACGCTTATAAAATTAATGCAAGAAAGCAGAGGAAAGTAAATTCTCAACATTAAATTCTGAGTTAGTCCACATAAAACTGTCCAGGCAGAACAGATGATCATATTTTAGAGACAGGATCCATCAAAAAACAAACAAACAAACAAACAAAACAAAACAAAACAAAAAACCAAACCAAACCAAAACAAAAAACAAAAACAAAAAAAACCCAAACCAAAACAAAAAAAAAACCCCTTGTACTGAATAAATGTTATTGTATTCTAAACACTATAGGATACAAATCAAATTTGATCAACTACAACTAATTAAAAATATATAGAAAAAATAAAAAAAGTTTTGGTTGCTGTGGCTGTTCTGGTGGTTTCCAATCTTTGCCTAAAACAGTTGATGAGACCTTGTAGCCTCTATTACAATGCATTATTTCTAAAGGTTCATAATTTAATATTAAGACAGAATGCATCAGCTGTTATATTAAAATGAGTAGAGACAAAAGAAGGAATACGGAAACAGTCTCAAGGCTAGCTCTATGCTTGTATTACATTTATATGTTTATGTTAAACTGTAAAAGAAAGTCATCTCCCTAACCAGCATCATCTGGAAATGTTCTACAGTGAACAACGTGAACAGAAGAAATAAGAGAACTGGAAAGAAAAATAATTAAATTTATTTTAACCAAGTTGATAAATATCATCCAGAAAATATAATATTGTTGCACAGACATTCTTATTTTTTCTGGTTTTGGTTTGTGGACTCCCATCCCAAAACCCCCAAGGTCCCCCAAAACAAAACAACTCACAACCATCAATTATTTTGTTCATATTTCTAAATATGGAATAAATGAAATATCTGACACTTCTAATTCCTCTATTGTATTAAGTTTCCTAGTAGATTAGTTTCTTTGAAAACACACTTGAAATTGTTGGACAGAGATATTCAACTCAATCAAATACCTTTTAACCATAAAGAGATATAAGATGCTAGTATTAGTGCAAACTTGAGTTTCTTTTATATTCATGCACCTTATGGAGAAAGGTAGGGCAAAAACAGTTCTTTGACTTTATTGGCCAACCTCACTTTTTAATTTTTATATGACCTAGGAAAGGTTATTTTAAATGTGACTCCTCTGCCACAGCTACCCTACACTCATCAATAACTAAATAACAAGAAGCTACTGCCTTATCTAAAATTCTCATCCTACACTAAAGACAAAATCTTCTCAGAATTCTTTATTTTTGCCTATCTGGATCAATAAAGTAAGTACCATGTCTGTTCTTTAACACAACTATGTCTTTTTGAAGCATGGACAGAAAAGTGCTATTGGTTACTTTATTGGGTTTTATACCCACAGGTTTATCTTGTCTGGTCATTCTATGGCTATGTCATGTTGCTCACATTTTGAACATACTATTTTTGTACTAATTACACCCTTTAAAGATAAATGTTCTTAGGAAGCATTCTAATTTTGTGTTAACTGTGATTTATATAACAACCTAAAGTAGTTATAATTTCTTACTGCATGTTATTATATGCATTCTAAATATACATAGTATGTAGATGTGTCCCCTTCTGATGACAACTATGTCAGATGAGAAAGTTCCTGATACCTTACTCTCCCCTTGACACTTTGGTACCATATCCTCCCTCTGGAGATTACCACAGTCTGATGTCTGGTAGTTGAGCTGTGCACGTTATTTCTTCCTCATCCATTTCAATTAAAATAAGGTGCTTTAGCTTAGAGAGTTTAAAGAGTGACTCTGCTTGCCCGCCAAGTTTGAATCAAACTGTATTAGGAAGAAATCGTACAAACATTTCAGCTGGCATAGCTGATGATGCAGTAAAACTATTCAGACAGCCCAGCTGCAGGTATGTGGATGTGTGACAGCTGTCTTGGGAGTCTGAGAACTTTCTACAACATAAACCACAGATTAAATCACTCCTATTCTCTTAAAAAACACATCAACCAACCCCTAAAAGCACCATACACTGGTCATACAGAAAAAAACCCAAAGTGCCTGATTCTGATCTCATTTACATTCAGGCATGTCTAAAAGCTTAAACATTTTAAATTATACTTTACAGAATTACAATTAGATTTTGCAGTATTTGGCTTCATATATATTACAAATATACATACAGCAGTGAGAACACTTTCTAGAAACTTCAAAATGGCTGAAAGGTTTTGCAAGTCTTGAAAAATCCCATTAACTCTATGATATAAATAATCCTTGCTTATTTGAGTAGTTCCATGGAATGTAATGGGAGTGTTGCAAAGACTAACAGCTGCATAACAGAGTCGATGAATGTGTGAGAGAGAATACAGCAACTTAAGTTCATATGCCATTTTATAGGGTGTAATTTAGTATTCCAGAATTTATTTAAATAAGTTGATAATTACAGAGCTTGAGTTAGTGCACATTGTGTTAAATTCTTACAATAAAAAGCTTTAATATCACAATAAAATACATTGGAAAACTACTATGCAAGTAAATACTCATCTTGACAAACTTCCATAAGCACAACAGAAATGGGAAAATATCAATGGACAGGATAAATGCACTGACAGAAAAGGAATATAATCCCCAATTATGGGATTTCTAAGTCTTCATTAAATCTTTAAATCTTAACTTGCATTAACTAAGTTGCTGTGATTATACTTGAAACCAATCTCTCAGGACACTCCACATGTCCAGTCTTTTACTGAATACATTTGTTCCCAAAGACCGAGGAGATATATTATCAGGAATAAATAATAAGCATGTTTTTTATTGTTTTAGGTTCCACAGAGAGAACTATAAATAGTTTCTATGACTAAAAATCACTTCTAGGTTTTTTTTTCAAAATCTCTCAAGAAATGAAGTAAAAGGTGAAATCATTAATTAAAGCCACCCTTTTGATTTCATGACTAAATTTCCATCCAGTGAAGTCAAATACCAGGACACTCACTGAAGGCTATCACACACAAGATTTCATTTCAAACCTACACATATTAAAAAATAAGCAAAAATAAAATAAAAAGGTAGAAAGATGAGAAATGGAATAAGAATTCTGATGTAGTGGTACTGAATGGCCTCTGAAGGCATTCTGTCGCACCATTTCTGTGGCCTTTGAGCCAAAATCTGGGCACATGCTGTTATCATAGAATCATAGAATATCCTGAGTTGAAAGGGACCCAAAAGAATCATCGAATCCAAATCCTAGTTCTGCAGAGAACAACACCCAAAATCACACCATGTGTCTGAAAGCCTTGTCTAAATCTGTCTTGTTACAACTCAAAACAATTTAAACTTAGTTTCTCAGATTCATCAATTCTTTGTGGTGTTTCTTGTCCCTTAAAATTGCAGAGAGTAGCATTACCTACATTTCTGAAAACAAAAGTATGAAAGTTTTTTACTTTTTTAATCATAGAGACTTTTATTCTTTGAAAACTAAGAAATTAAAAAATCGTGATGCACTGTTGGAGGAGAGAGATACCAGCAGTGGAAGAACAGCTTAAACAACCCAGATCTGTGACTGCCTGAGCTCTGGATGCTGCATTCTGTGTTTATATGGACTGCTGCTATGCCTAAGGACTGTTGCAGTTTAAGGATTGTACCCTGTTTGAGGATTTTATAATGTTATATGTTTTTCCTTTATTCTACTGCGTGTCCTGATGGAATTTTCCATCCCTCATGGCTTGTAACTCACCCCTGATTGGTCCTGGCTTGCAGCAGGGTAGTATTTCCCTATATGGGTTACCACTGCCCCTGTCTTCCCAGTTTTAGAGGCTTCTGCCTTGTTTGGCAGACCCCACTCTGACCCTTCCCAGGTTCCACCCCGTTCCTGAACCTTCCCTACTGATCCTATATAAGCCAGGCACCAGTTTTGAATAAAGCACTTTTGCAAACTTTTTCCTACCTCAAACCTCCGAGTGCATTTATTCCATTCCCATTACCCTTCAGGACAGCAATGCACCGCGTTTTGTCCTTAAAATTTAATTCTATTTTTAGGAGGCTTTTCGGTGCCTAATATTTTGGCATTTGACATAATAAGTTTGCTTGGACAGCTGATGTCATAGAGGGTATAGGATAAATTCTAGTGCCTTGTCTTTATATATGTTTAACTTTAACATATCTATCGGAGCATTTAGACAGTGATCAACTTATAGGAAGTTGAAATCTGTGATCCTTTCCTGCATAATTTTTCCTAAATAAAAAGTGATCTTAAGTGTTATACAGGAAAAGGGGTGAAATAGCACATTTCAATATTTCTGTATGTTCTGTTCTTTCAGGCAAGTTGAGAAGATAACAGTGACTTTTCATTATCTTTCCTTTCCTCTGTTCTAATACTCATTGAAAACCAATGAAGCACTCTAAATACTGAAGTAACTGAGATGTGGGAGATTCTGGTTCCTGCAACCAGACCCTTTTACACACAGACAACATACACTAAATGCTGCATGTAAATTGGAACGTATTTCTGAATTTAGGAAATGGTGAATCATATCATGAAGTTACCCTTCATTTCCAAATTTAGGTGTACCAAATAACTGAACATTTGCAGAAAAAGTATTATCTTCCCCTTTCACTGCATTGTTTTTCCTTTCACAAATTCCAAAAAACGTTTTCAGATTAAGCACTAACCCCAGTTTGTTGGTTGTATATGCCAAAGAGGTGACTTATTAGCTCTCATTTTATATGTGACTGGCAAGCACAAAAGCAGAGAAAACACCTTTTCTTGCATGTTTCATAACTCCTGACTGAAATGTACTACTATTATCAAATATCACATAAAGAAAATAAAGTTAAAATTATCTGGTCATGGGCCTAAAGTCAGGCAAAGTTTGTACCTTTTCACATTATCCCTAAGTAGTGGAAAGCCTTATCACTGAGACTTGAAGAATTCAATATAATTAAATACAGGCAAATGTTTTACAAAGTCGTGGAGATGGGTGCATGGATGAAGAGTAAATGAAATAGTGCAGTTAAATCTACAGCTCTGAAAATTCCACCACTAAATACATGGTCACTGGAAGTGAGAAAGCCCTGCCAGGAAAAAGATAATTCTGTACTCATCTTGTTTTTTGTGTACTTTCCCTGAGCACGTGCTACAGACCAATGTACATGATACCTTTGCTTGAACCAGAATGGCAAACTAATGAGTTTTTACCCTCCTTTTTACTCTTAAATGGAAAAATTCTTCAAGTTTGGAAAGGGGAAAACAAAAATCGTAGAAATCTATTTGAAAGCAAGAATGTCTCAGAGCAAAAGGAAAGCTTTGCTTCAAACTGGCATGCAAATGCTCTCTTTTACACCTTTTAGCACTTCCTTTGCAATATTTTCTCCTATTATTAACTCCTATACTTTATTCACTGCTCACTAATTGCTTTGAGCAATCTCTGTATGAATGAGCTCTATGGAGATTGAAAGTGGAGGGGAAGGAAGTCAAGGATAATGTTCCAGTTCCAGATTCAGCATTATTTCTGAAACAGCAGTTGGCAAAAAATTGTTTGCAAAATTAACTTCCAGAAAAAGTGAGAAATATGAACACTTTCTGCAGCTAATTTTATCTTTTGGGGCTTTGTGGTGTCCATGTAATGGGAACTAATGGTCTTGGGGGAAAAAAAAAACCACAAAGCTTTTATTGCTGCAAGTTGAATTGCTGCCAGAAATTCCTCCACCTCTGTGCATTGCAGTAAATCAGCCACTTGAATAGCCTGGACTTACAATCTTAGGAAATTTCTGCCTGGAGCCACAATAAAAAATCAAACACAATGAAACAGTAGAAATACTTTGGTATTACTTCCTTTTCTGGAGTCAGAAAACATTCGGAAACAGAAAAATTAAAAAACCCCATCACCCCTAAATAAATAAAGAATAACTGGGAAAAAGAAAATAAAGGTAGTAGAAGTAAAAATTATCACCTACGCAACATATCCCATTATTTGGGAGTCCTTCTCAGTACATTCATTACAAGAGCACAGAGGCAAAAATAATCGTGAATGAAGGTCCTGATATTCTGTCCTGGCAGGTGTTAAAGAGCTTATCAGAAAAGGGACTGGTAACTGTCATTAGCTAGCTACAAATTCTAATTTGAGAAGGCTTCAGCTTTTCCCAAATTTCTTTTGTAGTACTCTGCCACCGGAATTAGATTTAGCATCAAGTCCCTGCTTGTAGTTTATGATGTAGTCTGTTTGAAGTAACCCATAAGGAGCAGTAGGTGAGTTGCTTTGGAAGCCTTGCTGTTGATGGCAACAAAACTTGTCTCTCCCCTGAATTTCCGCTCTTTTGACTTAACAGGTCTGCCTGGTTGCCACGAAGTTAATTGTGCTCAAGTTGTCTGCTGGATTACAACCCCCAGCAGTAGACCTGTGTTTTGTGTTTGGGTAGTTCATGGTACTTCCTTTCTATGTTATCTGCTGCATAATTTGCCTTCACAGTTTTACTGGTTTTTACTGGAGTAGAGGTTTTTCTTCATAGTACCTTGTAGGGTGCCGGGTTTTTGATTTGTGACCAAATCACTGTGGGTAATTGCTGTGGTTTAACCCAAGCTGGCAACGAAGTACCACAGCCATACTAGCTATTGTGCAGAAAATTAACTTTACCCCAGCCAAAATCAACTCAATAACACAGAGATGTTTTAGGTATTTCTGAACTTGTACAGAGTCAAAGTCTTTTTTACACCTCACTCCACCCCACCAGTGAGGAGGCTGGGAGTGCAGCTGGGAGGGGACACAGCCAGCAAAGCTGACCTCAACTGACCAAAGGGATATTCCATACCATATGACATTTTGCTCAGCAATAGAATGGCAGGAGGAAGGAAGAGACATCTGGGAAAGAGTGCTTTTGTTCCAAAGGAACCATTACACATGATGAAGTCCTGCTTTCCTGGAAATGACTAAACATCTGGGAAGTAGCTATTTAATTCTTTATTTTGCTTTACTTTTCTGTGAAGCTTTTGCTTTACCTATTAAACTGTCTTAACCCATGACTATTCTCACTTTTAGCCTTCTGATCCTCTCCCACATTCCACTGGTAAGGGAGTGAGTGATAAACTGCATGGTGCTGAGCTGTCTACCAAGGTCAGACCACAACCACAGTTATACAGTTTTCTTGAAATAGAAGTTTCAACGACATCTAATGTGTGGGGAGTTTTTTTATTAATATTATTTTTGGAGTAAAATAATGAAGTCTTTTTTATTCCTATATGTTTATAATAATCAAGGCCTCCATGGAGGTAACAAATTTCAGTTACTAGTTGGGGTGCCAATTAAAAATCGCTCTGCTGCATTGTATTAATAACCTGCATATCATAACACAGAAATGTAAAGAAACCTACTGCAAAGCTCATCACAAGCCACATGCAGACACACCATGGTGTTAAAAGGAAGCAGTAAAAAGATTTCTGAAATAATGGAAAATATATGTAAAATATTTTTCAAATGATATAACCATCCCCTATAGCAGTGCTCTGCAGTTGCATGTAAGCATAGTTTTATATAGAAATACCAAGTAGTCAAGTCTATGGATAACCAAGTAGTTTAATCAGCAATTACTTTCCTTTAGCTGAAGATAGAAAATCAGCAGCAAGGTAATTACCTGTTATGATACATCCTATTATTTTGCTCCACACAAATTGTGTTCTACAAGACACCTTTTTCATCTCAAACAAGATATAACTATGTTTTCCAAAGAAGCATCATTATCACATGCCAAGCCTGATACTGTATTCCAGCTACTAGAGTGATATATTTGTAGTGAATCTCAACTAATAAATTTTGTCCTAATTTTCCACCATGCTTTATCTTAATTTAACCATTATATGTAAAAGTAACAATTATGTTCTATTTGTTCCTCACTTATATGTGATACTGTATTTCTCTGATATTCTGAAGGGCCTAAGAATCAGTCAGGTGAAGTTCTCAGTGACTGGTAAAAGGGAAACATCACACCTATTTTTAAAAAGGGTAAAAATGAGGACCCTGGGAACTACTGAGCAGTCAGCCTCTGTGCCCAATGAGATCATGGAACAGACTGTCTTGGAAGATATGTCAAGGCATGCAAATGACAAGGAAGTGACTAGAGGCACCAACATGCCTTCATGAAGTTAAAATTCTGCCTGTCTTATCTGCTGGCCTTCTACAGTGGAGTAGCCGTGTTGGTGGGTAAAAAAAGAGTAACTGATGCCTTGTCTTGTCTTCAGTAAGGCCTTTGACACAGTCTTATACAATATTGCTAATTGGAGATATATGGGCTTTTCAATAGATAAGGCACTGGCTATATGGATGTATCCAAAGCGTTTCAGTCAATGGTTTAATCTCCAAATGGAGATTGATAACAAGTGGTGTTCCTCAGGAGCCTGTCCATATTTGGCTTCTTAGTGTTCAATATCTCTATTAATAACAAAGACAGTGGGATTGAGTAATCTCAGCAAGTGTCCGGCTCACACCAAAGGGAGTGTTGCAATTGACACGCTAGAGGGAAGTGATGCCATCCCAAGGGACCTTGACAGGTTTGAAGTTTGGCTCTGTGTGAACCTCAAGAAGTTCAACAAGGCCAAGTGAAAGGTCTGCACATGGGTAAAGGCAAGCTGATGTATAGGCTTGGTGACTAATGGATTGAGAGAAGTCCTTGAGAGAAGCAATTGGGGATATGCCAGGTATCTTATAAACTGAAACAGGGCAGGGTAAATTTAGATGAGATATAAGGAAGAAATTTTTCACATTGAGGGTGGTGAGACACCAGTAAGGATTTCCCAGAGAAGCTGTGGATGCTCCTTCCTTGAAGGGGGCAAAGCTCTGGTTAGACTAGACTTTAAGTGACCTGCTCTTGTGAGAGGTGCCCCTGCCCATGTCAGAGGTTGGCGTGGGGTGGGAGCTAGATATATTGAAAGGACCTTTACAACCAAAATCTGTCTAAGATTCTTTCAATCTGCTTTAAATCTCACATGATGTAGTGTGGTGTGATATTGTGCAGGGTTTTCTTCAGTTTTGTTTTCAATATTGTATAGGAAAACAATAGAACCATCTTACAAGAGAGCCATGTTTTTCTACATTCTCTTAAAATTTATATTTTTAATTAATACACATCTTTTTTCTTGCTAACATCCTTGATAATGCAACTGTAGTCAGTTGCTTTTAGTAAAGATTCCTTCAAAATAGTCAAGAAACCAATAAATCTTGAATTCATGCACATGTGCATTCTTACACAGAAAGTAAGCATGAAACAAATTTGCGCTTTCTGGACAATCTGAAAGAAAAATAACATGGACGGGAAATATTTTATGGACCAGATGCTGTGAAATAAAGTTTAACATTAACAGATCACAACAGGCAAAATCAGATTGTCAAGGTCCTATATAAACTTGGATTTGCTCTCGTCTGACAGTGATTCAGCCAACACTCAGGAAAAAGGGCTTCATAGCAACAACTGCTGTGCATAACTAGTCCAGACAATGAAGTCCACTCTATGAACTGCAGCTTTCCAGTGGCAAGCATGATAGGACCCTCATTTCCTACCTAGGAAGGCTTCCTACTGAATTAACGATGAAGAAAATATGCTGAACTCTGACTACAAGTCTGTCTATTAGGCAGCTTCCCTTAAGGACTATTGTACTTTGCTCAAACTTACAAATGATAGCTTTAAAATACACAAAAGTGTTTAAATATGGCACATGATTTAGTTTAAAGGATCAATACAATAGAGAATTGCTAAGATATATTCTTCCTGAGTACAGTCATTGTATGCTAAACTGTTTATTTAGGAGCATCAACTGCTTTTGTAGGTGCTTTCATTTCCATCTGCACTTCATCTTTTTTTTTTTTTCCCTACTTCATGAAAATTCAGTAAAACAGAATTCTGAAAGACCAGTAATTGGCATGTAATATAAACACTGATTTGCTGGGGCAAAAATTAGCAAGAGTATGGAATTTCATATAAAATTCATACACATTCCTTTTTTTCTTCTTTTTCTCGCCTCCCATAGCCCCGCAAATTTTAGATAGTGTCCTGTGACACATACAGATTTGGTAGCACTAAATGGTTGTCTAGGAAATTATCCTGGGTATACACTACAATATATTTGAAAGTGCTGCAAGTAGTAATCTGCAGTATTTTCTAGTACCACCGAAATGCACCTTATTACAGTTTTCAATTCTTAATATCACCTCTCACTTGTATGAATTTTGGATTCAGTCCTAGTAAATGCAAATTACCCCACTGATTGCAATAAGAATTTTTCTTGCCATCTGTATTGTGAATGTCAGATAAAGATGAAAGGTAGTGTAGCAGCTCCACAGTCCGGGATCTCTATTTCCATTAAGAGTACTGTTGTGTGGAATGCACAACACATTTTTTGACTCTCCATGATGATAATAACTGAATAGGGAAATTTTACAGTAATGCTAGTGGTGGAAAGCCTAGTGGTGTTTCAGAGTCTTCATTACAGGCGAGGAGAAATGGGGTGAGACTATAGCATATTTTTATTGGATTAATTGTTAAGAGAAAGGTCTATCAGTGCATCCAATAGCTGCTTTGCAAAGTAAGTGTGCACGTTCTGAAAAGACAACTTTTGGAAAAGACAGTGCCAGTGTCATCAGAGCAAAATATTTAAAATACAAATATGGCAAAGCTGTGTGCCTTATTTTTATTTTAAAAGTTATGAAAACATTGGATTTTAGCAGACTTCAAATAAGTACAATGAAAATTCATTATGCTCAGTTTCTTCATCATTGAATTTAATTTCTAACAAAGTCCAGACCCTAAGCAAGTAAAAAGATACTTTTCTATGGTGCTGAAGAATCCTCAGAAGCAAGGCACAGGTGATACATTTCAATACCACTAGATGAAGCAATAAAATGGGTATACGTGTTTTTTGGTTTGGTTTGGTTTGGTTTTTTTTTAAATGAAATCAGTTCTGTTTTTCTTTGGTTTGGTTTGGGTTTTTTTTTAAGCTGCATCTCAGTTTCTGTTTGCTTATAAGCTTATAGAAAACAGACATGAAGCTAAATAACACACAATTACATAGGGGGTTTTTTGTAAGGTTAAGAGACAGAAGTCTTTTTGTGCAGTACCAGTCCCAGAAATTTTTGCCAGCCTGGGATACGTGCTCTCTCCCTCTTTTCTGCCTGTTGATTAATAACCTATTCCTGGCTTGCGGTGGCACAGAAATCTGCAGTGGCATACATGCACTCCAGCACTGTCTGAGATATCAAAAGTTTGCTTAATTTGAGATGTGGTTATTTTAAAAGAATGTGGACTGTGGTAACACATGCACATGAAATTGTATGCATTGCAGGAATGTTTCCAGTTATGCGACAGAGGGTGTGCATCTTTCAAAGGAAGGAAAATACGTAAAGAAATGGCAGTTCCAAGTGAGGGGAAAAAAAGAAAAAGGTTAAATAAATGTAAAAAGCAAATACTTACAATGAGAAGAAAATAAACATAACTTACAGTTGACCCTGGCCAGCTTTAATTTATGGGGTGAAAATGGGACATGCTCAAGCTATCTTATACAACCATAACACTGAAAACCATGCACACATTTAGGGACTCAAAATGCACTATTTGCTAGACAGGTATTTTCATAACTACACTACTTGCATATCTTATTTCAGTTTAACATTACTATAACTACAATCAACCAATATCAGTTCTGAAAATATACAGACACTGAATCATGGTATGCAGTGTCCAGAATAGAAATAAAAGCTTGTGGAAATCACCTTGAAAACACTTCTTCAAAGTAAACTTGATACAGTGGGTAGTACTAGAGATATTGGTTTTTTCAATAAGTAAACACCACAGTCTTAGTATTTAACACCTCATCAATATCATTATATAATGCTGTTATACATGTAAAATGACAGAAGAATAGTTAAACTGAAACATAATGAAGATGGAAAATTGCACAAAATGAAGCAGTATGGAAAGAGTATTGCTTATTTGTTCATTTTATAAGAAGTATGAAATTATATAAAGCAGCTCTGCTATTCAAAAAAGTCTCATAAAAGAGAATTTAAAATTGTGTTATGGACCTCATGACTTCTATATTTGGTCTGTTTCCTGATAAAATGTTGCATCTTTCAAAACAAAAGACGAGATCTGCTTTCTTCTCACACAGTTCTGAAGTCTTTTTTTTCTTAATTTAATTAAAAATGCAGAATTTTATCCAATAAAAGGATGAGAGGATTAAACCCCTAAAAGAAAAATTCTGTTTCTAAATGTGTTTACAAAAAAAGCCCTCATCTGCAACATTACTACTTAAAGTACTGCTGCCACATGGGACCAATTAATTATTTTGTAAGGTCTGTGGGGTACTACAAAAACTCAGATGGCATTGGGTTCTACATCTTTGCAATTCATTTTTTATTATACATTTTACCACAATATGTTTTGGTAATACCAAATAAATATAAAAAAACCCAGTCATTGACATTTCTTAAAGAAAATTAAACTGGGTCCCCACAGACTTGTTCAGAAAAAGCTTGAAGAAACAACTTCCTTAAGAAACCCAAACAAACAAGGAAGTCATCATTTAGTGCACTAAAGGTCAACTTAATGTGTTGAACTCAAGGGAACAGCCTGAAAGGAATTAAGCAAATTTGGAATTCTTTGATCTCAGTGGGAACTGCAAATTCTTGGTGGATAAGACCTCTAATGAAGAATGTTCCAGACATAATGTTATGTTCTGACCATTAGCAAATACACATATTTGTACTCTCACAGATAGAAGTATTCCATAATAAAGTAGCAAAGAATATTCTCCACATGCCGTTTCTCATGTATTAAACATGACAACATAATGATTTGTGCAGTATTATTTCTGTAAAATTATGAGCTGCACATTCTCACTGAACCATCAGTCCACGTCCTTTTCTTCAAACTTTCAAAACATGTGCCAACAGCTGTTTTGTTTAGAATTTCTCAAGGTTTTTTTGCTTGTTTTGCCTTTTTTTCTTTTTTTCACTAAAAAACTGGATACTTCTCATTATTAGAGCAAACTCTTAAAACATCACTAAATGTTATTGAGGGCAAATACCCTCCTGGTTTAGTATCTCTGGGCAACTTTCAGGGTTTGTGTGATAAGTAATTTGTGGACTTGGTACAACTTCAAACCAGCCTGGCAATATATGACATTTGATTTGGATTTATTTTGCCAAGTTGTACCATATTGACTCAAACTCTGTCTAGAACCCCTTAATTCTACAAATCAATGCTCACAGATGCAAAGAATGGGAACTGGACACAAGACTTGTATTTTTGTCCAAAGTAATCAATGAAATTCAGTACAGCATTCTACCTACAGCAAATTATTTTCCAATATTGTAAATAATAATTATTTCTTGGCTAAAAAAAATCTGTTCATGTCAAATTATTTTGTAGCCAGTGGTACATTTATTAATGAAGAAAAAGCTAGAAAGGGAGGATGACAGCTAAGCTCTGGCTCTTAAGAATGAAACCTGTTTATGAAAAGTGAAGTGTACAGTACTATAAATGTAAATTAAGATATTTAAAAAGATCAAGGCAAAAATTATATTTTAAATACATTTATGTCAAATAAAAGCAATTAATTATCATTATGTAAGCAAAAAAATTCCACATACAGTTTAATAAGTGCACTGATTTTCAAAATGCTACCTGCAAACTTGCTTGCTGAAACATACTGTATGGGTATCTTTCACATCATGACAAGGCAAACTTCCTAACTTCTTTGATATCAGTTTAACTCCACTCTAATTCTGTTTGAAGCTAAATGTTGTTTCATGTTTTTTTCAAAGTTGAGTCTTTTTAAAGATGTATACCCTTGAACAGCCTACTGACATATCTGTCAGAGTCACATGAATACAGATGGAATTCTCATTGAGCAGGCTTGTTTAAATGGAAAGATCAGCATTGTTAAATGTTTGCAAGATCACTAGTAAGATGCTGTCTGCACTTAATATAAATATGTCCTCATGAAAGGAGTGGAAATTTAACAAGAGTAAACTAACCACTTGACTCACTTGAGCTCATAAGGACTGAATTTAGCAGCATTGTCAGCTTAAGGTTTTCAGCACAGTGTGATCAACTTCATTTAACCAACTATTATCATCTTAGCTCATTAGAATTAATAGAGTTAGGTTTTTTTAAACTGTTCATTCCACTGTGAAAACAGCTACTACCTTTGAAATTGATATTTTCTCAATAATGGTTTTAACTCAACTATGCCTAAAGCACTGACAACAAATTGCTTTGAGCTATGCTAGCAACAAATATTTTTTTAAAAAATGGTGACAAATATTTCTACAATTTGTCCTGTACACCTAACACTTTGGCTTCTCTTTACATAAAAAAATCCAACCAAATATGAAAGACTATCCATCACAACATGAAATATAGTCTCTGAGTCTTATTTTGAAAACAAGAATCAAACTTGCCCAAGACAGAGAAGGTTGCACCACTGCAAGAGAGACATGCGATATGTTCAGAAATCTTGATCAAAGACATCTATAATAACATTAATCTCTGGACCCAAAAAGCACAAAGATCATGATCAAATCCTCATTAGCTTATTTACCATACTAAGTAGCTTTGGGAGGATAGAAATGGAAATTTAACAACATCAATTATCAAAATTAAATTTTAGCAATTCCAAGTTTGTCCTCAAAAAATGTGTTCCCATTTCCTCATATAATTTTGTTTTAGTTCAGTTGAAGGTACTATCTAATACACTTCCTGCTGAAGAAGAAGGACAGATTGTTGTACTATACACAGTTAATTTTTTAAGTGGAAGATGTAGAGTTGAATGAGAAACAATCTTTTATACCATATTCCAGTATAGAGAGTTATAGTGTTCAAATATACTAAATATATATCTAATGTACATAAATCCTACTGTTGCTGTCACAACAAGGGTTGTGAAACCTAAATTTAGAGGTCTGCACTGAATGAGGTATCCAAGCTAAGGTTATGGTCAACAGAGATCTAGTCAACACTTAGTTGCAGTGGTTAATTTGGTTACCAAATATGCCCTAAAGTAACACAACAAGATTCCAGCTAGAGCTCCATAATAATGTAAGATTTGGTAGTGTGAGGGTATCCTTTGCCACATGTGGACAATCTAATCAAGGTCAATTGACTTCAAATAGCAATTCAGCTTCTCAGATGTCAGAATCTGTCTTACTATGGTCTAAATAGCTGAAATAACAAAGAATATCACAGAATTTCAGAATGGTTGAGAAGGTTGGAAGGTGCCTCATGAGATCAGCTAGTCCAAGCCTTCTGCTCAAATAGGGTGACCTAGAGCACGTTGCCCAGAATCATGTCCATGTTGGTTTTGAACATCTCCAAAAATGGAAATTTCACAACTTATCATGGCAACACACTCTAGTGTTTGACCACACACCCAGCAGAAAGCTTTATCTTACATTTAAGTGAGTTTTTCTGTTTTCTTACATGTGGTCATTACCTCTTGTCCTCTCTACTGACAAGAGTCTGGCTGTCTCTTTCTCATCCTCTCTCATCAGGTGTCTATATGCATTAATAAGATTCTCCTGAGACATCTCATCTCCAGGTTGAATAGTCATAATTTTTTCAGCTTCTCATGTGAAATAGGCTTCAGTCTCTTAATGCTTCTTGTACTGAAGAGCCAAGAACTGAACACAGCACTCAAGATGTATCTCACAACTGCTGAGTAGAGGGGAAGGTACACCTTCCTTGTCCTGCTGGCAATGCTCTTCAAAACAGCCTAGTACACTGTTAACTTTTGAAGCTGCAAAGGTACACTGCTGTCTTTTGGTCTGCTTGCTGTTAACCAGTACTACAAGGTCCTTCTCTGAAGAGCTACTTTCCAGCTGGTCTTATTTGGGTGCCTGGGATTATTATTCTCCAGGTGCAGGACTTAACATTTTCCCTTGTTGAACATCATGAGATTCCCATCAGCTCAATGCTTCATTCTGTCAAGATTCCTCAAACTGCCAGCAGGACCTTTGCTGTATCAGTCAATTGTCACAGATTTTTATCATCTGTAATCTTTCTGGGGGCTCATTCTGTCCCACTGTCCGGATCATTAATGACGATGTCAAACAGTATTGGGCCCAGTACCAATCTCTGGAGTACACTACAAGTTACTTGCCTCCAAGTGGACTTCATGCCACTTATCATAACCTTCTGGACCCAGCTGCTAAGCCAGTTTTCAATCTATGTCACTGTCCACCTATCTAACCTGTGACTTGTCATCTTGTCTACAAGGATGTTATTTGAGACAGGGTCAAAGTCTTTACTAAAACTAACGTAAAGAACACGTACTGCTCTCCTGTTGTCCTCCAAGTTAATCAGTTTGTTGTAAAATGTTGGTTAAACATCATTTCCCATTTGTAAATCCATGCTGACTATGCCTAATTATCTTCATGTCTTTCAGGTGTTAGGAGATGGTTACAAGGATTAGCTCTTCCATGATGTTCCCAGATGAGGTGAGGGTGACTAGCATGTGGTTCCTCAAATCATCATTTTCACCCTTCTTGAAGAATAATTCACACTGAAACACTTGAATTTACATGTCTTAATCTGTGTTTGAATTCCACTACAGATTAAAAAAAAATGTAGGAAAATCTAGCAAAGCACACAGGGAATCAATCTAGTAGTTCAGCCCCAAAACAGTATAGCCTCTGTATTTCATTAAATAGGTTTTTATTACGAGGCACAGTTTATATCTGATATTTGTCTGGCATGAAAGCTATGAGGCAGAAATTGCTACTATACCCTATTGCCATATAAGATCACATAACCTGTTCCCAAATCCATGTGAAATACTGTTTGGGAAGGAGAGAAACTCTAATCACACTCAAACACAATTAAATTCCTAGGAATTTTTCAATTGCATGTCTTTGAGTCACCTGCCTAATAAAGACTTTCACTCTCTTAACATCAGTAAGGCTACCCCTAAAGCATAATGACTGCAAAAAAACCATGAGAAAATTTATTCAAAACTTAAATAAAAATAACTGACTAGGATCCTTCATTTGGTGTCTTGATTGAATCTTTGTATTGCTGCATGTTTATTTGTAAAACACATTTTCTCAATAAACATTAAAGCAGCTTTTCCTTTTTTCCCTCTTAAAAAAAAAGGAAAAGTAAAATTACTCATTTAATCTCTTTACTGCGGCATCTGACTTTAACAAACCACAAAATGTCCCAGCTCTCACTGGCACCCTTGAGAAATTATATTCCTCCCTGGTATTGGTACAGATTGGAGATCACATCTTCATGGGATCTGAAGCACATGATTGGTGCCCTCGGGTTTTATGGTTACTTACGTCTGCAGAGACTATTATCTGTCAAGTAACATTGCAGTATAAGCTATTCTTTTTTCAATAAAAGTTGCAACCTTGGTCTTTAAACCAATTGTTAGCATGCTGTATATTCTGCCTGCACCTTCCACAGTGGCAAGCACATTGTCCTGAGTATTTATACGCAGCTTTAGTGTTCTTTTCACAGTACAAACTGTGCAGCCATTATTGAATTACATGACCTCCTTAAATGAGCTAGGCCAAATTGCACCCTCAAATACACAATCTAAACTTTCATTGGCTGCAGTCCTAGTAGATTCAATGGGAGCTGATCTCTGATTTGTATCTGAGGGCAGAATGTGACCCACTGCATCCATTAACTGGCCTGAGTCTGTATAGCTCTTTATCAACTTGGGAAAGAAAGACACAGATTAATGGACAGAGAATGAAAGAGTGAAAAAAACAGGGTTCTTAAAGCTTTCTGATGAGCTGAGAGACCAAATACAACAAGAGCTTGAAAAAAGATGCAGAAAAATGCTCAGATCTTTAAAGGATAATAAAGTACTTCTCATTGTCAACACTTTGAAATATAAAAATAATGTGTTTATTTTATTTTTATTATAATATTATGAAAATTACCTTTCTTTTATTTCAACTCAGGGGAGAAATTGCAATGTGGGTAGGAATTTCTTTTTGCACAAAATATAAAGCTTTGTCTCAGAATGGCTTAGGTTGGTAGGGAGTTTAAAGATCATCTACCCAATGTTGATCATCTAGTCTTGATAGATTTGGTTCTATTTATTTAAAGCAAAATAACCAGCATGTGCTGCAGTTATTAAACCTCATAAGGATTCAAAATAGAAATTCAAAGATGAGTTTAACTTTTTCATATAAAATTAAAATATCTTAAACTTCAACATGAGGTTTTGACAAAAAAATAGGTAGCTTAATGGATTTGGGTTTCTAACAAAAGTGAGTCTGAATTATATTCAGTAAATTATGGGAGAGTTTAGAGCAGTTTCTTTCAAGGAGGTTGCCCTAATAAAGCATTAAAGTAATAACAGCACATTTTATGCACTTTACTCTTCTGAAACACTTAGCACTGTAAAATCTAGAGAACTGGTTACAATCATGAACCCAAACTGAGAATTCTGAAGGTGTTCAAGAGGAACATTCAGATAACCTGCTCAAACCTCAGATGTGCACTTGGTTTGGAGGACTAAAGTTAAGTGGTTTGATCCCTCCTGGATTACCAGGGAAAGAAACAAGAATTTGTAGGAAAAGGCTTCAAGAACTTCCCTCTCACCCCTTCTGGGGTCAAGCCCTTAAACTAGTAAAGCTTGGAGTAATAAATTTGCTTGTGCATTCATATTATGACACCATTAATTATTTCAGAGTCCTGACCTAAAAAACTAGTCCCTGCTCATCCCACTGGATGGCCAAAAAGGGAAGGCACAAAACAAAATAAACTGGGGACCTATCAAAACCACAGAGGTTGAGTTTGTCTTAAGCTCTGCTCTCTCAGGGTTCAGTGTTCCCCACACTTTTACAGAGGCAGGCACATAACACTACAATTTCTCACAAAAGGGAGATGGAGCATAAAGTGTGGAGGCTGAGCTTTGCTTCAGTGCCCACCACTGCAATAGGAGAGTGCTCAGGAAGAATAATCAACCCAGCAGCAAGGACCACCTCCATTCCTTGCCAAGAAAAAAGTGAAACTGAAGTGGAGACTCAGTGGCCCTACAGTAGTTGCTGGTTTTTAAATCCCACCCATCTTGTTTTCTCTCTCTGTTATGCTACATTTCCATTAATGCAGAATGAAATAAATACCATGAAATTGCATATTCTACTGGTGAAGGTCTAGATTTCAAGCAATATAAAAGTTCACAGGAAAACAGGCTAGTCCTAGTCTGTATCCTGAATTTTCTGTTGCTGAGATGCAGGGCTTTAAGAAGTCGCACCACAAGAATAGCACTGAACACCTACAGGAGCTATACACCAGGCATGAATATTCTTGGTTAGAAAGGGTAGTTGCATTGAGTTATCCCAAATTTTAAAAAAGATGTTTAGGTCATTAATGCCTTCTCAATAGCCACATGGAATTATTGTCCATAAAAGGAAATACACAATGTTAAAAAATAATTAAATAAATTGTTTTACCAAATAATTGCAGAGTGGAGGTTCAGCCCATTATCCTTGAGAAAAAAAAAGAGTAATCTAGTTTAATAGATGTTTCTGACAAGTATTTCATATCTATTTTTTGTCCCTACTAATAAGAACAAAATGTGTATCACACACCATTATATTTAGGCCTTTACCAACATTTGAATTTTAAGGAAATAAAGCATTGTTACAACCTTAACAAGCTATCAAATATAAAGCAATGTCAATTTAATTGTTTCTGAGGATTGCGTTCAAGGAAGGAAAAGAATCACTTCAAAACTTGTTATATAATGCATATGGCTCAAGGTTTATATTTTCTGGTTTCAAGTGCAAACATATTTTCAAAGAAACATTCAAGTATTAAAGTATTTTCCATAGAATTACTGCCTTCAGTTTGTTTTCACACAAAATATGAGACTCTTTTCAAGTTAATGGATAAATTTGCTCATCTCTTTCTTTATTATCAGGCAAAGATAAATAAGTCTTTTTCACTCAATCTGCTGAGATAACTTGTGCCCATGCCGAAAGGTGATCTGTTCTAATCAACTTCGTGAAGTCTGATGGAATTACACTGAACATATTTCATACCTGACACAACTACAGAATGATACAGTTCAGGACAAACATTGGTGACCTGAATAATACATGACAGACAGATGACCGGGTGAGAAAAGTAATTTTTCACCTACATCACTTGAGTTTCTTTATTAAAGGCTGAGACATATTTGATGGAAAGAAGGCTGCTCTGCCAGCTAAAAGCTGGTGTGTTTTATTAATAGCTCAGTCAGTATTCCCTTGCCATTTTACTACTTGAAACATTATTTTGACAATAAAATACTACATGCATCTAGTTTGCATGGAAAGTATCATAGAAAATACAACTAACACTGCTAAAGAGAAAAATAAATATTTAAGAAATTAAAGTTGTTAATTATTTGACAGTTAATCCTTAATAGCAGCACATATATTAAAATAAGTGTAAAAATTATCACAAAAAAGAAAGGAATTCTGGAAATAAAACATCTACATAATCACAGAAGAATATAACAAATATCTGTAAATGGGTAGAAATTATCTTTCCCATGAGCTTGCAAGTAGATACAATACATTTAAGAAGAAATGTGCTTTTAATCCAAGGCTAATAAATTTGGACTCAAAAATACGATTTTGTTTATGTGACTTAAATAGTGTTTTATCAAGGAAGGTTAAATGTAGGACAAATAGTAATATCTTAGAAGTTGGCCCGTGAAAAGGTAGACTGCCTCAAATATTTTTCTGTCTGAAACCATACCAAGTTTTACTCTTGGCTGTATTTTTCCCCTGCAGACAGCAGCCAGGACAAATAGTTTTCTACAAATTCAGTGTGTGACACCAGTGATTCCAAAGGCTAGTCACAGAGCACATGATCAGGTTGTACTAATGATGCTTGTTCCATAAATGTAACAAATGGGGCCCTTCCACCCATCACTGCTATCATGAACTCTCAGAAATCTCTTTCCTATGCTCAAAGAAGCTTAAAACTTTAAATGAAATCTCAGAAACTTCTTATGATGTTGTTCTACTTTCTGTAATGGAAAAGCACACCATATATTTTTAAACTACATTTCTTAAGGTATTTCTTTTATGATAGCCTTTTGAAGCTAATTGAATGCATAGGTCATATTGAAAATAGTCTAGAAGCTGCTATAAGTTTAAATGTGAGTACAAATCTGATTAGAGATCTAGTGAGAAAATATCACTATATAGTCAGTCATAAATTGTCAGTTAAAAGCATAAGAACTTATTCTTTGTTACAGGAAAATGCCCAAAAGCTTGACCTGAAGGAAATGAAACTAAGTATCCAGTGTATGATATTGGTCAGGTTTAGCTAACACTGGAAGTGCTACATAATTTCACAACATTTATGTACAGTTTTAAAGGTATAATGCTTAGTCAAACTTAGACAATTTAGACAAATTAGACACAACTGTAATCAAAAGTTGTCCTAGATCTGCAAATGGCTTTCAAATCCTCTGCTTTTCTACATGTATAACACAAGCACCATTTTTCACTCAGGAAAATTAGCTTTTCAGGCTTTATTAAGTTTTGACTTTTCAGACATAAGTAAAACAGCCACACAGAAATTACTTCCTCTCACATGCCCATGGTGCCTTTGTCATATCCTAACTACAATACAGAGTCCTTCAAGTCCGTAAGCCTCAGTATCTCTGATGAAGGCCCAGGCACTCCTAATTTGATCAGTTTAGTTGACTCCAGTTTACCTGAAGCTGAAGAAGGGGTATTATTAAGTATAATATATAGGGAACTACCTGAAAATAAAGTTGCCCAGATATACTTTCCCAGATTGTTTCAACAGCTGTTTGTAATATTATTTAGTAAGCCAGAAAGATCATGATCAATGTTGTGCAAAAATCACATCACAATCAATAATTTTGTGCAAAGATATCTTTAAAGTAACATTCAGAATAATACTTTAGAGCACAAACTCTTGTTGAGAGAAGATAGACCGCAATGCTCAAATGCTGAGAGTTCTCCAGATCTAGTACAGTCACTGGGAAAGCAGTGAAAGAGTCTTTGGTAGGGGTTTTCAGGCTAATGAAAAATATGATATCTAAAAAGCCCCCACAGTATACAGTACCCAGAGGTTTTCTGGATGGAAACTTGAGCCTAAATCTCCTGCACCCAGTCATTAATCCTCAGCATCAAACATGACACCACATATATGCACACACACACTTGTAAATCACAGGAGACTGTTGGAAAATCTTTTTTCATCACAATGACACAAGCAAGTTCAAGCCTAACTTGTTTCAAAAAACTCCTTGGTTTCTGTATGTGATCCTGTCACTGTTTTAGTTAAACAGAGTGAGGTGCAATTTAAAAATTTTTGCAGTATTGATAGCTCTTACTAAAGTAGCTGTGTCATTACGGACCATTGTTTTTATGAAGAGATATTCTTCATCTTTCAAAAATTTCCAACACAGAAATATTTTATTTGTGAAGACTAGGCCTATTTCCTTCCTATCAAAATACAGATTTCTTCTCAATTTGAACACTTTTTTTTCTGGAATGGTACATTTAATTTATGTCTTTCCATATGAATGAACCTGAAGTTCATTAATTGAGCTTTAGAGAGTGTAATACATCTGCCAGAGGCTGTTGGCAACAGTGGTGAATAAGCTGAGATGTCTATGAGTTCCTCTAGGAATCAAATAAGTCTGGCTTCAAGTCCTCATGTCCAAACATGGGTAAAAAAAATCCCAAAACTTTCCTAGTGATCTTTGGAAGTAATTTATTTTTTCATCCTGTAGAAACTGAGATTATATATAAAGCAGAAATATCTGACTTCCTGTGAAGCAGGCAAGTTATATCACATTATTAATATAATTAATATTAAGTTTAAAATAATATTAAGTTTAAAAATTAATATTAAATTATAAATTGCTGGAGAGCAATTTAAGGACCAAGCAGAAAGAATGCCCAGATTAAACCAGGCCCAGAGGTGTCCTGTGAACAGTCCTGGCATAAAATACAGTTTTCCAAGGGCATTTAGGGGTGGGACAAGGGGAAATGGATTTAAACTGAATGATGGTTGATTTAAATTAGATATTAAGAAGAAATTCTTTATTCAGAGATGAACTGAAAGAAGTTGCCTAGAGAAGTTGTGATGCCAGATCCCCCACTGTTCACAGCCAGGTTTGATGGAGACCTGAAAAACATGAGTCTAGTGAAGGGTTCCCTACCCATGACAACGGAGCTTAGAACTAGATAATCTTCATGGTCCCTTCCAACCCAAGCCATTCTAAGACTCTACAATATGAAAGCACAGCTAAAATAATAAAATATATTCATATACAAGCTTAATATTGTATTTTCAATATTAGTCACGTGCCTTAGTATTTGGTTGATTAGTACAAATATCTCCTGGGTTTGTGGACATCTCATTCCTTCTACTATTTTCACGTTGGCATATGCTGGTCACTATTTAGTAGTTGTGAAAATTCTTGAAACCAGAAAGCCAGAATGGCTTCCATCTTCCATTAAACCTGGTGCTGTGCTATTCTCAACATAATCTCTAAATAATTCTGTGTTTTACAGCCATTAGCTGCAAAGCTATACCTGTGCTATCTTATTTCCATCACAGACTATTAATCTCCCCAGCATTTTACCATATAGGCTAGAGTCCCTAGCTGCTATGCAAGGACCAGTCCCTATTCTCTGTTCAGACAACGGGATTCAGCCCAACACCAGTAGAGGTTTCAAGTTTTTGTTTATGACCAAACTTCATATATTTACTGAAGATCCAGTTCTTTTGACTTTTTATCAGAAGTAAGAATAATATTCTATATAAAAAAGTTCAGGTTATTGTAATTAAAACTCTCCAACTGGAGATGGGAAAGAAAATAGGTTTCATTTTCAGCTTTCTTTTTTATTCCTTTTCAGCTCTAGATTTGGTTTTGACAGACCTTTACTGTTATGCACTGCCAAGAAACCCACCTGTGCTATGTATCAGAACCCCAAATAGGAAGGAACAGTGTTACAGATTCTTTAGCCACACCTGAGGACATTTTATCCAGTAGCTATTTACATACACACCCACAGGGCAATTGTCTAGCTAAAAGGGATCCAGACTAAGCTGTGAACTATAAAATTGTCTTTTAAATCTGTCTTCATCAGTTCAGTGAAGAAAAATCAAACACCTCTACTCTTCCTTTATAAAAGATTAAAATGCTTAAAGGTTTTCAATATTCAATCAATAGATACAATCTAACATGTAAAGCAAGAAAAATAGTAATACCAGATGCGCAAAGAGTAGCAGGTACATTATGCAAACTGTTCATCAAAACACTTGCCAAAGAAAATCACAATCTTTTCCAACAAAATTTGTAATTCTTGTTCCTAGAATTTGAAGAATGACATTCTCTTTGCTGACACAGTCTTTGGTCTTTCTAGCTGCCCTCAATCTATACTAAGCAAGCAAATAAAATTAAAATTACAAAAAGTAAATGAATAAAGTAAATTTCCCATTTCCATTTCTCCTAGAGGGATTCATGTTACATATATTTGATGTTCCTTCTCTTCTTAGGAATTAGCTTTCTCTTCCTGATTTCTTCCTCCCAAGAGTAATGCTCAGATTATTTCATGCCCACATTTGAGAAAGAAAATCTAACTCACAGTATAAATTTCTATAGACATGCAAGTTATCCTCATAGTACATGTCATGCCATACAAACTCTCTCTTCTCTTTTCACAGCATTTTTGGTAAATATAATTTTAATGCTATTAAGTCTACCACTTTTTTTTTTTTTCTGTAGGCATTTTCTGTTGAGAAAAGATATAGAAGTTACTGCTACTACAGCAGAATAGAGACTAGAAATAGAAGAGGAGAAAAAGACTTTCTTAGAACAAAGAGATTAGATTTTAATCATGAATAACTGCTGAGTTAAGGGGATAGAATTCCTAAAATTGCAAATCTCAGATATTCTCAGCAAAAGACAATAGAATAAGGTCTAAATATTTACAAAAAATTATTTATCTATTTAAATAAAGAGTTAAATTTGCAGTTGCGTGCATTCTGGGCTAAATTATGCTCTGTGATGCAGTCCTGTAGGCTTCTATGAAAATCAAACTAACATGCAAACATAATTTATAGCAGAAATTTGCCTCTTTTCTATTTCTTTCCTTTTCTTTCCTTTTCTTTCCTTTTCTTTCCTTTTCTTTCTTTCTTTCTTTCTTTCTTTCTTTCTTTCTTTCTTTCTTTCTTTCTTTCTTTCTTTCTTTCTTTCTTT
>JAWWEU010000081.1:122177389-122197602 GCA_035583155.1 Acropternis orthonyx | reverse complement strand
CCTGCCTGCCTTCCTTCCTTCCTTCCTACCTCCCTTCGTTCCTTCCTTCCTTCCTTCCTTCCTTCCTTCCTCCCTTGCCTGCCTTTCTTGCCTGCCTTTCTTGCCTTTGTCTTTCCCTAAAATCTTCTACACCCCTGATGATTAGAAATCTATTCCTAATTTCCTTGTTCAAAATAAGCATGATTGGAATTAACATAAACCCAGAAGTGGTATTGACATCAGTGAATTGGTGGACGAGGTTACACAACACTCTTTAAGCCCTCTCTTTGTTGCTTAATACAAACATGCCATTCAGAACACAGTAAAGCTTTAGGCCACCGTGATAGCAGCATATATATATGTGTGTTGATTTCTCTGGAGACTGGTCCCTTACTAAAGCCACATTTCTTCCTTCTTTTTATTATTTTGTAAACATTAGTTTTTCTTTTTTAGAAATGCAGCATCTGACTTCTATGCCTTTTTAAAAATTTGGAAGGTTTCTATCATTTGGCGTTTGACATCCATAGCCAGTTTCTCATTTCTTCATAATTTAGTTTACTATTTTGTTTTCATCCTTAGGTGTGTAATTTTGTACTTGGTACATAATAAATTTTATTCTGCTTCTATGACTTGCAGTCCTAATATCATGCAGTTCTCCGTGATATTCTGATGAGCCAATATTCAACAACCTACTCATTTCCTCAGCACACTGTTTTTTGCTGACCTAAACAAAAATGTTTACTAAAATCAGGCCCCTGAAAAACACAAATAATAGATTCACTGCATCCTTTAAACTGACTTTTTATTCTTCAATTCTTTGTTTTCTCCATGCACTTTCAAACCTTCTGTAAAATTTAATCAGTCTGTCCTCAAGGTTTCTACTCCTCATTCTTCTTGCAGGAAGGTTTCAGCAGCAGGGTTCTTTCTTTCAGGATACATGTCTCATAATCATGCTTTCTCCCAGTGTTCTCAACTTCACACAGTACTTTAACATATTAAAAGTAATGTTCTACAATGTGTTATATACCAATTTCTCTTTCAGTCCCCTCAAATCAAAACCTAGTCCTTCTGGAGATCCCATTGTAAGAGAATAACCTACTCATAGCCAAAACCTGCTCCTTAAATGTATTTTCCATTCTCTGTTAGAGATGATATCATGCCATCAACTTTCCGTTAAGCAAGATCTCTGTAAAAGGGAAACCACATAGGTCTAATCTCTCGAACCAGGATGGTCTTTCTTGTGTCTTCTGTCTTGTCTGCAGGAAAGACTGCAAGATGGACTGAGCTGACGGTGAAGGTCTTTCAGTGTCCTTTTCCACATTTCTTACCCACATGTCATGGAAAATGGATTCCTTCATACACTCTTTTATTCACTGAGATATTTAATAGAAAATTCCAACCAAGTTCCAGAAAAACTGTATCATTTTAGTTGAATAAATAGTGGAAGAAATTTGAGATTTCCTATCCTCCTATGCTCTTCCATTTTTGTGCATAGAGGGTTTTGTGATTGTGTGCAAGTCCAGTGTTTAATCCAATAGATATTGATCTAAACTATATATTTGAAACAATGCTTAAGTAGAGTTATGTAAACATCATGTTATGATGAAGGAAGTCTCTATCCACAGAAAAAGACATGGATATATTCATACAGAGTATATACTTCAGAGACACTCTGAGCAATTTGGCTATTAGGAGACAGGAGTAGATATAGAATTTGCAATACCAGGATATCATGGGAAAAATTAAAAAAAAAAAAGGAAGGAAATCCATACATTGGTGAACAAGACTGCTTTTCTGAAAAAATATTCTAAAAATAAATTTTATTTCTGCTGAGATTTTCCTGAAATTATTCTTGAATATTAAAACACTAGAGTACTTCAAGGATTATTATATAAAAGCTACAGTGACCCAAACACTTTTTTTCCCCCACCCATAAGATGAACAATGGAACCATGAACTGGAAATATTTGTGTTTGAGGAAATATTTGTTTAATTTTATGAGCTGTAGCTACATTGTTAATTCAGATATGGTTCTTAAGTTTCCAGAATATGTGGTCACCTCAGCCTAATACTCTATGCTGTAGGTCTAGTAAATGAATAAATACAGCTTTCCACTGCACTATACCTTCCAGCTCTCAACTTTTTCATCTGATACATAGTTTTATAGGAGTATTTCTAGGGACAGCATAAAGTCTTGTATTTATCTCAACTTGTATTCATCACCTCCTCTTCTGCTCTGTGTCGATTTCCATGCGGTTCCTGGATATCCCATTTTAAAACCCAGCACACCCGGAAGGAATGCAGATTTTTTAGCTTAAAGGGAGAAAAGTTTTAATTAAGAGGTGTAAATCCTTCTGTTCCACATATTTTTTAAAAGGGGTTAGAGCCAACACTCACAATTTACCAAGAACTATCCCTCCAGCTACTGTGTGTGCTATATAAGGGAGTAGAGCCAGTTTTAGCCACTTATGAAACTCAATGTATTTGCAGAGGGGCCAAATACAACAATCAACTGTATGAACTACAGAAACCTTCAACAATCCAGTGGTAAAACAGCTGGATTTGAGCCATTTTTCCATTTAAATGTAATGAGAAGTAGTGGGACTTTTACTCTTTGCACTCTGAGCTTGCAGAAGTTTCCTCTGTGTTTTCTTTACATAAGAAAGTTTAAAAATAAAAAGAAAAAAACAAAAACAAAAACTCCACAGTAAGTCTGTAGTTACTTTTGTCAATGGAAAAATCTTTCATGTAAAAAAAAATTAGTAATTGAAATAATTCTGGCTATGACATAAATACAATTTCTACCTCTCTTTAGCTCAGTTACAATGTAAAGATGACAACATATCTTTCTATTCTGATGTGAGGGAAACAGCAGGGCTCAATTGACTTTGGTTAGCTCTCAGTACTTTAGAGTAGTTTACCACAGTGTATTAATTTAATTTACACACTTTAAGTCAGTGAGAGTATTGTAACTAAAATCTGAAAACATAGGTGGCGAAAACAGCAGTAAAGCAATGAAAACCTTTCTACCCTAACACATAGAATTCTTCCAAAATCTCCAAGGAATAACCTTCTTAATGTTTTTCATGAAATTTAATTTATACTAACATGACGTCTTTCTTCAGCTCTAGTGAAACCTAAGCTACTAATTAAAAGCTACTTCTCTTCCCCCACATTCAGCAAAACTGCACACTGGTAGTATTAAGATTTCAAAAGGAATGCACGGGGAATTTAACAGAAAAAAATATTAGGAAGTGTGATCCCAAAATTAAAAAAGAATCACCAATAAATACAAAAAAACCTCTCCTGAAATGACAGAAGCAACATGGAAACTTCTATAGTGGCATGACACAAGATTTTTGAGATTGCTGTATGTTAAGCAATCCCCACTGGCCTGTAGTTTTCACATTCTTTTTATAACAAAGTTTGTGATGCTCAAATTTAAGGATAAAAAAGACATTCAAAAGTTCCCTCAAATTAGAGACAGTAATCACAAGTTTTGTCAGTTTCAAAAGTAATCCCCAAGATCAACACATTTCAAAACATATGCCAGAGGTTTGTCTGTCTGATGTTGGATCAACCCATTCTCATAATTTTTCAGATAATATTTTATTACTTGGAGAGCAAAATGTGAAAGATTTAATGCAGTTACACCTTCCAGACTTACTAATTTATAGAGCACTTGCAATTCATTTTAGCTGTAAGGTTGATCAAATCTCATAATTTGCTCTACTTGAGATATATTTCATCAAAGTAAACATATAACCAAACTTGAGATCCAAAGTGCTTTCACATATTTTTTGTTTTGTGAAAGGGACTCCTCTAAGCGTACTGTCAGAAAACTGCTGTTCTTATTCTCTCTCTCCTCTCTTCTCTTTCCTCTACCACAATGTGATTTAATAACATACCAATAAGGCAAAAGGATTATTTTTCTCAGACTTTAAGATTTACCTCTGTGCATGATGTAGCACTGGCCAATGCACTACAAGACCCTCTATAGGCCTTTGCTGGGACACCTGGACCAATGAACAAGCATGTGCAGTATTTTCTATTTTAAGGCTTCATGACTGTACTAGAACATCCAGCCTTATATCTGCCTTTTAGGTGGGGCCAAATACTGCATACCAATGCATTAGAAAATGAAAAATAAGTATATCATCTGTATAAGAATTTGACCTCTACTGATTTTCATGGTTTTCCTATTAATTTGTTTTCTCTGGATAGAAAAGAAGTCTTAGTAACACTGGGACCATAGATAATGTTAATCAGGAATAAATAAAGAAATATTGCTCATTCCAGTATTTTTTCCTCTGGAAAAACACAAGAATAAATGTTAATTGTTTTTTTGTTTGTTTGTTTGTTTGTTTGTTTGTTCTTAAACAGTCAAGTTCTTTCCCTGAAATTAAATAAGGAATAAGGAATAAGATTTCCAAATCTTTACATGATTGCTTCTTTTTAGGAATCATAAAGAGCCTGAATTTCCTAAAGAATGCCTCTTCTAATAAGCCAAACAAATGAAACACCCAGATATCTGTGAGGATTCAATGCATCCACATGAAACAGACCAGAAACAAAAGAGAAAGAATGAAGGAGAAGAATTCCAAATGTCCATGAAAAAAGATGCAGACTTTTTCTTTTTTTAAATTGTTTGAATCTCCAACAAAATCAATAAAGAAGTGAACTGGAAAGGGATGCAGACTACAATGGTCTTCATGGATGCAGTGGTGGCTCAGATGGACAGTAACCAGAATTCAAAAAATCATAAAGAAAACTGTAGAGTTACAGTGAAACAACTCCTGCCAATACCGGCCACTTTCAGTAGCTGGTTCAACCTATGTTAGACAGCTAGAGCAGGACCATTTATGATCCTGACAGAGGAAAAACTAGGATGAGTTATACTCATGCCCTTGCACATAAGGGTCAGACTTGAAATAATTTGGCTTAGGTGATTGTCTCTTCTGAAAGTAGTAGGTTTCTAACTAAATCCTAATAATGCAAACATAAAGGCTGCTAATATACTTATTAGCCATCACAAAATGCATTTCACATTGGATGGTTACAGTACATTATATCAGCAGCAATCACACCTCTGTAATAACAGTAGCAGTTCATTTAAGGAAAGCAAGTACACCTCTTCTTCCAACCCATTATGTGAACATGATGAATGATGATGGCACTAGACTCATATGGGAAGGAACTGGAGCTGGAAGGTGAATGAACTGCCTTTGTAAAAAATAGAGTAGAACATATATAGGTATAGCTGGGTATATTTAGGTATAAACCTTTGAAAAACCACCACAATTAAAAGATGCCTCCAAAACCAGTCAAATATAAAGCAGAAAAAAATCCTCAAACTAAAGCATGAAGTGAAAAACAAACAAACAAAAAAAGTGAACAGAAGTGAGGAAATATTAAATGAATCAGGTTTTAGCAGGGAGTAGCTCCAAAAATTAGAACCAACCACTTCACAAGGATCAGTTGTCCTAAAGAAAGGAAAGTCTTTAAACCTGGGCTTGGGCTCACTAAACAGTGGATGATATTTGAACACAGATGTGTATCAGGCAGAAACCCAGATCTTGTGCCTCAAAACTAGGTGGAAACTATGCTGTTATTTAGGTAAAAATTCAACACGCTACTACCCACTGCTTCATAGCTAATCGATGTGGAGCATGTTGAATGGTTGTAATAGCAAAAATTTTGTGAAAAAAACAGGGGAAAAGAAGCATAAGGTTATTTTAATTAATAAGTATTAACTACAAGGGGGTTGTTTTCTATTCAGAAGATGATAGAATACATCTGTGAATAAAAAATAATGCAGAAAAGATGGAGGAAATAGAGTATTTTTAGCAGAGTATTTCAATTATTGTTTACAAACTAAAATATATGTTGGAATTTGATTGTCTCCCTGGAGATTGGCAGAACTTAATGAACATAAGCACAATACAAAGGATTCATAAAATAATTTTTCCTTTTTGTATCCTTCAGGTTACAGGCTGGATATGAATTTTGTGTGCACAGGAATATTGATGGGAAATCATTAAAAAAAAAATATATATATAAGGCTATTTCTTCCTAAGGACCCTACAGCAAAGAATGATCCTACTCTAATACTGAGAAGAGTGTCAAGAAAAAGATCCAGCTGTGACAGCCTGGAGTGGCACAACCCTGCTGGAGAGTTGTGGAGTATCAGGTGTAAGATATGTCCTCCTCCACTGATAGGTGTTTTAATTGCCAGTCAGCCAAGCCATGGAGTCAGGTTGCTACAAATAGAGCACATAATCTCCCAGCCTGCCCCTTGCAGTCTGGACAGAAGGTACAAGGTCCCCAGGAACACATCCTGCAGATGGTCTACATTTGCATTTACAGAGGTGAGAAGGACCATCAGAATGCAGAGGTTTATCTTCTTCTGTCACTAAAGTAGGTGAGCTCTGAAGATTGTGCCTCTGAAAAGTTCACATGGTTCTGGAGCTTCAGAGGAGTCACAAAGCTCTTCTCAGGTGAGAGGACAGTGTAAATTTTACTGACAACAAAGTAATGAGGAGCACGTTTGAAACTTTACAATCCAAGGAAGAGGGGAAAATAAACAAATAAACTGCCACACAAAGACAGAGATGGAGTAGCTAAGGTGGATTCTTTAGAGCATTCAATGTTCCTCACTGCTCACCTGTAATGGCATCATGTGTTGGGGATCATTTCATACTGTTTTACCTTTTCCTTGTGTCTTTGTTTCAGGGAATAAAAGGTTAGATGTTTTATAGATGATTTATGTCAACAAATATGATGTGTTTGTGTAGGTATTTTCTCCTACAGAGGACTTCACAGAATCAGTGAATCAACTAGGTTGGAAAAGACCTCCAAGATCATCGAGTCCAACCTATGACCTAACAGCACCTTGTCAACCAGACCACAACACTGAGTGCCACATCCAGTTTTTTATCAAATACTTCCAGGGACAGTGACACCACCACCACCTTCCCGGAGAGCCCATTCCAATGTCTAATCTCTCTTTCTGTGAAGTTTTAATGTCTAACCTAAACCTCACCTGACACAGCTTAAGACTTGAGTCCTTTTGTCCTATTGCTAATTGCCTGGGAGAAGAGACCGACCCCCACCCAGCTACAACCTCCCTTCAGGTAGTTGTAGACAGCAGTACGGTCTCCCCTTGAGCATCTTCCTCTCCAGGCTGAACAACCCCAACTCCCTCATCAATCCACATAGGACTTGTGCTGCATACCCTTCACCAGTCTTGTTACCCTTTTCTGGACATGCTCCAGCACCTTAACATCCTTCCTAAACGGAGATGCCCAGAACTGGGCACGGCACTTGAGGTGCAGCCTCACCAGTGCCAAGTACAGGGAACAATCACTTCCCTGATGCTGCTGGCCACAGTATTCCTGATACAGGCCAGAATGACATTGGCTTTCTTGGCCACCTGGACACACTGGTGGCTCATGTTCAGCTGCCATCAATCAGAATTCCCAGGTCCTTTTCTGCCTGGCTGCTCTCCCATCACTCTGTCCCCAGCTTGTAGCACTCCATGGGGTTGTTGTGGTCAAAATGCAGGACCCGGCACCTGGCCTTGTTGAAGCACATACCATTTGACTCAGCCCATCTATCTAGCCTGTTGAGGTCACTTTGCAGAACCCTTCTATCCTCCACTGGACCGACACTCCTCCCCTGCTTGGTGTCACCTGCAAATATACTAAAGACAGACTTGATCCCTTTATCCAGATCATCAGTAAAGATATTTAACAAGTCTGAGCCCAAGACGGGGCCCTGGGGAGCCCCCACTAGTGACCATCTGCCAGCTGGATGCAGCACCATTCACCACCACTCTCTGGGCCTGGCCATCCAGCCAGTTCCTAGCCCAGCACAGAGTGTACCTGTCCAAGCCATGGGCTGCCAGCTTTTCCAGGAATGTGCTATGGGAGACAGTGTCAAAGGCTTTGCTGAAGTCCAAGTAGACTATATCCACAACCATCCCCCCATCCATCAGATGGGTCACCTGGTCATAAAAGGAGACCAGGTTGGTCAGGCAGGACCTGCCCCTCCTAAGCCCATGCTGGCTGGGTCTGATCCCCCATCTGTCCTGTAGGTGCTGTGTGATCACACTCAGGATGATCTGCTCCATAACCTTGCCAGGCACTGAGGTCAGGCTGACAGGCCTGTATTTTTCCAGATCCTCCTTCTGGCCGTTCTAATGGATGGGCATCACACTGGTCAACTTCCTGGGACTATCTGGGACCACCTAAGTGAGCCAGGACTGATGAAGAGTGACTTGGCAAGCTCTTCCACCAAGCTCCTTCATCACCCTAGAACAGATCTCATCTGGTCACACAGACTTGTAAGCATCTAAGTGGCTGAGCAGGTCACCAACTGCTTATTCCTGCATTATAGGGAGACTATTTGGCACCCCATCCCTGTCTACTAGCTAAGGAGGCCTGCTGTCCTGAGGATGAGCTGTCTTATTGTTGAAAACTGAGGCAAAGAAGGTGTTAAGTAACTCAGCCTTTCCCTCGTCTTTGGTAACTATATTCCCTACAAGTGCAATAGAGAATGGAGGTTTTCCTTACTCCTTCTTTTGCTGTTAATGTATTTATACAAATACTTATTATACTTTACAGAACTGACCGGATTAAGTTCAAATTGTGCTTTTGCCCTTTTAATTGTCTTTCTGCATGATCTTATGACGTCCTTAAATACTTCCTGAGTTTCCTGCCCCTTTATCCAAAGGTCATAAACCTTGAATTTTTTCCATGAGTTCCTGCAAAAGCTCCCTGTCTAGCTAGGGTGGTCATCTTCCTCACCAGCTCATCTTCCCACATGTAAGGACAGCCTGCTCCTGCACCTTCAAGATTTCTTTCTTGAAGTATGTCCATTCTTCTGGACCCTTTTGTTTTTAAGGGCTGTTGCCCAAGGTACTCTCCGAATCAGCATCCTGAATAGGCCAGTCTGCCCTCTGGAAGTCCAAGGTAGAGGTTTTGTTGATACCCTTCCTTGTTTCACTGAGTATTGAAAACTCCATTATTTCATGGTCACTGTACCCCAGACAGCCTCCAACCACCCCATCTCCCACCAGCCCTTCTCTGTAAACAGCAGGTCTACTGGGGTGTATCACATACTTGGGGATTAACACTGTCAAGCAGGACCTTTTCTAGAAAAACCCATGACACTGAATAAACCCAAGGCCTGAATGACTTGGCAGTGCTTCTGGAGCAACTTTGCACTGCAGCAATGGCTCTTTTCTCAGAAGAAGACCCTGTTTCTGTCACTCGTGTCTGTCAAAAGTCCACTATGGTTCACTGCAGAGCACATCTTCACCACATAGAATTTGTGAGTAGAAATGGCTCTGAAATTTGACTAAGCTTGAATTAACTTTATCACAAACATTACATTTCTCTTATATATTATATATCTGCAATGATGTGAATGAGTGGCTCTTTACAGTCTATTTTTCTTCAGAATACATATTTCAAAATCTTGTTGTGGAAGCTCAAGTAGTCTGTTAGAAATCTCAAAAAAAAAAAAAAAAAAGAACACCAGATTTGTTTTTTCTCTATGAAATAATTTATATCTTTCTCCCATAATACATGATTTAACAAACTGTAACAAAAAACCTAAGAGTTTGCATGCTTGTATTGGTTCTTATTCAAAATAAAATAATTTGTAGACAGAAACTAATATAAAATAAATCCTTCCTAACTGTTTCAGCAAGTTTTACCACTAGGCTTCATGTTAAACTTAAACCAGAAACATAAAGACATATGCCCACACAAAGGTATTATCGTCAACAACAATAATAAAAACAATATTATCTGAAACCTAAAAATTGTTGAAGGCAAAATAGCTCAAATGATTCTTAATGCCTTTCAGGCACATCTGAATCAAATAAGGTAATTATTCTTTAAAATGCTTACACAAAGTCTGATTTGCATGCTAGTAATTGCTATGCCTTGTGGCATCTAGCAATTGACACAGCAATGATTTTAATTATTGTAATTTCATCAGTATAAATACTTCAAAGTTATGCAAATAGTACCTCATAATCCACATAGACAGTTCAGAGTATTTGATTTACTAGTCTTGTAAGGCTCTTTGTCTATGCAGTTTACTCTCAGATGTGACTGTGCATTGCAATTGAAGCCTTTCACTCACATCAAAGCTCTAAATCATAACAAGATGAGCTAATTTTACAAAGACTGACACTTCAAACATTAACTTGCAAATACAATTATAAGATGAAATATATAAAGGACTTTACTAGGATATCATCTGGCATGGATACCTGCAGCTAATCATATCTAATGTTTTCTATGACAGTGGTAAGCAATGATATTGCAAGGCCAAATGTCTTGGTGTGAACAATTACAGTCGCTCTTGCTTCTGAACAGCTCCACAAAAATACTTCATCCTTTTCTAGCACTTAAAAGTTGTATATTTGAAGTGTATTTTTTTAAAAATGTTTTTTTTAGTAGTGTAGGGGAAATACTGTTCTCACTACTGTTTCTGATATGGAAAAATAAATTTATCACAGGTAACATTTTCATGTCAATTGTAACACAAAAGCACATTAGAGTGAATGCATCTAAAATCAATATTTATGACAATTAAGGAAGGAGGAAAAAAATGTGCTATCATCAACTTGTGTTTTATTTATGGAAACCTCCAAATACAGGTTTCAGGACAGATGTTTAGATGCTGTAAATCACAGCTTTCAATAAATCTTAGACATTTAAACACAGTTCTCTTCCTAGAGATACCAAATTCTGTATCAGCTCACAAGCAAAACGTTGGATATCCATAATAACAAATCTAAAAAACTAATGTTGACCATCAATATTTACAAAGCTGTCACTGATACTTCTTTTACAGAAGAGCGTAAGCGTAGCACTAGTTAACCCCAGTTCAAGATTCACATGTGCTGAATGAGAAAAGAGTCAGACCTGTTGCCTTTTTTTTTTTTTTTTTTTTTTTTTTTGTTTTTTAATTTGGTTTAGAATACAGCCTGCCCTGAAAAGTAGACGAAAACAAAATTGGAAGATCACCTACAAAATAAGTACTTCAGAGGTGTTCTGCATATATAGGTATCTTGGAGGAAGTTTGATGCCTGACCTGACAAGCAGTCTATTTAGAGAGAATGTGGTAATGGCTAGAGGTAGTTCACTAGAGAAGAATATGGTGTTCAGTTTAAGCTGGAAATGACATTACATCACAGATAAATTTTCCATAATAGAAAACTCCCAAAGCATCTTTGCAATGTCTTTATAAAAGCTGCCATTGAATTCCTTTGTTTCTTGTTGATTGAATAATACTTCTAATTTAATCCTGTAAAGGAGAAAGTAGAAATAGAAAAGGGGGAGAGAGAGAGAGAATGAGAGAGAGAGAGATTAAGACCTCTCAAAATCAAGGAACAGCCTTTATATAAGTAAACTTAATTTGGGGAAAAAATGTGAGGTAAAATATGAGAAAGGCCTGTTTGGAGAAGGTATATAGGGAGCAATTAACTCTCATACTAAAGGAATGAGAAAATAGCTGATGACAACTAGAAGAAATGAGACTGAAAAAAAACAAAATGATTTTTTTAAATGCAATGTGTCTTTAAAGGGAAAAAATCATTGCCTCAGAATATTTTTAAGGCAGATGTAATAAATGGACTAAAGAAGTACTAATTTATAGAAAAGGGGACTGTCCAAAAGTATAAACACTGGGTAGGAGTCAAAGGCTGAGCCAGAAGGTTCCCTAGGGGACTAATTTCTGGAACTAGAAAGATAACACCTCCATACTCACCATCTCTCTTCTACTTGTGTAGTATTTGCTACCAGCCTCTGTCACAGGCAAGAAACTGGCACAGAGCAACTGTTCTGAGACTTCAGCAAAAGTCAGTGATTGTAGCATTTTGCAAAATGGCAAGATATACAATCACTAACTGTAAAAGTTAGCATGAAAATAATGTATGGAATGAATATCTTTAGTAGAATGTATAATACAGTTTGTGGAATACGTATTTACCTGCTTACACATTCAAATGTAACTTTGGCTCCCAGATACTGCTCCAGCAGAAACAAGAGGAAGCTGACACAGGAAAAAAGCAAGATGTCAACATCAAGCATTTCAGCCAAGTTGTAGCCTACACAGGTAAAGAATGACTTGCAAATCCCCCTCATGTAAGAAAAGGAAAGGGATGACTTGAAAGGAAATGCAGAAAATCAGACAGCAGCATGAACAGCTAAATAAATTCCACACAACTAACAGTGAGACACTGAATGAAAACAATGTTGATTCACACTATAAGAGCAGTGTGTTGGAAGTGACATACCAATGGAATTACACACAAGAAACTGGAAACATCACAAACCAGAATTAGTTTTATGTTTGCTACCAGCTGCAATTATTCCAGATACTAATCTTTTCTTTTCTTCTTTGATTCACTGGCTCGCGCTTTCCCACTGTTATAGTAAAATTCCTTCAATCGATAAGGATATTAAAAAGGTTTAATAAATTAAAAAATATTTTAGTGGGAAGAAATAGCTTCCTATGTCTCTTCCTGACTTTTATGTGTAAGCAAAAGAATTAGTAATTATAAATAAACAGCTGATTGTTCAATATCTGTTTCAGTCCAAACTACAAAAAACAAACAACATTGAATTAGCCAGAATATATTTCACACCTAACTCTCTATTTGCACCTTTAAGTGGCTTATTTTTTTCACAGGTCATACCTTCTTTCAACACCACATAAGACAGTGGTGGTTTATTTCACAGAATATTCTGAGTTGGAAGGGACACACAAGAATGCCCTGGATAAAATTATCAGTTCAAGAATTCTCAGTACTCTAAGCACCAAAATATTTTATCTTACATGAAATACAGTAAAGAAATAAAAAAAAAAATGTGTAGATTAGATGACCCAACCCATTTTTCAGTCTTTCAGCAACAAATACAAAATAGAGTAAAAAAGTACTATGGGAAAATTTTACTGTCATTTTCTCTACTGCAAAGGGCAGAAGTCATTGCATTCCTATAAGTCCTTCACTGGTGCTTTTCCAGCCTTTATAAGTTTTTAGAAAATAAACCAAAACACTGCCAGACTAGTACTAAGAAATCAGTATACACAAAATATAATTTCCATGCAATTCAAAATAAAGTTTGCAATATATATACTCAGGCTGTGATTTTGGGGAGGGGAAGATGTATGACTTGCTAAGACATATTAAAAAAATCCAAAAAACCTAATGGAATTCAAGTTTAATTTTTAACCTCTTGACTTTTCTTTCTGTTAATTAACATTGGGATCTGATCCAAAAGTATTTGCACAACATTCATTTGCTAATAAATTAAATAATCTCAACTATTTCTGGGAACAGTACATCCTCATAGTCTGAGAAGTATGTGTTCCAGAAATACTTTTCTTGTAACCATTAAGTTACTTGGAATATGATTAAAAACCATGTAACACTACATTCAAATTAAACACATTGGTAATTAGATTCACATGTGTTTAGAGCAACACAATAAACCAGTATGCACACAGATATTTATATGATGAAAAAAAGTAAACAAGCAACAACAGAAAGAGAACAGGATGGAAATTGAAACACTAGCCAGCTTTTATATTATACCACACAGTACATTGACACTTATAAGAGGAGTTAGTTAGTGTTCGGTACTGTAAAGTATGCAACATTATTTTATGAAGACTTAAAAGAATCTGTTTCTGTTGCTATGGTGAAAACCACAAACTGAAGTATTAGTAATTACAGCATCATCTAAATGAAAAAGAAACCAGACTCAAAAATCCTGTTAAAAACTTAATTCTTTCCTTGTTATACTCTACAAATCCCAGTAAAAGTTTCAGGTTTTACTCAAAGTCACTTTGTCTTACATCAGGCCTGAACATTTTCAGTTCTATGATTCACTTGTTTAGAGTGAGGAATAGTTGACCCACTGCCAGCAGAGGTCAGGAAATCCATGTAAAGCTAACGATCAATAATTGGCACTCTAGAGTATCCCATGAATCATCTAGAGAAATGTTAGAACAAATGAAAAAAAAGGATTATTTTCTTACAGAAATTTTTCATTGAAATAAAACCAAAACAAAACCAAATAAATAAGGAAACAAATTTCCAAACAAGCAACAAAAAATACCTTTGAACAGATTGCTCTTTATGAAGGAAGACTACCTGCAATGTTCTAATTTATAAGTCATAAGGTAGATCAAGTGTTCCGTCCAATTCTTTTTGTCCCCACTACCAAATAAATGCTACAACAAAAAATGCATTGCTAAAAAAAACAAATAAATCATTTTTTTGCTCTCACCCATGCCCAAAAATCTTGAAATGAAAGAAAATTCTAATCTCTATCACCTGCAGGAACTAGATTCCTAAGAATTCTATATCTAGATGAACATGCCACATCCATGAAAGTAAAATTAGAAACTTAATCCTGATTGAGAAATGAGGAGCCTTTCATTTATGAGTTCTTGTTTGGGTCTTGTCTCAGTGGTGTGAAGTTACCTCCATTGGTGTTACTTGGTGGTTTCTTTGAGAAAGAAACAATGGTATTGATCTGGTTTATGATGATGAATGAACTTCACTATGTCCCTTTTTAATAGTTTCCTCAAATTCAAGCAGGCTTACTAAAATTTAGGTCCAAAACTTTCAGAATAAACAGAATAAATTTAAAAGAGAGAATAAAAGAAGCAACACTCTTCCCAGCAGACCCACATTGTGACTTTGTCCTGTAATGGAATGAAGTGAAAACTATAAAAAAAGCAGTTATAAAATGTATTTCTCAATTTTACAATATTTGTGGTCAGAAGCATTTCCTCACACAAACTCTCAGGCTTCTGTGTGGAGTGATATAAGAACAACAGAATTTGAAGTGCCTTGATTATATTGTACATGTATTTCATGTCATGAGCATATGAAACATTTAAAATATGGTATTAAATATGTAGCAACATTTCCTGGCACAGAAAGAACAAAGTTGTGAGAGAGCAGTTTTTAAAAATCTTTTAAATAATGCTGGTAAGAAATGTCCCAACATGATAAAAATCCTTTCTTAGAATAAGTATCCCTTCATAGTATTCTCTTTGTTGTAGATACAAGCTGTACCTGAAAAAGGCACTGCTGGTTGCTTTAAAAAAAAATAAAATAAAAAAAAGGTTTTTAACTATTTAAGCTGCTACATAATTATTTTAAAACATTTGGCAGAAAAGATGGCTACAGCTTAAGGGGTGAGCAGTTGTTGATGCTCATGAGCAACACATAGACAACTGTAATAGTAACAGATGATTAGAATTTTAAAAACTTTATACTTTTTTTTTTTTTAAATAATCACCATCTTGTCAACTCTCTCCTGCTACTTTCCATCATTTTCCCATGACATTTCCTTGAACAGGGTAAACCACCTGCCTTTCTTGTTGCAAGTTCTGAATGACACTAAACCATAGTGTGTACTATTACTCAGTGTCTGAAGTACTTTGGATCATATCTGAAATAGAAAAAAAGGAAAGAAAAAAGGAAGAAAACAGAGGGGGGAGAAAAAGTGAGGACTAAAGTTAGAGATGACTGAAAATAACCTTCTTAGATAAAAGATTTGTCTTCTCACCATCACTCTTTTTCTGCCACTTGGAAATTTCTGTTTCCTTCATCATCCCTTTAAGAGGACTAGTCTCTTTGATAACTAAGGACAGAGCAAAAAAGAGCCAAGTCAATGAAAGATGGGTCAGGCTTGGATCTCTCAGCAGTCATTTGAAAATCTTATGGAATGAAACCCTCAATACTCTGTTTTCACTTGAAGATGCAAACAACAGAATTAATCGGAACTCTGGCTGACCAATATGTTTTGGAGCAGTCCTTAAATGCTGCACTGAAGAAATAACTGACTCAACTTCCAGCACCTTTCTTTTTGTCTTTCCACACCACCTATTCCTCTAGGTGTCAGAGAACACTACGCCAAAGTTCTGCTCAGTATAGTTCTAGGAACCAAGGGGAAAGTGCATACTTTACAATACCCTCCCAGAAAAACTCTCCCTACATGACTGGGAATAGCACTGAAGAGCCAAGCACATGATACACATTTGTAAGCATGACTAATATATTGTCTGGTAAAGACAAAACACCACTAGCATGACTTTCTGCCCTTAGAATTTCAGGCACTAAGGAGGGAAAAAGGTAGTTTTTCCTTGTCTGGCTTAAGAAGTAAAGTTCATTAAGGCTATAGTGGCTCCTGGGAGTTGTAGTATATCTCCTTGCAGGCACGCGCTTTCCCTCCAGGTCCACCTGGTGAGGATGCAGGTAAACGAGGTAGGGCACAGGGTTCACTGGTGGCACACCTCATCAGGATATTAAACCTCATAGGAAACACTTGCCTTTTTTTAATTTTCTGTGAGCCCAAGTATATAAGATCAGCTTTTCCAGTCTTGTAAGAAATTTCTCTTGCCTAGCAGGACTGCAATCCAAAACTACTGTATTGAAACAAATATATTACATGTTGCTCTGGAACAAATATAGGAATTTCAATTGATTTTTGGTCTGTAGCATCAACCCAAATTAGCCTTATTGCAGTTCTCTTTGTATCTGTGAAAAGTCTGATATTACTGTTTTGCATCTTACATTGTATTATTGTATCTCACATGAAAGGCAACTAACTCACAAAAGATTCTTTGTTTATATACATAGGACAAATCTCAGAAAGAGAAGAGATAACTTAAAGGTTAATATGTGTTTTCCTGTGGTACAGAGAAATATACTGATACTGGAAGGAATATTTTTATTAGCTATGTTTAAATGAACAGCAAAGAAACAATGTTAAAAGCTCATCCAAAAAACAGTTCCAAAATTCTAAAAGTTTTCGGGTACTTTCTACACAAGCTTGGGTGGAGAAAACTAATCACTACAACAGAAATCGCCCTTCCCCAACACCTCCTGTGTTGAGCAAGCAGAATTAACAAGCAGTACTTCGGCCTGGTGGAGAGGTTAGAAGACACCGCCTATAGCCATTCTCTACCAAGAACTCCAGAGCATACCACAGAGGATTCAGTCTGCAATGCCAAATTACTGAATTACAGAAAGGCCCACGTGGTCTCTTTAGAGAGCTCTGCACAGCAGACATCTGCCTCCTCTGCTCTGAGCCCCGTGCCTGCCATGGTGGTGCATGCATTCGTTCCCACTGGTACTCTCTTTACCCTTCACTAAACATGCTTGCTTAATGCAGTCTTTCAGCTAGTGGAAAATAGGTCCCTTGAAGGCTGTCATTCCCTTTCGGTAACCCCCTGGAACAAAACAAAGAGGTGATCTGACTTTCTGCTCTCCAGAGTTCACTTGGGATCAATTCTAACAACTCTCATAATGTCGAGATTAGGCAGCTTTTCCTCCTCCTTGTTAACAAGGCAATGACAAAGAGAGAGAGAAGTCAATTTCCTTTTCAAATAAAACTAAGAAGGCACTGGCAGTAAATAGAAAATTTATAAATAAATAACTGAAGTTTTTGACTGGTGGAGCCCTGCAGTAGTTCGTACTGGAGATACTGGCTACTGGGCCAGGGTGGATCATCTTTATGAAGCTGAAATTGGGATTCCATAGGCTTTAAAGAGCAGATGTAAATCCCAGAAGGCTCCTTTTCAAGGTTAAGCTTGAAAGCTGACCTTTGGAAACAGACAGTTGCCAGCCTGACCACTGACCCTGCCATTTCTCTGGACAGGGACCTAAGCAATTGTGGAGCTGACATGTCATCTGCCTTTCCTCCCACATGGCAGCAGGCAGGATCCGGCACCTCCAGACTCAGGCTGCTGAAATTTCCTCTGAGCTCACTGAAAAGGAGAAAGCAGACCTGAGAAACCAGTTCATAAATAGCAGGTCAAAATTACTTTATCTGGAGTAAAATCCTTTAAACCATGGGCTTTCAGGAAGACCGTTGGTCAGGTTAAACCAGACTGGCCACTAGCCATGAATCTCACCTGTGTTTGATACCAGGAGAACATCCTTCCCTCTCTACTTCAGTATGAACACGTTTGGGTTTCCTGCTAGCCAGTCAGTTTATGAGGTGACTAACATCTCTCCCACAGTGGGTCTGCAACCCCCTGCTGTCCATTCCTATGGACTAGAAAACCATCAAGTCTAACTTTTCCTAATTAATTAATTGATTAAAGAAAAGAAACAAACAAACAAACAAAAAAACCCCCAAATGCAGAGCATGGCCCCACTACTTTGGTGGGCATCCTCACAGTGTCTGTAGAATCTGCCCAGACAAACCCCATCCCAGGACAGTTGTATAGTGGAAAAAATGTGAAAAAATTGTGCATGTATTGCTTGACCAGATCCTGGTGTGCCACACAGGAAATAAAACCTGATGTTTCTCTGGCCTTCTTCTCCTTCAAATGAAGCTCACAATTGTTTATCCAGCACTGCATTTATTTGGATGTATGGTATGTGGGGGAGTAATCGACTGAGAATCAATGCATAAACCTAATTTTCATAGGAAGCTATGTTAGAAATAGACTTGAAAGAGCATTAAAAACTGTCTTTTTATTTCATTGCAGTCCAAACGTTCCATCACACTTACCAAAAATTTAGGAAAGAATAAACTGTCTAACATTTAAAAAAAAAAAAAAAAAAAAAAAAAAAAAAAAAAAACAAAAAAAAAAAAAAAACCCACCACAGCCAAGGAAATTGAAAAAAAACAAACCAAACCAAACCAAAACCAAAACCCACAAGCAAAAAATACCCACCAAAAAACCTCAAACACAAAATCTGAACCCCCCCAAAAAACCCAAATTAAACCAAACCAACAAATCAGCCAACCAAACAAAAACCCACATACACACAAAAAAACAAAAACAAAATCAAACCAAATAAACAAACAAAAAACCCCACAACAATGAAAAGCAATCAGTTCTATAAGATTTACTTAATTTAACAGGGCAATCATTGTATTCCTGTGATAATCTGTTATATATATATAATTAGCTGAAAGAGGCCAATTTCTCTTCCCTTACAAGAATAAAAGGTATTCTCTAACTGCTTAAAACCCCCAAACAACTAACCAAACACAACACTTAAATTTCCAGACCACATTTTTATACTTTCTCAAAGAATAAAATTATTAGTATTAGTTATTGGACTAATTTATGGTACACACACTCGCTTTGTAAGAAGATAAATGGTGCATCTTTTATTAAATCTCACAATTACAGCCTTCCACAGAGATTTTTTTTTTTTTAAAGAAATTATTCTTATTTTTTTTTAAATTGCATTGTCATGGAGAAGTTTGCACCAAATATGAGTTTCATTTTCCTGGATGATAAACACAAGTAAAATTGAGAGACTTCATTCCTCAAAAATTTAAAACATCCTGGTTTAGTTCAAGTTTCTTATTTCTTTAAAAACATACCATATCCAGTTAAAATACAATATATTATTAATCATTTCAATGTTACAAAAAGAAAATTACAGTGATTAATACAACTGTGTTTATAAATGTTTGTTCAGGAGAATTTTCTTAATGTCCAACATTTTGCTATTTTCTTCCAGTTCTAAAAGGTCTTTACAATGTTTTAATCATGAAGTTTCATGATTAAAAAATAATTGCTAAGATATAAATTTATGGGAAAGCTTTTCTGGTTTCCTACAACACTGCTTTGAATATGTTATAAAAAAAACTACATGTTGGAAAATATACAGGAATCAAAAAAAACCCCCACAATTAAGCAAATAGAACTAAAATTTATAAAGAATTTGGAATACTGGAACAGTGTTACTACAGCTTTCAGTGTCTCTAAATAAAATTTTTATTGACAAATTCCACCCCCACAACATTTTATCTACCTGTCAGAAAGAGAACCTAAGAGCCAATCACACTTACTAGCCAATGTAATTCTCACAGGTTATGGGTCAACTTTATACCAAGTTTATTATTCAGACTCTAACCTTGATTAATATATTTACTTACCCATCCTTTGGGAATTTTGTAAGTTATTGGAAATTTAGGCCATTTGAACATATGTTCTGTCTAAGATCCTCAATGTAAAAATATTATACCTATTTATTTCCCAGAGAAAATCAATATTTTAAGAATTTTTGTGAATTTTTCTGTCTGACTGGGGAGTCAGAATGGCTGCTTTTGAGCAATCACAAAGGTTGCTCCCTCATATATTAGTAAATAAAGAAGCAAATAAATCCATCAATTTGGGGGGGGGGGGGGGGGGAGGGGGAACAAACAAAAAAAAAAAAAATA
>JAWWEU010000081.1:122106449-122169065 GCA_035583155.1 Acropternis orthonyx | reverse complement strand
CCCCCCCCCCCCCCCCCCCCCCCCCCCCCCCCCCCCCCCCCCCCCCCCCCCCCCCCCCCCCCCCCCCCCCCCAACACTCACATCTAACTACAGTATCTGAAATAAAAAAATAATTCATTAAAAAAAAAGAAAGAAAGAAATAGAATCTAAAATACACAAATGGAAAACCTCAACATACATATGGTTCTCCTACTAGAAGAATTTATGAGTGTTTGCACACAAGCTACTCATAAGCCAATTTAACACATCAGCCATGGTAAGCATATGTGCCAGTTAGGGGAAAAGCTGTATATCCCCCTTTCCAGAAAGCAGGTCCTGTGGACTGTATTTAGTAAACAATTTTTTTTTCTTCCTAGAAATACTGTTTCAGACCCTCAAAGCAGTTCTAAAATTATCTATGTAGGAGAAGGATGGCAAAAGTGCGACAAATAATTAGGTCACACTATCTAAACACTTTGGTATGTATGTGAAAATTAAATAAATACATGCCTATGTGTGTGAAATGGAGATTGTTTTCAGCAGCAAATTTATGAGACATCTACATTTATTATTAAGTTCTAAGGAACAGCCTCAGGCACATATTATGCACTATTCATTTTGCTGGTTAGTCCTGCCTGAAAGTGGTCATCCTCACCGAGGTCAAAAGTCTACCTTGAGAAGTATCTTTACTTTGATGGTAGATAGCAGCAAATACTTACATAAGAGATATCTTTTTTTTTCTATTTATTTAAGAGAGGACAGCAACACAAAACTGTCTTCCAGATGCTGCAAGGAGAATTTAACCAGTGTGAACACAGTAGTACTGGTGGATTTCTTCTGCGTTACTTTGGTGGCCATTTTGAACACCCCTGGTAGCCACTCCCATTCCTTTGATCCCTGCCTCCCATAGCATCGTATTAACACTGCACTTACACGGCACATAGTACAAATGAACTCAAACATTTTTTTTCTTTTCATATAGCTATATATCAATCTATATCTGCTATGAAAAGACAACAGTAGTATAATAGAAAGGTACGATATCAGTATCCTTTTCTAGGCATTTTTTAAAATGTTTGCCCTGGAAATCTCTCCCAAATCTTGGAGACATTCTTCCCTGCTGCCACCAAAAATTAATGAGAGAGGGTTTTTTTTTGTCTACTTAAGGTCTCCCTTCTTACTTTTTTAAAATCAGTCTGATTAAAATTAACTACAGATGCAAACATAATTTTCCTTATGATCACATTTAATACTTGAAAATACCAGCTTGAAAAATAGAGGCCAGGCACTTGCCCCATAAGACATGATTTATTGTAACACACAGAAAATTCAGTCTGTGATAAATGTTAACACTGAAAACAATTTCTATATTAATGTTTACAGATATCAGTCTTTTCAATTCCTATAGATATCTATCTTCTTTACTCCAACAATTGTAACTGTAATAGCCATTTCATTTTTGAAAATTTCAAAAACATTGTTTTAATAATGGCTATTGATAAGGATATATCTGTAGCCAATACTAATGTGATTTGCTAAGATAAAAATAATTTGTTTTAATTTTCCATGGCTTATACAAAGGTTGGAGGGCACTATTCATGACAGTAAGCATAGAACATATACAAGATGATAATTTTTTAATTCCAAATCTTTCTTACATTATAAGCACATTTTGGCACATTGTAATTTAAAATTCTCACAAAAGAATGGTAAAAAGCCTTATAAATAAAGTTTAAAAGCAATTCAAATCAGAATGCAACAGCAGTTTCTACAATTATGCTGCTCTAGGTTTCTTAAAAGTGAAAACAGTAAGATGAAAATGAATGCAATATTATGTTAAACAATGTAGCATATCCATTTTGATCATCAAAAAAACTAATCTATTGATTGCAAGTATTTTCCAGTTGCTTCATCGTAAGGCCATGACTACTACACCAGTTAAAGAAAATTTCACCCTGTTGCACAAACATTTTTAAATCCTCTCTAAAGAAAACATTTCATTTTCCAGAAAACAGTAGTTATTAATAATATAAATAATATGTACAACACAGAGATAAAAATAAACACACAATTTTTAGTATAAATAATTTGCCACACAGCTATATTTAGTCTGAAAAAAAAAAAAAAAAAAACAAAACAAAAACAAGGTGCATAGAGTTTTTTCCTTTACACATTTGAAAGAGTCAAATGGCTGAAGTGAACAGTTCATAATAGAGATAAGGTAAGGAAATATAGACCTGAAATAAACAAAGTTCATGAAAATAGTTAAGTAAAACGAATAGCACAGTAGGGACTGAATTAAATTTTTAAACACACACAATAGAATACCTGTATAACACAAGTGATTTCCTTCTTACAGTCATAAATTCAATGTACAGAAACAATGCATTGCAGAATGATGCACTTTAGAGGGCTTTTTTCTTCCCTTCTTAAAATATAGAACTATTATGATTCTCTTGTGTGGATGATAAATCCAGCTCAAAATTCTACCCACTGTGAGTTCTACCAAAACATAGTACTGAAAATGAGCTGTGAGAGAATGAATTATGATATACCAGCGGTTTGTGCAGTGTGTGTATTGAAGACAGAAAGGAGTGGAAGAGAAAGAAGGGCATGCAAAGAAAAAAAACATTTTAAAGGTTATTCTTAAAAATCACAGTTATATTAGAAGTAATATTAAATAATTTTAAATTAATTAAAATGTAAACCAAAAGAGGTATTCCTTGTAAAATTTTAATTTACCTATAGAAATTATTCTACAAATAGTGAAAGATAGAGGCATGACTTCAGGTGTCAACTTTCCATACCAATATTACCAAAACTATTCCTTAAATTGTTTTCTTTACAAGCAATAGCACAGTTAAGTTCATCAAAGCTCCTATGCGTCTGAAACTAAAGGATTTCAAGACTTAGTTAACTCTCAGACTTCCAAAAGATAAATATTTGGACCTTAAAAAAAGCCAACAACCCAAAATAAGGAAAAGCAGGATAACAGGTGCATACTCAACATTCAAAATTATTGGAGACATTCACAACTCTAAAGAGTATTTGAGCGGGAGAGACTAAAACTCTTCTAAAAACATGAACCACTTGAAGCACTCCAGTAATTTTCAATTGCTTTGCAATGTGCAAGCAAGGAACCTTGATCACTTTCACAGTGAAGCACTTAAGCTCTCTGATAATTTTACACCCTTATAGGCCACATATTTCTGGAACCCCATCATTTCCTAGCTGAAGTGGTTTTAAAAATATGTGAAGTGCTCTAATAATTTTAAATTATTCTGTGCAATGCAAGCTCAGAACCCTGATCACCTCAAAATTTAAGAGCTTATAAAAATTTGAAGTAGCCCAATATTTCTGAATGATTGGGTATTGTGATTTCACTTGTTTTATAAAGTGCTTCCATTTGCAAAGAATTCTGGTGATAAACTGAAATATAGCTGTTGGCTAGCAAATACAGCCATGTAAAAATAAAATATTAAAAAAGGAATGAGAGAACATGCTTATGCCCCCCACAAAAATCAGAACTCAAGCAATACAATGAAAAGGAAACTATATCCTGAAACCCCAGCTGCAAGCAAAGGAGAAAAGATCAACCAAAAATTTCAGTCACAAACTATATGTACAGAAACAGCTAACATATTGAAATATACAGAAGACACAATAAATCAAAAACTGCATTGTTTCCAGGAGAGTTATAATTATTCATATGTCTAATAGTCTCTACAGATATATTTTGTGAATATCTGTAATGAATACTATTTGATCATCTTGTCAATGTGTAAGGTGCTTACACACATCTCACTTTAATCTGTGCTGTCTGGATTTTTTGTCTGGGTTATTTTTTCATATAATAAAATCAGACAGAAATATTGTCACTTCTACAGTGGATAATAATGAAAAATATGTTTTATTTCTGCCAGCAGTTCTATTCAACAATACACTGGTTTACTGGGGAAAAAAAATAATAGAAGTATTCTTATCTATTGAAGTTTTGTAGATGGTTTACTATTCTGAAAGGGCTCGGATTTTAACTAATTATGCACACAATTTCGGGGGTAAAGATATTAGCTACCAGGTTTAACCACATATATATGGGAAAGTAAGTCTTCTGTATATGTTGCCTCATTTATGTTCATAACCTATACAAGAAATTACATCTTAGAGTAGGAAATTCAGCAGTGTTTGTCAGCTTGTATTTCCGTGGATTCCCACACACATTCAGAAACATATTTTGCAAAAAAATAATCTCATATTCAACATTCATTGTCCTCCTTTGTACTTGCCTTTACCTTCCCCTTTCTGCACACGTAGTAGCAGGATTTCAAATTAGAGGGTTCACAGAGTCAGTGTTGTATTTTTTGTTAAGTTCCCAATTAACATTTAGTTGAAATCTGTCAGTTTCCTCTCTGTAAAGCAGTGTCTTGGGAAAAGACAGACTATCTGCTGAAGAAGCAGAGAAAACAGAGAAGTTGCCAGGATTCCTGCCCTTTCCACCCAGTGCCAGGAGCTATTATGATCACTGGCAGTTATTTTGGTTAATGCAATGGTTCTGCTGTTGTATCACTTTCTGAGGAGCCTGAAATCCACTCAGCAGGGTGACCCACTTGACTGCTAAGGTGTGTATATAACTTCTATTAGGATTAAGGGTAGTAATGTTCAGCAGTGGAAAAGCAGCTAATATGGTATGTTACCCTTCAAGCACCTTTTTTCTAAACATTACCACAACTAGGTCAGAATTTCCTTCTGAAAGAAGTGAGGGAAGACACTGACATCAAACAAAGGCCCTCCTAAGCTACTTCAGCAAAAAGACTAATCATCAAACTGGATGAACCATCCAGACTTCAACAGAACTCTTCTGTCAGAGGAAATTTATCATCTCCCGTAAACAGCATGTCTCCTGCAGTTCTTAACAATAGTGACATGTAAAGAAGGAATAAAAATTTGTATGATCCCTCACATGAATAATCAGAAAATTATATAAATTAATTATTTTATTAAATTGACATCCAAATATTCTGGCACAAGAAAAAAAAATCATAACTCAGGAATTTTTCTTCAGGTAACAAAATTTGAAAGTAAACATATATTTCTTAAAAAAAATATATTTAATGCTCTTTCTTGCAATCCAGCAGTAGAAATAGATGTTTCCTCTTTAGCTCTGCCTTCCTGGAGCAAGATAAAATGAAATTTAATTCCAGAATTCTTGACATGACTGAATAACAAGTGTTTTGTCCAAAGTTTGTGCTAAAAGACTCACTCATTAAATGTCTCTAACTTTCTTTTTCTGGCCCCAACTTTTAAGGAGAGAATGTCTTGATTATTAAGAGAGGTGTAGAAACACAACTAGTATTGGAATGAAATGTACTTTGAGCCTCTAGATATGTATTTTCAAATATGGTCAAAGGTACAAGTAAAAAAAGGTTGCTTTGCTCTCCATTTTACCCCTGAGATTTTGCACAGCTCTGTTTTCTCTTGTGTTGACTATAAATGAAAGGAAACTGAGTCAAGAAAGGCTGGCTGTAAAAGACACAGTTTAACTTAACAGAAGCAATAGGAAACACAATCTGAGCAGGGAAGCTCTTTTTAATAGAGATTTCAATCATCATGATTTAAGGAACTTTGATTTGGAATATGTTGGATCTGACATGCCATCAGGATGACTCATTGTGCTGAAATACATCATGTTTCACTATTATTGCATAATGTGACATATTGATATAATCAGATGAATTGTCAAAACAAGATGTCAAGTATGTGAAACTCAAATTAAGCAAAGTTTAGAAAAAGTCCTCAAAAGGGACTCCATATTATTACTTTAATTACATATTCTACTCCATTTTGAAAAGCAGGCCTTTCTATATCAGTACCTCTTTGGACTTGCGTTTAAAATATTTCCCCTTAATTTAGCCACACATTTTTGAATTGCAGTTTATACTTCCATGGTTACCTGATCAGAGAACATCTCTCAAAATAAACATATTTTCATATTTTCCACACCAGTATGGGAAAGGAATTACCTTTTCTTTCCACAGTTTCTCATCCTTTTTGTTGTGTCTGGACAGTAATGTTTTAATCTTTTTTTTTTCCCCAGTCTGTCAAAAATGTACTAATAACCAACACTTCTAGAATAGTGCTGTAAGTGACCCTTTCTGAGCAGAGCACTAGACAAGATGACTGCCAGAGGTCACCTCTAACCTCAACCATTCCTTAATTCTGTGAAAAATTCTACCTTTAGCTTTGAGTTTCCATCTGTTTTCTAAAACCTTTGTAAACATTTGAAAGAGATGATTCTAATCTGAACACCATTGCAAAAACAGATGTAGCTGATATGCCACTTCCATACTCCCAGTACTTCAGCAGTCATAAGAATCATCAAACTGATATGGAACAGACCACTGTTCAGATCTGAATATCTGTGGCCTTTCATTTTGCCTGGTAGTTATACGGGTTTAAGGCTGCAGTACTCCTTAAAAACTAAGTTCATAAGAGGTTCTAGTTTCAACAGAAATTAATCCTTCTTTCAGGATAGAAAACAGAGAGAGAAATCTTCACTGTTCTTGAGTTCTGTCATTCCTGCAAGACTGTCTCTCAAGGGAACCACAGGCAGGTAAAATGCAATACAAGATGCCTAATTTCCTGGCATTATAGAGGTTTTGAACATACTTAAGGATTCCTTCCTTGTCACCTGTGTCCATGTCAAGACTGGTTTTCTTCCAGACCAGTTCCTATGGCTCACTAGGGCAGGATATCTTCCTTTCACTGACTTAACTGTGAATACTGTGCTGTTTTTACTGTAGATGAAAAAAAGTTTAATCCACAAAACTGTCCAGTGTCAGCCTTCATGTTAAAGTGCTAGGTAGCATCACATTATTATTGCTTTCTGGAAAAAAAATAATCCTGCTATATAAAAAAGCTAAAACCTTTTGAAGCATTTTGTTTTTAATACTTTTAATACATAATGTTGTGTTTGTTTGTTTGCTTGTTTGTTTTAACTAAAAACTACCCCAAAAGGATATAGAAAGTAGTTTATTGCTGAACTATATAGCAATTTCCATGCTGAAAGACAAAAACTCCTTACACTGAAATACTGCTGTTTAATTCAAATCCTGCCTGAAACATGGCACACAGTAATAATGATGACAACATCGAATTCAATAATACAAAAATCAATAGAATGCATTGAACTGCTATCCAAAGCAAACCTAGAATGTAATTTGGTTGATTATTAATTAAATTGACACCTGCTAAACTAAATACAAATGAACTAAATACCAACAAACTTTATTTTATATGGAAAATTAAAAAGATTAAGTAACTATTACATAAAGCAAGAAGAAAAGTAGAGTTTATGGTGGTACTACCACAGAATCCTAACAATCTTTATGCCTTAGGCTTTGAGATACTCAAAGGAAAGAAAAAGAGATTGTATAAATTGTATAAATATAGTTTTTGCAAATGGTCGTTTGATTCTTATTGATCACAGCCTTAGCATTCAAAATCTAATTATACTAAAACACTCTGCTATATATCCAATGTACTCAGAAATCAGCACTCCAACCACACCATTCCTAATTACAAACTGATCTTTGTAGTGCTTCTTACACCTTTTGTTGATGCTCTCAAAAACAACCTGACAAACCACAAACCAAATAATAATTTCCAGGTGACATTTTTGTTGTATCATATATGATACATAATGAAAGTGTTCCAGAAAGGACTCAGGCAAATAATCAGAACATAAGAATTCCACTTGAAAGATATATTTTGCTTGAAGGTTCTTAAAAAACAAAACTAACAAAGAAGTAAACAGACAATCCAGAAACATTCCCATCTAATCCCAAAGTATACCTACTTTAGGAAGACTCTTTTTCCAAGTGTTATTTTTTAAGTCCATTTCTCCCACTTACTAATAGTATTATAGACTGAGGTTGACTAAATACTCGTCTTGAAACAACAATGTCTTGTGTTTTTTATGAAGATACCAATACAAAAGCTAAGAGCTTTTCACACCTTCAGTAGGCAAATTTCCTTTCAGATGTGAAGCTTAAATCTGGTTTAGGATACAGATATTCCTGCTTACCTCAGTGATTAACATGTAGAGTTGTTGTCTTTGTCACACTAACGTGTTTCATTCAGTGATATAAATTAATAGGTTGACACTGAATGTTTTAAGCGTGCCAAGTAAAGCTAATTTCACAGGGTACTGTTCAAATAGAACAATGAATTCCATGTCACCTATGTAAAATAACCGAGTTAGATCAGACTTATCACCACAGTATGTTCACACACATGTAGCAGCACCACTAGGGTTTTTTGCTGTCTATTTTAGTTCAGGTATGAAAAGCTTTGCTAGTTTTCATCAGTATGTGAGAAAAAGGAAAGTATGTGAGCATAGAAATCAAGTAAAAAGAGAAATTACATCATAATACACCAAATATGAAAATATATTTTTATAAGAAATTTCAGAATTTCTGCCATCATGAATTTGAATTGTTTTCCAAGTTTTGACACCTTTTCTGGAAACAGAAAATAACTCCACTAACACATCATTTCCCTTATTAAGGGCCAAGGACCTAAGGATAAGAAATAAAATGGTGGAAACAAACCAGTGCAAAATTTTTTGAGTTGTATCTGGCAAAACCCAAATCAGTCTAAGAAAACAATTTATTCTTGAGGTTGCACTTAATAGGGCTTGACAAATAATGTAAATTGATTTTCCCAACTATTTCCCAAACTGAAGATTTGCCCTTAGATAATACTTAAAGCATAGATAAAAATACAGTAAGGAAAATTTAGTTATGCTCACAACCACTTTTGTCTACATTCAACATTGAAGTATACCGAAGTACTCTCATTGCTCATGCTCCAGACTCCCTGTTCACTTTACTCCAGTTGTTGTAACACCATAAACCTGAACAATTCCATGGCAAGCTCTTGTATGGACTTGCATCAAGGTTACACATTTTCATTTGAAAAAAATTTTAAAAATTGTACATTCAGCTCCAAGACTTATTCAAGCTGTAGGGCGCTCAGTTTAACCTTCTGTACAGATGTTTCATATTTCTTATACACATTTTAAATGCTCTGTGAAGGAAGCAATGTTTCCCTCAATAGGAGATTATTTAGAAAAGCAGCACATTGTAAATTCTCTTTCTAGTAGTCCAAGAAAAAGTTGATGCAGTGAACTTCTAGTTCTAAATAATGGATATCTTGTGAGAGTTGTGCCTTTAATTGCTGAATACAAAAACCAGGTCACTTTAATTGAAAACAAATGAGCCCCAAATTTGCAAATTCAGCATTAACTACCTAAAATCCCTGGCTACTCAAAGTACTGTTTGCTGAGTTTTTGAATGAGCTGTCACAGAAAAGGCAAAAGCAAATGTAGTCTCCTTTTCAGATGTGGTGAAAAGAAATCTGTCTGTCTGGTAAGAGACTGACAAGATCCTTCACCTTTCATTTTCTTAAAGTGCTTATCTCAGAAACCTTGGGAAAGGCATTACACAATATGTAACACACTTCATCAAAAACACACCTTTTATCTCACTGTTGATCTAGAAAACAATCATTAAATACTTCTGCCTTTACAGACATAGATTTCTCACAGCCTTTAAACAATAATTTCACAGCATCACAGAATGGGTCATGTTGGAAGGTGCCACAGAGGGTCATCTGCTCCAACCTCCATGCTCAAGCAGAGTCATCCCAGAGCACATGACACAGGATTGCATCCAGACAGTTCTTGAATATCTCCAGACTCTACAACATCTCTTGGCAACCAGTTCCACTGTACAGTCACCTTCACAGTAAGAAGTTCTTCCTCATATTCGAGTGGAACTTCCTGTGCATCAATTTCTGTACAATGTTTCTTGTCCTGTTGCTTGACACCACTTAGAAGAGCTGGGCTCCATCCTCTGACATGCTTCCTTAAGGTACTCATAGACATTGATGAGGTCCCCTCTCAGTCATCTCTTCTCCAGATGGAACAGGCCCAACTGTCTCAGCCTGTCCTCGTAAGGGAGATGCTCCAGTCCCTTAGTCATCTTTATTGCTCTCTGTTGGACTCACTCCAGGAGCATCATGTCTCTCATGTACTGGGGAGCCCAGAACTGAGCACAGCAGTCCAGATGTGGCCTCACCAGGGCTGACTAGAGGGGCAGGATTGCCTCCCTTGACCTGCTGGCAATGCTTTTCCCAATGCACCCCAGGGTACCACTGTCATTCTTGGCCACAGGGGCACACAGCTGACTCATGAACAACTTGCTGTCCACCAGGACTTCCAGTTCTTTCTCCACAGAACTGCTTTCCATTAGGTCAGCCCTCAGCCTGTACTGGTGTATGGAGTTATTGTACCCCAGGTGCAGGACTCTGCATTTGCCACTGAATTTCAGACAGTGCTTCTCTGCCCATCTCTCCAACCTGCTGAGGTCATTGTGAAGGGCTGCACAGCACTTTAATCTATTGGCCACTCCTCTCAGATTTTTGTCATCAGTGAGCTTCCTGAGGAGGCATGCTAGCCTTTCATCCAAGTCATTCATGAAAAAGTTGAACAGTACTGCACCCAATATTGAACCTTGGGGGATACCACTAGTGACAAACTTCCGATTAGATCCAGCGTCATTGATGACAACCCTCTGAGATCTGCTATTCAGCCAGTTCTCAATCCACCTCCCTGTCCACTCATCCACTCCACACTTCCTGAGTCTGCCTATGAGGATGTTGTGAGAGACAGTGTTGAATGCCTTGCTGCAATCAAGGTAGACAATATCCACTGCCTTCCCCTCATCCATTCAGGTTGGTCAAGCATGATTTATCCTTTGTGAATCCAAGCTGACTACTCCCAGTCAGCTTCTTGTCATCTATGTGGATAAAGATGGCCTCTAGAATGGGGCACTCCCTTGCCTTTCCAGGGATTGAGGTGAGACTGACTGGCCTCACCTCACATTTGAACTACACATTTGAACATGTGTAACATCTTCCCCTAGTCTATTTCTTGCAAGTATGGTCCATTTTAATTTACAATGGAAATGAAAGAAAGAAACTATATAGTTTGTCTATGATGCCTTTCCTAGAGTAATGTTGGGCTGCACTGCTGCCTACGTAGAACCAAAAAAGCTATTCTAAGTGGTTTATAAATACATGCTGAGCACTTGATCATGGAATAATTAGAAATTACTTGCATATCATTATGATATTCTTGTATTGCCATACCTATTTTGTTAATTTTCTCAATTATTTTTACTCAAAGAATAATACATCTGAAGCATACTCATAAAAGTTTTCTTAAACCTTATGTCAGTGATAACCTGCATAATTCTTTCTGACGCCTTACTTCTAGTTGTTTTAACTGCTCAGAAGAGATGGCAACAGCCTTTCTATCACATATAGAGATTATGATACTTAATGAAAGGCAAACAGTGTTCTTAGAAAACATAGAACAATAAGGAAAGAAAAAGCTACAGTCTGGAAAGACTGTTAGATCGTTGAAGCCTAAATCCTTTTTAATTTCATTATAAATATGAATGCTGTTTTAAGGGGAATAAACTCATATAAGATTTGACCAAAATTGCTGTTATCTGAAGGCACTTGGCTGTCTAGAGTTGCTTGATCATTCTGACGTGCTTAATTCTAGTGTGCTTCAACTTTCTCATTTAAATATCTCTTCCCATCAATCATTAGTGCTTTCCTTCCTGGGTCATTGAGAGCATAATACTTCATTGTGTCAGCTGAAGGTGTGCTGACCTACTTTTCCTGGTTAATTTCAAGGGTAGGATCAGATGTTCCATTGCTTTTAGTAATTGATCTAACGATAGATCTTTACTAGAGCACCCATGACATGGTCTGAGGGGCATTCCAGGCATCACTGACTTCAAGGTCATAATTGAAATGAAAAATTCTCCAATCAATTAGGTAATTTGACTGCATAGTCTGATCTTGAAAATTATTCTTTCAAAACCATATTGCTTTTCCTTGATATAAATTGGAGATTAATGCAGAAGATCATGTGAAAGTTGCTGCTACCTTTTGGTATTTAGTATTATTTTTAGTGTTAGAGGCACCTCAGCCATGTTAATTTTACATTAACTACCTAGTACAAGTGGAAAGATACAATGCCAAGGTGCAGAACCAAGAAGGTGCAAAGGTGCTTAAAGAAAAGAATCACTGATGACAGCAAAAGCTGTTTCATTTCTACATTCTCTGTAGAAAGTGCAAAGAAATAGTTCCAAACAGAATAATCTCTCAGGAGCAGACTGCTAAGGAGGAGATACACCAGTTTGTTCATGCTTTCTTCCTCTGGCACACCACAAAATTCGATTTTTCAGGTTGCACTCTGCAGTGTGGTTTCATAAAATGTTACTACAGTGTGAGCACTCCCACAGGCAGAGGATATATACATCTACCAGACAAGCTTCAGATCTGCCTGGATATTTTCTTATTTTTTTTTTTTTTTTACTTTTCACAATGGTCTCATATTATTATGAGAAGGGGGAAATATCCGTCCATTGCACAACTATAACATGCACAATAAGACTTTCATAACTATATAAATAATACATGAGTAAAATGCAAAGTGTAGCATATTTAGATAGCTTCTGAAATGTATAGATATTTAGCTGTTGATTTTCACCTATTTTCTATTATTCCAGAAAATGCATATCATACAGTCATGGGAAACAATGAATTCACACAGTGTCTATATGAAGAATATATAGCACAATTCACACAGATAAGTAATTTTAGCTGTTCTTTTCCTATATCAGTTTGTCTGTTTTAGAAAAATCAGGTTTTGACACTAAAATTTGATTATTAGAATTAATGACTGTATAGATTGATTCAGTGTTTCAACTGTGGAAACACTGCTGGCTGAACAGTAAAAATAACTAAATTCAATAATAATTACCTTATTAAAATTCTTGTATATAATGAAAATCAAAATATTTATCTGTGTGGAAAAATCAAAATATGTATGTTTACCAAAAACGTTACAGTTTACTTAATGAACAATTTCTATTAAAGCCCATACTGAAATTTTTGTTTTAAAGTCTACTGCAAAAATTTAAAATAAAAGTATTTTCACAAATATATTCATGATGTTTGCCTTTAAATATAGTATTTGAAATTATTATGAAGAGTATTCAAAACGAAAATAAAATCAAGTTTCTACAAATTTTGTTTATGCAGTCCATCAATGGAAATAAAAAAGCTATGGCATATGTAACCAATCAAAATGACTCAAGTTTCCTATACCTACAATATGATAATCCCTACAGTCAGATCACAAACAATCCTGTGGTTGAAATACAGTCCCACAAAGTTTGGTTGACTAACTCTAAAATAAACATCACCTAACAAAAGAAAGCTACATTTATCACGGAGTACCTCATCTAGTGAATTTGAAATATATTACATTATAAACATGCTATGAATAAGAAATATTCCTGTATTATATACATTCACATGTTTTGTGATGTCATTAGAGGTTACTCACTCACAGGTTTCTTACAGTGGACACAATTTAAATGATGCAATTACCATTCGTTTTACTGAGAACTGGCAAAACAATCACCACCACCACCCAGAAGACACACAGCTGTCAGTAGTCTTAGAGCATTTGCAAAGATTTTCTGGGGACTGACAAAGGAGAACATGAAATTCTGTGACATTGTGCTGTGCGTAACTGGCTGAGAGAAACTGAGAAAATAAAACAGAGGGATTGCCAGGGACAAGAAAAGCTCTGGAAATGATAGCCCTGAGAAAGAATAATGGAGAATGACTGGCAGCAGTAGTAACAGGAAAAAAACAGTTTTTTAAAGAGATCATTTCTATTTGTGTGATTCCTACCGTATCTAAAGAAAGAGTTTGTGTATTTAAAGACCCAAATCCAGGAAGAATGAATGAGTTCTCCAAAGAAAGACCTGTCTCCACCATATTATCTCTACTGGAACAACTGTTAATACCGATACTTTTGCCAATTGCCCAGGTTAAATCATGTAATTTTGCAGGTGAAAACTTTCTTTGAAAAATTTTTCATGTATATAAAGTTAACTGCTTTCATGCTTCTTCAGAAATTCCAGATGGACACCAAGATTGTTTAAAAACATCTCCTACATAGCAACCTGTCTTTCTTTATTAGTTGCAGGCAAAGTAATCATAGTTCATTTTATGTAGAACACAAAACAATTCCTATTTAGCTGACTTCCAAAACATATAGAGCAGATGATATGACATCTTGACATGCACTCTCTTTAAATCAGAGTTAATTACTAAATATCCGATAAATTTTAGCATGAATTATGTTTGGACCTTAGTAGTAACCGAGTAGAAAAATCAAAGAATCACGAAATGGTCGAGTTTGGAAAGCTTCCCTGGAGATCATCTAGTCCAATGCCCCTGTTCACATAGTCTCAACTACAGCAGATTGCCCAGGACCTTCTCCAGTCAGAAGGAGACTCAACAATCTCTCTGGGCAGCTTGTTTCCCTGTTTGACTACCCTGCTGGCAACTTGGCTGCATCAGGCAAAGCATTGCCAAACAGCCAACGAAGGGGATTGTCCCGCTCTGCTCTGCACTGGTGCAGCCTCACCTTGAATATTGTGTGTAGTTTTGGTCTTCACAATATAAGATATTAAGATGATAGAGAACATCCAAAGGAGGGCAATGAAGATGGTGAAGGGCCTTGAGGGGAAGCCGTATGAGGAGTGACTGAGGGCACTTGGCCTGTTAAGCCTGGAGAAAAGGAGACTGAGGGGAGACCTCACTGCAATTAGAACTTCCTTGTAAGGGAAAGAGAAGGGGCAGACACTGATTTCTCTGTGGTGACCAGTGACAGGACCCGAGGGAATGGCCTGAAGTTGTGTCAGGGGAGGTTTAAGTTTGATATTAGGAAAAGGTTCTTCACCCAGAGGATGGTTGGGCACTGGAACTGGCTCCCCAGGGAAGTGGTCACAGCATCAAGCCTGACAGACCTCAAGAAGCATTTGGATGATACTCTCAGGCACAGGTTGTGACTCTTGGGGATGGTCCTGTGCAGGGTTGGACTCAATAATCCTTGCGGGTCCCATCCAACTGGGCATATTCAATGATTCTGTAAAACATTGCCTTCACATTAGTGAAGTATTTCAACAGGACAAAAGGAAAAACAGCCAAGGAATTAAAGGAATTAAAATAATACACACACACAAGCACACCTGTAAACAATGTATATGTTTTTCAAATTCCTTTAAAAATGTTGAACAACAAAAAATAAAGCATTTTTACTTCACTACTGAACGTTGAATGTTTTATTACCAGTTAACACTGGACCTTACTAACTCTAAAATATTTACAGTGTATTATTTTTTTTTTTTAATATTGTCAAATAGATCTCTCTTGGGAAGTTAAGATACCTTCAAATACACATCATTATTGACAGTATTGGTAATACTATTAAAATAAATCTAGAAGATGTCAACAAACTACTTCAGTCTTGAAGCTGAACTGTACTTTTATATGTCAACAATAAGACTTTATGAAGCATCCAGAAAACAGAGAACCATGTCGAGTGGTGATAGAATGGGGATTCTCAGTTTGTCTGAAGTTACAATATCTTCTTCTTCACTACCTCTGCTTGGCTACTGCAAAGGCAAGAAAAATATATAGTTTTTTAGATATAGTCACGAGATTTTATGTCAACAAACCACAGCAGTATATATCTCACATCAGTCATGGCTATGACGGGACTTAGTATCAATTTCCCAATGTTTGCCAATGAGGTCATCTTTGAAGTCTGCCTTATTCATACTCAGCCATTAGAAGTGTTACAAATTTTTGCCTCAGTCCATGCAAATGAGGTTGCAGAAGACAATTTTCCACAAAATACCACTTGCTGAATATGTTAAGTATGCACAAAGACAATGAAAAAAAATAACTTCCTTCCCAGCTGAATGTTTTGATGTCTTCAACTGACAGGGAGGATGGCTTTCCCGAAATTTTCTTGAATCTCTGCCTAGAAGCATCACTTTCATCTTATGTTTATCATGAGCCAACTGTTTTCTCTCAGACTGCATATATATCTTCCAGGCACTTCCATACAGTTATGGAACTGACACAAATCAGATTTTAAGAAATAAGAATAGTTTAAAACATATTTTTAAATATTTAAGGAATGCATCAAAAAGAAAGGGGGAAAAAAAGAGAAAGGAAGGAGGAACGTGTTCTGGTAAAACTGGCAGGATAAAACTTCGAACCATGATGATTTTTATTAAAGTATCTCTTGCTGTTTTATTGGTGAGTATATATTTTTAAAATTAGGCAGTACCAAAGGCACTGTGTTTGTGTTCTTTGAAGTTGATACAACCATATATAGTAGACTTTATGTTAGAAATAAAATATTTTTGCAGGAGAAACTGCTGCTAGCCAAACAGATTTCAGTCTTCACATCCTGATTCAAGCTTTCTGGTGTAGCCATCAACTTGCACGATTCTCACTGTTTATTTCAGTGTGTACCTTCTGAGTTTTCTTGAAAAATATATGAAGACATTACTGAGGATCTGATTCAATAAAAAGTATGTCCAGACCTTCATGCCCTGGAAGCTCAAACAATGCTGCAAAAGCTGCAGAAAAGGGACATATTTTCTATTGGATTGGGTACTGAGAATGCTCATAAGTTTTTTGTATTGATTTTTGTAACAGCCAGCAGTGAAAGACACAGACAATATTAGCTTCCTCCACTATAGACCTGTGGATTTCACTTTCTGCATACAGTAGGGCATGGAGTGAAAACAGACAACAACAAATTTAAAAAGAGAGTGCAGGATAATTTTTATTCAGCATAAAATCAAATGTCTACCTTGCTATAAAAAAATTAATTTTCAAGGTAGGTACCCTACTATGATGAACAAATTAGGCAAGACTCAGTTGTGGTCAACTGTGCTTTTTAAATGCTTTTACCTAATATTAACACTATATGTTGATGTTTGCAGCCAGTATAAAGAGACTACAGCCCTTAATTACAAAAACTAGAAATCAAGAAATTGAAAAAATCCTATTAAAAAAACCACTCAAAAGCTAAAAGCTCAAATTTCTCAACTATTCTTCTATCTAAAATATTTTGGGGTGTTTTTATGCAAGATAGACAAAACTACAGAAGCTGTTCTTTTCCCTCAATTACAGTGGCTTCTGTTAACAGTGCCACCTAACTCCATCCATATTTTCAACTTTCAAGATTGTGTTGCAGCAATCAGAAACCCAAGTAATATGCCACAAAGCTACACTGAGCTCAATCATCTTCTAAGTGAACCTGTGAGCATCAGCTGCCCATTCCTAGCCTACTCCGCTTTCTGGTTTGAAAACCACAACTACACCTAAAAGATGTCCAGAGTGATGCCTTATGCACAAATGAATTTAAACATTTCAGATTGCTCATCATCATAGTTAACACCTACAGAGTGTGGTTCCTGCCATCCTAAGCTATAGCAGTAAGATGACTGATGCGCTGTGTTACCTCCTAATGAGCATTTCAAAGAGACTGGAAGGGCCTTGTAAAATGTGAACAGGGTTCTGAAAACTTAGGGAACTTGATTTGAAATGAAAATTTCTGAGTTTCTGTATAAGCTAAAAGACACTGAGCCAAACACTGAGACTTTATAGAAGATATAAATTTTTAATAATTATCAAGTTGGTAAGAGAGTCATACTATGGAATGTGAGACAAGAATAAAACATTAACAAAAGCCCCCCTGCATCCCTCACCATCCCCTCTCCCTCCTCCCCCTTCCCCTGCAAATACAAAACCAAAACTACCTTAGGCAGACTGAAATCCTATTTGTTTTTACTAAAATAGGCTCCAGTAGGATAACATGCATTTCAATTCTTATCCAAGGAATTTCTCCTTTGATATAAATGCATAAAATCCTGGTTGTATAAGAGAAAAATTGGAAAAGGGCTCCAAATTCAATATTTACTTGTAAGGAAAACATCAAATGTGCATAAATAACCTTATTCAAAGTCTTTTAATACAATGAAGATATCAATATGATTTTAAATACAAATTTTTCAAATCTCTTTATGACTTCCCAGCAGTTTTACAACAGAAGCATTTAAAGGGTTAGCATAAATGTGTATTAAGAAAATAAATGAACAGAAAATTAGATGTAAAGAAAGCCTGTCTTGGCACTCTCCCATAGTTTAGAAAGGAGCATTATGTCAACAAAAAATATGATCATGTTTGGCAGTGCACTTCCTTAAAATTGTTGTATCATGTTAATAGGGACCAGTTGCATTTTCTAAAATCCTTAAGACTTAAAACATGGATGTACTCAGAGAATACCTTGATTGCAGCAGAATTACAAGGAAGTCTAAGACTGCATACCTCTCTATATTTTGCAGGAGTTATGGATTTTTTATTTTTTTTTTTAATAAATGTAGAATATTTTTTAACTCTTTTTCCTCTTCAAGATTATTTGTGCATGATGTTGAGAGCCATGGTCTAGAAACTAATTTTTCCTTTACCTCTGAGTAAGGAAAAAAAAAAAAAATATAGAGAGAGAGAGAGAGAGAGAGAGAGAGAGAGAGAGAGAGAGAGAGAGAGAAGTAGTAAACTTTCAATGTGTGAATATTTATATTTATAGAAAATAATGAAGTAAACAACTTCATTGTTTTTAAGACAATAAATACTTTCCAAATATTTGTTTTACCTCAGCCATTTTTTTCAATTTTGTTTTTGGAAACATGAATCTATATCCAGTTGTAATGTAATTCATATATAAAAAGATACTTTCAGTTTTTAAATTAAAGTTTGGTCTATAATTGCATCTGGATCTCAAAATCAGTAACATAAATCCACTTTTTCAAATTTAATCAAATACTTGTTTAGGTTATGTATCAACAGAATTTTTTGCCCATCTACTAAAGCAGCAAGAGAATGAATTCAGTCATATAATGTTTTATATAATACATAACCTTTATAAAAAGATAATTCAAGAACTGCAAAAAGTTTGATTACAAGCAGGTTTTACAATACTAAATAAACAGAAATCTCACCGTAGTATGGGACACTTTAAGTCCAAATTAGAGCTGAAGTTCTTTGATTAACATTTATATGTCATATCATTATTACTTACATACAGATTTTCTCATTGATGCTCATGTGGATTAAGTATTTATGGTCACTGCTCTAACATCAACAATGTCCAGGCCTGTTACCCTTTATTACATACAGTCAGCTGATGTACTATATAGCCAGTGGCCCATGACAAAAATGGACTGTACAATCAGAACAGTAAGAAAATCAAGTTGATACAACTAACCATTTTTGACATCTGATTTTGATGGAAATGGGACTATACATTTAATTCATCTGTATTCAAATACCTAAAGAAGAAAATTTATTCACAGTTTGTAACATTTTTTAAAATTGGATATTAAGAGTTAGTTTGTGTTTCAGTATCCCGTGAGGAAAATTTCAATATATATAAAATCCAGCAATCTGCTATTTTGTCCTTTTGGACTTCACATTTTGTTTTTGACCAATGGAGACCTGTGTGCAATCCTTCAAAGATGATTGATGGCTGTGGGAAGAGGAGACGTATCTATCCTTAACCAGAACAAGTCCCAAGAGGCAACTACTACATCTTCAAACACTTTATTATTGGTTAATTTGGGGGCTTCTTTCACTCAGATGACATAGCTAGAAGGATGTCACTGCACAAATCAATACCTACTGCCTTGCCATTGATGTGCTTGCTACCTTAAACAACAACAGCTGTGTCTATGATCATCTCTGAGTTGTTCAAGATACTGATTGTAGTAAGCACACTACTCCTGCTAACTAACAGTCTGGGAAGATGTTGGCCTCCTAATGCATACTTGAAGATCTCACTGCATGCTCTCCAGTAGCCTTTGCCATATAATTTTCTGTCTTTACTGTTTCCATAAATTGTTTTGCTCACATTTAAATTAAAATTCATCTTTACTTTTGACTTTATGTTGAAAAAAATAAGATTTTAATTTATTAATAGAAGTGAATGCTTGTAGTCCTTACACCATATTGAAATTAAGAATCAATGTGTTTTACACATATTTAATTTTTTTGCTGGACTTCTAAAAAAAAATTATATTCCAGAAGTCTTTAAAACATTACATGGGAATGAGTTAAACATATTTTATTTCTTCTAAATGTGTCATTGAAGAAATTCAATGAGCAGACCTGAAAGGAATGGGGATCTCTTGACGTTCAGCACAAATTTCTCATTCACTGTAAAAGTGTTATATACAGACAAATTTGCATGTGAATTTAAGTCTTACAAGATTCAGAAAACTGCTCAGCTTTGCGTGAAAGAACATGACACTTCTGAACTATGCCTGAGCACAACTTTCATCTTCATTTGCATACAGAATCAGAGATGTGATGTGCTGCTCTGCTATTATATCTCAACAAGAAAGCATGACATCTCCTTATCAGAGGTAAGACTGCCTTGAAACACGATCACTGTTTAGCAAATAAGGAACCTATGTCTTAGAGGGAGCTTTAGTGCTTTATTGAAAGGTGGTGAATGAGGGAGTATGGCAGGAGTGAATATTGGTTGCTATGGGATATTTGCATGGCTTTTTCTTGTGGGTTCACTGGGAGAGTTTACTGAAGTTAAAAATACAAAACATTCTAGTTCTCGTTACACCTCTCTAGCCTGGTTTTACCCTCTGCCATTGCCTTTGCTCAGTTCTTCCATCTACACAAAGCCCTCTCCTCTGCTCCAGAAGCAATCACTTTAACAACTGTCCCAAATCCCTCAGGGAAAGCTGGTTTTGACTGGTCCTACAGGTGCTGAGTCATGTCCTGCTGCCACAGTCCTTCAAATATTAACAGACTCTATCTCACTTTTCTATCCTGATTACTTCTCATAGCATAGTTATTGCATTATTTCTTTTTTAAAAATTCTGCTAGAGAGTATTAACACAGTGGAGATCATGAACTAGAACTGTGGGAACAAGCTCTGTATGCTAATACTCCATATTAGAAACTTGCATGCCTACTGAAATGTCTCAGGTTCCTTAAATAAACCTTTGGAAATGGGTAAGCAATCTGTGGAAAAGGCAGATCCACTTTCAAAAAGTATTTGGTATTCAAAAGCCATTTTACTGTCACCCTCAACAAAAGATACAAATTAGCCATGTCAGCCACAGGATAAGAAAATCTCTCCTCACATGAAAAAATATTTTTTAAAAAAATTTAAATAATGTCAGTTTTGTGGTAAATGAAAATTAAGGTCAAAAGATTCACATAGGTTTCTGGGCAGAGTAGATAGCTCAATATATTCAAAAATCATCTGAAAATAGGGATGGATAGATTTTGGGCATGAAGTTTGCTTAGGGAAACTTATTTAATCAAATGAAGAAGCTATAGTTTCAGAATGTAGAATCCTTCCAATACCAAAGAAGGTGAAATTCAGTCTAGTTAAAGGGGTGAAACATGTGGAAAGACCCCATAACTCCACATAAAGAGGTCTGATCTGATTATGGCTGGTCAGGAACAAAACCTCAAGTCTTTTAACCAGAGATTTCTATAAAACATAATTTCAAGTATCACAGTATTAAAAAAATAAAAACACTAACAATATTATAAATTATGACAGCAAGAGAATTAAACAAGAACAACCTGTGTATACACATTTTAGAGTGCACTAACTTTAGAATTTTCTCTAGAAAGTCTAGCATTTTCTCCCAGTACATAAAAAGAAGAAACTAGTTCAGAGAGAGAAAACTGAAGATGATATGAAGTAATTTTTCTCCAGATTGAGACACATGGGGGATTGAAAACAAGCATTAAAAGTTGGAAAGGCCCGGATTTTCAATCTAAGACAACCAGAAAATGTAATAATTAAGATCTGCTTCTACATTCTTTAGAACTTTGGCTATGCCACAGAGACAAAAGAAATTTCTCTTCCCATCATATATTTGACATGCTCTAAAACACAAAATTGGAGACTCTTGGGAATACCAGCTCAGGGTCAGTCAGAGTCTCTCTGTATAATACTGGTTCATGAATGAACTAGCAAATCAATAAAAATATAGTTTTGCACATTCACCGAAAAGGAAAAAGGAAGGATCTGGCTACTGTGTACTACAGCAACTTTACTAGAGTAGCTGCACCTGAACTGGCTTAGGGAACATGAACTCCAAGATGAAATCCTCATGCCAATGAAGTAAAAAATGTGCCACTGACTCCACTGCAGCTAGATTTATCCAAAGCAATGAAATCCCAGTAGAAACAGACAAATCAGGAAAAGATGTCTGTAAAATGAATTACAGCCAAATATGAACTACAGGCTTTTGAGGAAAGGTTGAAGAAGTCTTTCCATAAAAGAACTCTGGAATGAAAGAAAATTGTACTAGTAGATCCTTGCTTCCTTCTTGCCATATTTAGCTGCTAAATAAAGACAAGTGTTTTAGGGAGAGACTTGCAGAATGCCACAGCATTTGTCTAACTCTGCTCCTACTGGACACAATTCATTGTCTTCTAAGCCAAAAGCTTCTTTAAAAAAATCAAAAAGGAGTATTGCATCTTTTAAACATATGTTTTGTGTTGCTTAAATCAGAAAATAAGAGGGAACCATGTGAACTAAATTAAATGTATCTGAAAACTAATAGTACTAAGCTAAACTTAAAGCTAGTAGCAGCATATTTAACATTCTTTAAAAAAGTAAATAATTCATCACAACTTTGGAATAATAACTTCTAAGAATTCCTCCATTTCAAAATTGAACCAATAATTCTTAGGTTGGCAGAGTTGGCAGAGGAAGTACTTCAGTTTGTGAAAGTAAAGTGCAAGCAATGCAACATGTAAATAACATATTAATGACAGAGCAGTAATACAAGGAAGAACTGAAGGTTCAGAAATGAGGGTACCTTTTTTTAAAATCTCTCAATAGCTAAAAATTGGACAGGCATTCACATTCACAAATTTTTATAGTAGGAGACAGAGAGAGACATTTAGCAGCTCTTGATTGCAGTGCTCTTGAGTGACTGCAATATTCAGCAGGTAGAGACTGCTCTTGCCTGGTAGGTAGCTCGCTTTTATTTTCATTTCCTGTTCAGGAGTGAGATTACTGTTTGGGGAGAGTTAAATCTATTTCAGGCATAAGAATCATTTATCCCTGGAGGTGCTGAGCTTCGATTAATAGCTCTTGGATTCTTCTTATTCATCTTAACTCCAATTTGTGCTGCTTGGCACTAAGGGTCCAGTTGATCCTTTCCTCATTTTCAGTTCTCCCTTCCCCCAGCCCAGCACAGTGTATCAGAGAAAGGCTTTCATGCTGACGCCTTAGTTTAGGTATATATTTTAATGTAAAGTTAACATTCAACACTTGATTCCTCAAGATTCCTCAATATTTCTCTTGGGTTGAGAATCTTACTGATACTACATAGCTTGTACCCTTTTTTGATGTTAATGAGAGTCTGAAACAATGTTAAATCAGAATTTTTTCTGCTCAACATGTTATTTTTTTAAAGCTAGCTATAAATCAGATATTATATCTGTTTCAGTATTTGATGTCTCTTGATTTTAATTTTTTTGCAATAAAATCTTGGCCCATGTTGCAGATTAACCACTTGTAAAATTATAATTTTGTATACTGAAGCCATTTACAGCTGTAATACAAGTACAAATTTAATCCAGAATGCTTAAACCTCATTTATTTTATACAATTCAGAAGTACTCAAATCAATTTTTTGAAAATCTGATAAATACTTAGGGTTAGAATCTACTTTGAGTGTGCATCTCACACAAGAGTGAAATTTGAATCATCTTTCATTTGCCAGAAGCCTAAACAAGAAGTCCTTAATGTGACCACTGCACTATCTGATGCTTCAATTATTCTACATACTGCTCACCTCAACTTTTCCTTAACCAACAGCAAATTAAAACATCAACCTCAGAAGGAGCGAAGGAGGAGCAAAAGCCTGGCTACACCACCTCTTTTAACTAGTTTGAAACATTTATGAATTCAGTGTGCAACTTACTTTCTGTTAATCTAATGGTTTTTCATTCCAAGAGAAGACAACGCCTGAAAAATCTCAGCTGTGTTCAGAGGTCGACCCGTCAACGCGAACAAACCTGTCTAGTAACTTTTGAAAATATACCACAGGCAGGAATGGGCAGCAGAGTTGCCTTAATGTGATATCTAAGGATCCTCTGGCTTAGTGGAATCCTCAACTGGCACAAAAAATGCAAAGACACTTTGTTATTATATGAAAGGATTAATTTGTTTATCTTTAGCAATGCAATTGTTGTTATACAAAATGAAGACAGTTCCTGTTCCCAGAGAGGTTTTTCCATCTTTTTTATTCATGCTTTAAAAAATGTAATTGTAAGAAATCATTTAACTAGAGGCATGAAAACCTATTCATGAAAGAATTGAAAATACCAGAGTGGCTTTCAAAACTAGAAAGACAAATCAAATCACTATTAGTTAAAAAATTCAAAACATTTAGGGCTAGTCATTTTAGAGCAATGTAGCACATCAGATGAAAAATTAACATGATGAAAACATTAAAGGAAAAATATTGACAGCTGAAGGGAAAAAAAAAAGGAAAATGTGAAGAGGTAAATGAATGCATACTCAAAGGTTGCATGTGCAATCTTGCAATACATATACAAGGAGTAAAAAGTCATTGAGGATGAGCTGGAAAGTCCAAAATGTAATCAAAAGTAAGGAAAAAGGAAATACAAGGCATAAAACATCAGCTACACGGCAGTACTGAGAAGATTAGAGAATGAAGTTAAGAGAGAGTGCAAAAAACGATAAGAAAATTAAGGGTAGAAAATGAAAAGCAGATTGCACGAGGGTTTGAGATAAATCAGAATTTTTTAGAGTACATGGAGAAGAAGAGGTCAGCAAAGAGGAAAAGAGTAGGACCTCTCAGAAATGGGAAGTGTAATTTATTCACAGAAGAGGTAGTTACTGCTATCAGTTTAAACAAATCTTCATATCAATTTTCACAAAGGAGAATATGGAATGAATACTAGAAAACAGTCATACATTTTGCATTTCTTAGGTTTTAAAGGGAAAATAATGAAAGAAATTTTATCATTCAATGGAAACTGATGAAGCAATTGTACAGTGTGTTCAACTGGACTGCCTGGATCTGATTTAAAGTAGGAGTTTTTGGAATGGAGTCCATGGTTTTTACAGCACTAAGCACAATAACAGCCTACTATAAATAAGTCATCAAGTTTGATCAAACTCTCAAAATAAATGAGATACTGGGAAATCTCAAAGTAGATAGGGAAAAGCTTTTGCTAGTGGTACAAAAAGCTTCCTGGAAGTAACATTTTAACATCTGAAATAGGAAGAGGTAAATAAATCCAAAATTTAGATAATCCAACATATAAACTAACTTGGTAAATTTAAGGAACACTTAGAGTATATGTCAGAAATTAATGCAACCAGTTATGCATCTGTAGGGATGAGATTAAAAATACCATTATATATTTATATAAAACCCCTTGTTAATTACTCCTTTATGGCATAGAGCCCAGAAAATGCTATTAAGGTCAATGGCAAAAAATATTTTACAATATAAATAAATAATCAATTTGTAAGTGCTTTCATTTTCATTGACTTCCTTACTATTAAAGACTTTACAAAAATCTGATTAATATCTTTATTTGTTATGAATTTCTATTATATGTTAGAAGTTTGTGGCTGAATGAAAAAAGAATTTGTCTTTCAGGAGAATGCATTGACAAGGGCAGTGAATGAAGAAGTCTACTCACCAACTGATTAAGAGTAAACACCAAACAGCTGTTTCATTCAGTTGAGGAATTCAACTTTCCTTTTCCATGTTTTCTGAAACAACATGGAAAAATTATTCTGCATGACCAGAGAGCGAGAAGGAACAATAATCTTGTCTTGGTACCTTTGCCCAAGCAATAAATTCCTTTAGAAGTGATTTAACACCAGAAAGTAATCACAGGTAATTGGTGGGATGCTAAAATACAAATATTGAGGTAGACCTGTGACTATTTCAGAAATTTTGTATTGTGTTTATTTTGCCTTTGTTTCTCAAAACATCCATAGAATTCAAAAACACCTAAAAATAAATTGTTTTTTTCTTTCTGATACTTAAAGACCACAAAAGAAGACTTAAAATATGTGAATATTAGCTTTTATATAAAAGTTTCATCTCCGCTTTGACACATTCATCCTGAAAATATGAACTGACACAAACTCATCACAGGGGTTATTTTGGGGTTTTTTTGTTTGGTTTTTTTTTTTTCTCCTATCTATGTAACTTTATCTGAAATCAAAAGAGGCAATCAATGCAATCAATCACTTCTTCATTTCAAGTTACTCTAGATCCTACTGAGTACAAAATTCCTAACTCTTCCTAAGCTCTTACATTCCAGTTCCTCTGAACCAGCAGGGAAATATGCACCAAGAAAGGAAACAGAAGAAAACAGTCTGAAAAACTAAATTTATAGAGTTGGGTAGGCCTTGGAAAATTTATTTTTATTTTAGAAACACTAAGCAATCTTAATTTTGTTCCAGTGAGCTGACTCCAGCAGACTTACCCGTGTATATCAAGAAATTATGACATCCTTGTGCCTTTTATACACCAGTGGTTTTGAACTTTTGTAATTCTTTCTCTTTCAACTCTCTATTCCTCTCCACTGATCCTTTACACCTTAAGGGCCACTCTGACCTCTCCTTACCACTGGATCTTATTTGCTTGTGCTTAGTACTTATAATGGTGGTGCATCTCACCAAAAATAAATGAAGCAGTGCTTCAGAACAGAGTGGCTTGAATCTTGTGCCTTTTTTTTTTTTTCCCCAGCTGATCTAACCAATAATAGTTCATTCTGTAAAAATAATTTGACTTTTTCAGAAAAAAGTTTAAATTGTGTTACCATTTCCAAACAGCCTTAAATACCAAATTTTACTACTGAATTATATGATAAAAATGGCATGAAAGCAACAAGCTGCCTGAATGTCTGTAATGTATGGATACAACTGACCTATTTATGTATCAAATAAATCTATTAGGAGAAGTCTCTTCATAGAAAAATATTTCGGTGATGTATGTTCAGTGTTGTGGTGGGGTTGGATATGCAGGTTTGACAGGTGGATGAATGAAGAAGGGGAAAAAACTATCAAATCTACCATTTCTGTTCTTTGCCTCACTTACTTCCATTTCCCAGTTCTTTCACCTTCTAGAAATTTGGTCACAAATAATAAGTTGTGCTTTATATCCTAGAGTCTCTAGTACTTTGGTTTCTTCACATGCTTTTTATTTTACTTCTTCCGTTACTGTGAAGACACATTTCCCTGTTCAGAAAAAAGAATGAGTTATGACAATAAAGCTTACCCACACTGGAATTCATAACTAGTTTCAAGTATATTTTAATGTATCTAAAACATGTTAAGAAATTACTTGTTAGAGTTACCCTTCACATGAGAGAGGCTTCAATTCCACATTAGCTTTGGTGATGTAATTAATTTTACCTTAACAAAGCTGTTTAGGACCTACAGAATTCTTACTAGCTTCTAGCTGCAACTCCAGAACCCCCAAATCTCCACATAAGAAATTAAATACCTGTCATCTCTGTGTAGGTGTCCTATTCTACAGAAATCTAATGGCACAAGACACTCCAGCTTAGACCTAGCACAGTATTCAGCTGTGTGTGCACCCCTTCAGCACACTCGCACTCTAGGCTTTGCCAGTTATACTGAGTCCACTGACTCCTTTGACTGTAATGTATGTTGAGGTACTTGGCATCAGGTTACCTCAAATTGAATCCCAGCTGCAGTCTACTTAGATTCATCATTTACAAAGGGGCAAGAATGCTTGATCTCATACATGAGAAAGCTTCCTAAAAAAGAAAAGTTATTTCAGTTGTTCATGGAATATAATGTTCACTATTCCTGCCATCAATCCACAAATGAAAATGGTAAGCATGTAGGAATCTAAAGAGCACAGTTTTCAAGACTCAAAAATCAAAGCCATTCTTTCTTTGCCAGGACAAAGTGGCTTCAGCCCTCTGATCCTCTTTGTGGCCTTCTCTGGACTTGCTCCAGCAGGTCGATCTCCAGTAAAACTCTATATAGTGCAACACAAGAAACTGCAAGTTAAACCATAGACGACAGACTTTGGAAGAATTCTTCAGCTAGTCAGAAATTTTCTAAACCAGGTATGGACAGGGCAGTTTGGACATTGTTAAGCCATATGTCCAGGATTCTCTACTGAGAAAGATCTTTGGTAATATTTTGCTAATCATATTATGCAAAATTGGAGGCATTTGACAACAAAAGGCAGAAAGACCTCATTAAAAGCAAACAGGAAATCACTGAGGAAGAATGGGATGAACAGGAGGAATCCATCTGGATTTGAAAGGTACCAGAGGACCCATGCTGATCTGCTTATTGAGTCTTAAGGAGAAATATGTTGAAGACAAGTGAAAGGAAGAATTAAATTTCATTATCTAATGACAGATCAGAATGGATACGTATGGATACATACTCCACAAGGCAGTGCTTTAGGTAGTAACTTAGTTTATTCTAAATGGGCAAGGCCTGCTAATATTGGTGCAACATTCTCCTTGGGCTCTCCTGTCCAGATATGAATATCTTATCAGTCCTCAGAGATATATTCAGAGAAAGAAAATTTCCAGAATATGAATGGGGGCAGAGAAGAATACTTAGAATTATTATCAGACTAAAAGAGCTTGTCTTTTCCAGTCAAGCAAAAATGTTGTGACAGTCAAGTATAAATCAATAAGTACAGCAGTAGGGTAAATATTAGAGAAATACAAGGAAATACTAGGTCAACAGCAAATTTGATGTACTTATACAAACAGTTAAATATTTAATCCATAAATCAGAATGCAAAGATTCTATGTAAAACCCTGTTTTAAAACTTTTTACTCCTTAATTGTTGCAACTTCAAAGTTATCGCAAATAAAATAACTCGTGCTAAAAACAAGGTCACATATAACATAACAACTATTCAAACAAAAATCAGTCTTCTGCCTAAGCATTCTTGTTAAAATTTTTTAAACATAAAATTATTTAATTATAAAACATCTACAAAAGTGTCACCTTGTAGTTGTTGGTTTTGGATTTAGGGAGTGAAGAAAAAAGGAAAATAAAAGAAAATTAAAAAGGAAAAAACCCAAGAGTTAATCAGAAGGCAGACTTTGTTTATGAGATTAATGATCATATATCAGGTTATTGCATACATCTCCATCATAAAAAAAATTACAGCTTCTTAAATTAAAATGAAATTTGTCTGATTAATTAAAGCAAAATAATTCTTTAATAATAAATGAGACTGCTATTGCTGATGTGACATCGTTTTCTTCAGCATTATGACAAAGGCATTATCAGATCAAGTGGTTTTTTTTCTTTAATCTTTAACTATGCTATATTTACAAATATAGAGGCATCCACCTCTTCAGTGACAGAAAAACAAATTAGAGTAGACCGTAAAATCATGTTTGTAACTTATGCGGGGTTTTGCACATATATACCTAAGAAAGGAAAGAGATGAGAGGTGCCACTGAAAGAGGTGCTGATCTACTGGGAAGCCAAGAGAGCTGACTGATACAGTGCACTTGACAAGTCACTTGATGGGAGTACCAGTATGTATGTAACATATGTTACACTGCACTTAGCTGAAATATGTAACACCAAACCGGTCCCTGGAAGAGACTATGAACTGTTATGTGCTTCCAGCTCTTGCAGGCAGCTAAGTCATACAATAACAATATTGTGTGGTTATTTGATATCAGTCATTTCAACACAAAGTTGTTCCAGAATCTAGTCCATGAATGGTCTTTGCATTTAGAATGGAATTTTTTATCATGAAATTAAGTCACTGTATGCTAACACATCTGCCTGTAAGATAGGATAAGACTCAGAGCTAGCTGGTAATATTGCTTAGGGGTTTGCTTTTGGCTGGATTTTAAGTCCCTGATTGCAGAGGATTTGGCAGAGCAGTGGGCATGCAAGGTATCAAGGAGACAGAAAGGTTGCTCCTGAGGAATCCTTTTTTATCCAAGTTGCACAGATGTACATGAAGGTGCTCTCAAGGAGCAAACACACTCCAGGTGATAGGAAACATACTGGCCTTCCTCTGATAGAAGTTATATAACAAACCTGCACAAGATGTCAAGCAGACCCCATGTATCATGAGAATTTTACTTCTAAACCAGGGAATTATATTTTGTTCCTCTTACTTCAGCTCAGATTTGCACCATCACCAGAATGTGGTTCTAATATTTTTACCCCGGATTAATTCTCACCTGAAAATTCACATTTGTACATTTTGCCTCCATTGATCACCTGAGACATCCAGAATAGAAACATGAAACTTAGATTTCCCAAGGGAGTCAGACTTTGGATTGCAATTTTAATTTGGTTACTTCTAGAGCAGAGAATGAGCTACAAGAGTATATATTTGCTTCAGTTTTTGATACTTCTTATTTTTGTATGCTTTAATCTATTGAAAACAACATACAGATTTTATTTTAGTAGAATTTTCGAAAACAAAAGAAAAACATTAATAGAATTAATTTCTACTTAATTATTTCTGCCCTGCACCAAAAAAAAAGAAAAACAGGAAACAAAGCAAAATTCTCTACATTTTCCTCAATGCTTATTCATTCACAGCAGACCACAAAAGGAGTATAATATTCAACAGCATTAATTTAAATTAATATTGTAATGAACAAAGTTTGTGTTCTTATAATTAAACTAAGATAGAACAAAACTGTTAAGGCATTCAGGATATCACACCAATGTCAATACTATGATTTACTGCTAGACAAAGCAGAGAAACAGCTTACAGGCATAAGCACTTCGGATATTCACGTATAACACACAGTGTCCTCTGTGAAAGACTGAATCAGAGAAATGAGAAAAGGCTCTATCACAACCAAAATATTGCAGTTGGGTTTTACCAACATTATAGAGAAAAAAAATAAGTTTAGATTTACTACATTTATATTTTAGTACATAATATTTTGGTGTGAGATACAGCACAGTTATTAAAGAAATTAGAGGGGGGTCAGAAGCAGAAATATCCACCAAAATTAAAAACAAATTAGTGCTATCATCGGTACCATTGATAAACAATATGAATATGAGCCAAACATTTAAAGGAACCCTTCAGTGAGAATAAATTTGCTATCACATTCACATAAAATTGCTTCAGTGGAAGCTCCCAAATAGAAGGAATGGAAAAAGAATTTTGATTATTAGCCCAGGCCCTATTCTTTAATGAGATAATGATTACAAATGTGGAATTTACACTCTTCTATTTTTTGCAGGAATATTCTATAAAAATATGTTCTAAAGTTAGGAATATAGCCAACCTAAAATTACTGTTCAGTCTTTACAGTAGATAAACTCCCATTGACAATGAGAGCAATAAGAGTAGCTAATACTTTACTTTCTTATAAGTATTTGGAGGATTGAGCTCTTGATCAAAAATATCTAATTATTAGAGCAAGAGTACACAGTCAGGGAGATCAACTCTTCTTACTTGTATATAAACCAAAAAATACCCCCCAAAAATCTGCTATTAAATATAAGAAAATGTTCTTCCTTGCTGTTGGATTATAAACAGTATGAGTTTGGAGCATTCTTCCTAAAAAGAGATGGTTTAATTGCATTAACACTTTTGTAAAACCACACAGCAATTTCATAATGGCTGAAATATTACATGCTGTTTTTCAACTAGAGTGAATCCTTCCCTATGTATTTTAAGTTACAATAGACTCAACTTGATGAAGTATGTAATTTGAAATTCTTAAGTTTGTAATTTGAATGATTACTTTGCCTCACTGTAAGCAGCTTAGGCTTTTTCATTTATAAAACTGAAACATTTGGCTACACAAACATAGCATCAACATAACTTGTCATAAAATCCTTTGTTTTTTAATCATCTTCCACTGATAATCTAAATTATGATTAGTCTTGTCTCAGTGATTTCTTTGCTCTTCTAATACACATTTGTATTAATCCCTACTACATATTTTGATTTATTCTTAATTTTTTTTAGAACTAGACCATATTAAAATCCTTTTTAAAAAAAATGATTAGAGAATAACATTTTTAATGTACTTGAAATTTTGAAAAAGATTTTGGGAATGCCAGATGTTACACTCAGTGCAGAAATGCACATTTAAAAATCAAGTGTGGCTTAATGCCATTAGTTGAAAGGACTGAAATTAAAATCTTTGAAGGCTGTAGAAGATTAATACATAGAGAGAGTAAAGATTACTTTCTTAATGTATTGCACTATATATACAATATATATATTATCATCTTTTCTCATCTTGTACAGAAATTTGACGTTATTTCCTCACCATTCTGCTATCATAAGGTTCCATTACTTTCTGGAAATAATTCAGTGATTTTTCTATTGTTTGACATTATGAGGAGGGCCTGGTAAGGTTTTTGAGTGGGATTGTTCATTGGCAGTAATGAATATAAGAAAATCTAACAATGTGATAGGCCCCTGGGTCTCAAGCAAAATTGAATATACAAGCTTACTGGTGGTGAGAAGAGAGTCAAATTGTGTCACATAAAGCTTGATGAAGAGCAGTTAGTGTGCAGCAGATGTTAGCAAAAAATATTTTATGTCTCCCTAAAAGACACTGAATATGCAGTACTTTAAAAAAGGTTCTTATGCACATGCTGGATAGAAAACTTGCCACAGGAAATAGTTAAGTGAATCTTGTGTAGTTTGGCTAGCACAACTTTGCTGGAATCATCATGTGAATTATATGAAGAAACACTGCCTAGACAGAGTTGTAGACCAGCTGATCTGAAGCACTTGGTCTCTCAATAAATTTCTTTAGGGGCCGCATACCTGAACCAATTACTTTAAACACTTAAGTTACACTCAGTAAACTCACATTACTCAGGGTGGCAATTACAATATTCAAGAGAATACAAAGGGCATGCAGGAAGACAAAATGCATACACAGAGTGCAGAGACACATGGCAAAAGGGAATGCAATACCTACAGTTCAGCAGTAACCCCCTAGAAAATTAGCCTCTTTGGATTCTGGATTCAGCCAGGAAGCAACACATCAGCCCATCTCTAAGCATTCAAATACCCTGATCAAGATGTATACATAGACACCACCATAGAGTAATATTAGCAATCATAAAAAATAAATAAATAAATAAATAAATAAATTAAAAAAAAAAGAAAAACACTCCACAAACTAAGCAAAAAACAAATTAGTCCAAAATAAGTACAGCTGAAAAAGTGAAGACACAAACTGTTTTGCTTTTTCCTAAGACTGAGGTACTGTGAAACTTGAACTGTGGGCAAAAGAATGCAGAAAGTGTGCAATTTCAGACTGGAACTCCACAGGGTGATGCAAAGCCAGCAAGCTTTGAGCAAGCTTTCAAAGAGTAGGACTGAAGTCAGTTCATCTGTGACAGAAACAGATTTATACAGACAATGACAGAAAAGATAAGATTACGAGCAAAGCTGGTGAGGAGCCCGTTGTGGTCGTTAAACATTAGAAAGAGAAGGTCAGAATATTTATTTCAAAAAGAAGGGTTCCAGAATAGGCAACAAAATACAACAGTAAGAAATACTTCATGACCAGGAAATAAGTGAGGGATCAGAAGAAATAGTTAACAAGTGAAAGCAAGAAGGAATACTTAATTTCTGAATGACTCTCCAGAAAAGTCAAGAATTATTTAGGAGAGAAGACTGCAATCAGTGGAAAAACATGCAAAGTCAAATAAGGGATTTTAAAGGACCTTCTTAAAAGTTGCTTTTCCTTAAAATTGACCAACTTTGACAGTACTTTCATTTTCAAGTTTTTCTTAGTTTTATAATCCTTCATATGCCCCCCCCCCCCCCCAGAAGTAATTGGATTGAAATTTGATTCTTATGCATACAAGTACAGGCACATACAGATATGGAGGTTCTTGGTAGTGGCTCCAACCGTGGACTGAGTTCTCAGCTGGGCTTAAAATAAGCATACATTCCCACATTTTCCCTACAAACTAAGCAGTTGATTGGTGTGAAATTTCAGAGAGAGAGCAGCTTTCATGTCTTTAACTTTCTATACAGACATTTTTTCTGTATTTCCTGAACTTTTTTTTTCTTCTAAATAAACACGTATCTTTGACCATATGTTCTGTTTGAGACCTGTACCTTCTAGTCAAATTTGTCAGGTATAGCTTTCTTTAAGACAGGTGTCTCCTACATGAATATAAAATCTTGAGAAAAAGTATAAAGGGGAGATTTTTCCTTATTTTTATTTTTTTTACTATAAGATAGGGTAATTTTCCAATCATTATTAATATTTTAAATGTAAATGCATACATATAACCAATCAAATTGCCTATAATGTTGCTGGGAGAGAAGTGAATATGCCCTTGTAGCTGGTAGAAAAACAAACTTGATGAGTAATATAGTGAGGAGGAGGAAGGGAATGAATGAAAGTTGGTCTGTTCATATCAGGAACCTTGTATGGAACCTTGGCACAATCCATGGCAGAAGAGTCAAAAAGCATCCACAAAGGGACAAAGATTTTGCAGAAGGCTCCTGTCAGAAGGTCTGTTCTTCTAGAACATTATATCCTGTGCCAGATGCATATTCACACATGTAACAAGAGGTGCAAAGGTCTTCATGGCACTTTTTACCAATACATGTCCACCTCCAATTCTGTCTTATAATTCCATGCGAGAAAACTGCTAGAACAAAAAACACAGGGGAGGGAGAGGGACAACTCCCTGCAAAGCATATAAAATGCTTTAAATTTTGACAAAGAAAGAGGGAATTAATCTATTTCACCTCCTCGCTTTTTGTTCAAGCAAGATCATTCCTCATATTTTTCATACTTCTGGTATTCTTCTCAAGCATCCTGTCCTGGTTCCGGCCAGGACAGAGTTAATTTTCCAGAAGCCAGAAGGGGTATAGCTGGGAGATGGAGGGTATTCTATACCACCTCATGTCATTTCCAGGAAGGCGAGGCGGGGATGGCATGCCCTACAGGTCAGGTGGCGTGACGGAGGGAACAGCCGGGTGTTCTCAGGGATGAGCACTCATGGACAAACCACTTGCTTCTTGTACAGTCTATTATTAGTATTGTTGCTGTTACTGTTTGTTTTCTTATCTCATTGCTATTTCCAGTAAATTTTTCTTATCTCAACCTGTGATCTTCAGCTTTTGTGCCTTCAAATCCCCTTTCCATCCCCCCACATGGGGAAGAGAAGGGTAGGGGGAGTGAGAGAGTGGCATGGGCTTAGAAGTGTTTCAGTGGGAACACTAAATTGGGGAATCATATTCTTAAACCATGATACAGCCTTTCCATACAGCAGCCAAGCTTTTCAGGCAATTCCTTCTGCAAACCATGGCAGAACACTACAATGCCTGTCTCAAAGACCTTTTATTAGCAAGGGACAGACAACTTCTGTATTGTGTCTTCTGAAGCATAGTAGGCTAGAGAGCCTTCAGAATTTATGAGTAAGACCTAGAAATCCTGAGACTTGGGATTATCTCCCAATAAATATTATTAGTAGGATGGTTACAGTCACTTTAGAAAAGAAAGAAAATCAATCAATCTGTGCAATTTCCTTCTATTTTTTCACCACAGTCTTAGCATTTATGTTACAGCTAACTAGGATAAAAGCCTAAATTTAAAATAAACTAGTAGTACAGACACTTCTTTCATAAAATATAGAAACTAGCACAAAAAAAGCTCCCCATAAAGAGAAATCAAATGAAGATTCAGAAGAAAATAATCCAATAAGCTAACATAAATATGTATAACATACATTTGAGGAATGCTATGGCCTCAAACATTTACTAGTGATCAAATAATCATGTAGAATCTGGGCTGACCCTTATTAATGCACTGACAATGAAGACAGTCCTTAAAGCAAGAATAAATAATAGTTGCATATCTCTTACATACTAAGGAAGTCCAAAATGGCCCTAGTATAAATTAGGATCTGTTATAGGATATATGAGCATAGATACTTTGATTTGAGGTTTTTGGACAGAGGAATATACTATTCCATAGACACAGGGCCAGGAGTAACTTCATAAGGCTGCCAATTCGAGTGTTCTTCCCCTATCAAGTCCTCCCAGGGCAATGACCCTAATCTAACAAAACATGTAAGTAAAGACTTAATTGTAATGTCAACAGAGCTACTCATGTGCTTAAAGCTAACCATATGCTTAAGGGTTCTGCTGACCAAGCATTGTATCAGCTTACTGCTACTGCTATTTAAATGCAGTGGTCAGAATCTCTGGTTAAACCTACCCATGTACTGAGATTTTCTGGCTCCTGATCATTCAAACGAAGGCCTGTATGACTAACCAAATGCAGGTGATCGTCTGCTGTATAATCATTCTAAATTATTCTGTTCCATTAAGTTCTTCATAAAACCCATCTCTTCCAGTTCAGTCACTGTGACTTTGCACGTTTAGGTAACACCCAGGGTCCTCAGAAAACAAGAAAAATCAGATGGACGAAACCTAGATGTATACTAATTTTTGATTCATACTATTCTGTAGAAAATAAAATCACAAAGACAAAAGAATATTTACAAAATTTTGCAAGTCTCTTTTGCTACATTTCTTTGTGGTTTTGTTTTTTATCCCACAAAGACTATTTTTAAAGTAGAAACTTGTCCTCCAGACTTAGATGAAGTTATTAGCAGACATGGCTGAAAATAATAAAAATTTCTGTGCTATATTGCAGTGGACCAATCAATACAAATGCAAGTGACTGGAGTCATAACAAAGGCCATGGTATGAGACTACTAAGAAATACTGCAACTTGAAGTATCACAGGAAGACAAAATATGAACCAAGAAAAAGAGAAAGATATATGCCATCATAGAAACTGAATCTTTCACCTATCATTACATCTTTTGGACTATGTGACTTCATTGGCTGTAGGAAACAAAAAAGTTATTTCATAAACCTAAAGAATTTACAGAAATTATTCCAACTGTGACATTTAAACATAACCCTTCACAAGACTTACTGCAATTATCAATAAAAAGAGAAGAAATTGAAGTGCTTTCAAAACTGCTGCAAACAGGAACATACATTTGCCATGTTTTAGGAATATTACCAAGAAAATATTTACACAATGAATACCAATAACTCACCAATTTGTAAAATGTCTATCTAGTGTAGCAGCATATAGAGGGGAAAATTGAAAAAGAGAGTAAAAGTATTATTAGTCTTCCCAGGATACATTAACAGTCTTCCTAACACAGTCACTACTGTCTTTAATGGAAAATTTTAAGGATTTAATTCTGCATATTAACAGATAAAGCAGAACATAGTAGGATTCTAAAAAGTCTATGCCAGTCTTATTCCAACACTTGGAATTGTAAGAAGAAAAAAGTCTTAACATAGAACAAAACAAAATATTGACGTGTGGAGATATTAATATACTGTCTATTACTGTTACTAAATGCATTTGTTCAACATGTTTTATTTGCTTTCTGCTTAAATTATATTGATTGTAATAAGTATCATATTGTGCAATTCTTTTCCCTGTATCAGCACTAAATAATGTAAGAGCTGCCATAAAGTGGTCTAATCTTACATTATCTATTTTTTTATTTTTTACAATAAAAAATAAGAACAGAAATAATTTCATTTCAATATGTATATTTTATGCATTCATAGCAAGTATAACGGAGATTTAAAAAAAAAAAACACATTATTTCTTAAGGTACATCAGGCCAAGATGCTTACAATTCAACTACATATAAATAGGCTGTAACCCAAGAAGAACATTCACTTAGTCTTGGTATAAACTTTAGTAAAAGAAAACAATTTTCCATAGACAATATACCATCTGTCTCTAAACCATGTGAAAAGAAAAGCTTTTAAAATCCAGCCGCTGCTAATGTGACATGTTGAAACATTAATCACCCCCTAAGGCCAGTATAATTGTAGCTCCATGTTAATTACCTAACAATTAACAGCAGTAATTTCCAAGGGGCAATCAATGAATTAGCTTGTGATTTTCCCACAGACTTCAGTCCCATACTGCCAGCCTGAATGCATATCAAACTCTGAACCATGGTTCATCAATGACACTTCTGGTGTATGAAATAAAAATTCATTTGCACCCTCACTAATTAGGCTCGATTATATCCCTATGTGTATTACAAACTCTATTCACTTGCACAAAATCTCTGCCACAGGCATTTTTCTTCATTTAAAAATTCGCTTGCTATTACATTAGAAGGTCACCTAGCAGGAAAATGTACTAATCAAGATTTTATCACTAACGAATTAAAGGGTTTTAATAAGCAAGTTTAATTAAGTTATCCTAACAAGTGATAATGGCTATCTCTAACCTATATGAATGTTTATGCAAGTATAGGTGTAGTATATGAAAGGTATGTATTCATAAATGTTGAAAATCATACTATGTATATGCACAAAAATAATTACAAATTAAAATATTCTCTTAAAATGTCCCCGTGCCTCTTTTTCTCTATTTTTTACTATGTTTCTGTACAATACTTTATCTAAACTAAGATTTGTGTCTGCTAGTTCCTGTCACATAATCCTATGGTAGACTCAAAGACATCTTGGTTGAATGGGATGCTATCACCTCCTACCGTCAATGTATAAATCTGCTCTTGGTATGCAGCAGTGTTAATCTACTGATTATTAACCATTAATATAAATAGAGCAAGATGTCATCTTCTTAATTTGCTATTATGTATTAACTTTTATTCTTTAAAGATTTAAAAATTAAGCACTGGGTTTACATCAAATAGTATTATGATTTCCTTTTAACTATGTTTATGTTTTGCAAGCATGAAGAAGGGCAAATTTTGCAGCTAATCTGTTCAAGAAGCCAGAGTGGAAGGAAGGAATGAATACATTACACTTTCCCTCATTAGACTTAATCAGAATTCTAGTAGTATCACCTTTGTTTGTGCAGAGAACAAAAATGTGAATCCAAGGCACTAATTTGCATCTTTGGTTTCAGGAAAGATATTGCAAATGTGCCCTATATTCCACAGGACACAATGCACTCAGGTACAAAGTACCACCCCATCTTCTCTCCCAATTATCTTGCTTCTCGCAACCCTTTAGGAAAGGTTGGTTCCCTAGGCCAAAGGTAAACCACTCATCCTCGTGCACCTTAAGTGGTTCATTAAAGAGTTGCAGCTCTGAACCAGTAGAAATCAAACATCTGTTCTATTACAAATATGAAAAGGTTATAGAACACTTTCCATCTCAGCAGGTATATTTTAGGTTGCAGGTTCCTGGGTTATGACCTTTTTTGGTAGATGCAGTATGAGACATCACCAAGCCAGTGGAGATGCATGTGTTGAGCAGTTCTGCATTCCAAATCAAGTCAGAAGGTTCACTGAAATTAAGGTTTGGTAGAAAGTGACACTCCACTAAATTCAAAACAATCAACACAAAATTTGTGGATACCTGTCAAAAATGTTTGTGAATAGACCCACTCACAGTTTGCACCCTCATCTCTGTCATAGACAGTGGGAATCGTTTTCGATGAGGAAAGAAAGGTAACTTCCATGTCTGGGGTGAAAAGCCAGGCTAGGAAAACTCTCAACTGTGTTACATCTTGCTCCCTGTTAGTGAGGGAGATATTCACTTCTGGGGACCACCAGGATGACTTGATGGTTCTTATTCTCCAGCAGTATGTGAAAATGTTTGGCCTAAGCCCTGTGTAGGGCTCAAGTGATCTGTGGAGAGGAGCTAGATCAGGGCACATGCATAGAGTTCAGGCAGCAGCAGCACTGTGGTAGCTGGAAGGCAGCAGGCACATACGCTGTGCAATGCTGCAGTTCTGTTCCTTGTTCTCCCTGCTACCCTTCAGCAAAACAAGAGTTTTGCAGACATTTCTGCAAGAATCATAGAATGGTTTGGGTTAGAAGGGCCCTTAAAGATTATCTTGCTCTAAGCCCCCTGCCATGGGCAGGGACACCTTCCACTAGACCAGGTTGCTCAGAGCTGCAGCCAACCTTGTCTTGAACACTTTGAAGGATGGGGCATCCACAACTCTGAGCAACCTGTTCCAGTGCCTCAACAATCTTCACAGTAAAGAATTTCTTCCTAATGTCTAACTTATGGCTACCTTCTTTCAGCTTAAATCCATCGTACCTGTCCTATCACTGCATGTCCTTGTAAAAAGTCCCTCTCCAATAAAGATCCCTTCTGAGGCTGATCCTTCTGCAACCTCACAGTCAGACCATGTCCATCTTCCATTCAACAGAACATCATTGGGTTTGCAACCCATAGTCTCCAATTTCAGTCTCATTGATTGTTTTAGATGTCTAACAATATTCACTTGCTTCTGTTGTTGGCAGTACTTAATGAAGTGATCATGGAGGTTTGTCATTCTCTCAGAATCACCTCTTGAAAAAAAGTACGTGTTCTTTCAGAAGTGAAATTGAGCCAGAAAAAATTCTCATAAATCAACAATCCAACCCTGTACATAAAAGCCTCATCTGAACCAGTCTTTTTCTAATATTCCTTTCTTTAATAACAACAATGGAGACACCATGATCTTCCTCAGCAATCTACTCCAGTGCTTAGTTATTACATTCATTAGAAAGGTGATTAAATTACTTGTTCTTTGTAGAAGAACAACCTTGCTGCTTAGATATTGCCTCCTTCACTGACAAATCCTTCAAACCCTCTCTTCTCAGTTTGCCCAAATAATTTCCTGAAGAAATAGGTGGATTTTCAGTTGAAAACATTTCTAATCTTTATCTCCTTCCTGGAAATACAAAATTCTGGTTTCATATTTAAATAGCAATTTTCTTGCTGTCACATTTGGAGTCATGTGTTTCCAAATTAAAAAATCCGTGTATTTTAGTGGTGGGAAAGAGAAGACACATAATAAGAACTTGTAATGTGTAATTTTGTGCTTCTGTGTGAATACTCAGTTACTCAAGGCTGAAAGAAAAAGAAAAAATCTCTTCAAAGCTTCTTTTTCCTACCACAAAATATGACAGACCACCTTAGGCTGTTTATAGATTTGACTTTGTGTGCATGTTTGAGCTCAAGTTCCTCTGGCTAAGTGATGAAGCCTATTGCATCCATATTGGTAATCAAGAACTAAGTTTTCCCACTTGGAGAGAGACTTCCCCAAAGGAACACACCTCAACAGGCAGCCCGGGACCACACACCAGTTAACCTGACTACCTATTGGTCACCTTCTTCCATTGTAATGATCTTCCTTAGCAGATACATAAGATTTTTTTCCCCCTGATTTTTAGGGAGAAAAAAAAAAAAAAAAAGAAGAAAAAAGCTACATGACTTATTTGTCATCTAGTCCAAAACTAAGCTGTACACTGTGGACAGCAAGAATAAGTTTCTTGGGACTATGAACATACCAGTTTCAGGTGTCCCAGGCTGCAGCCTTCTATTGCTTCCTTTTAGAAATTTAGAAATATTCTTCAGTATAAAAGATTGCTTTCATATTCATCAAATATTGCTTTGTCTTATTTTAAGTATCACTCATTTAACATGTGAAAAAGCAGTTAAAGTACCATACCTCAAATTCAGAGGTGTAAGTACAAGCTTTTCTCCAGAGATGCTAAGACTGCAACTCTAATCCAGTTTCTGGTCATTCTGACAAAGAAATCTAAACAAGCACTACATAAAAATGTCTTAATCTCTTCCCTGTATGCTGTTGAGCTTAAAAAAATAATATGCTTAACCCACATTTTAGCATTGAATTATCAAACACATTTTGGTGACTCCTGAAACAAAGCAGTCAAGAAAATCTAATTTGATTAAGCAAAACAGAGGAAAAAAAATGTAAATGTGTTATAGCTGCAAATTGCCTGAAGACATAGAAGTAATATCACTTTTCCATCACATTCCAGGGGAATGTTACCAAACAATTTGTTTCAACACAACACATTTTAAACACCTGTTGCAAAGGGGGATTTTTGAAAAGAAAACAAAAAAAAAAAAAAAAAACAAAACTAAGAAAGGAGTTCTAAACCTAATTCCATTTCCCATACCACAATATAAAACATTTCCATTTGTGCAGTTTACTCTATAGCTCCACATCTAGGTGTCACTGCAAAAGCTGACACTTCAAATTTAAGGACAGTGTCAGTATCAGAGTAAGCATAGACAATGTTCTAATATCTTTTCTCCTGATTTACAGAACTTATGGGATAACTTTAATTTCAATGGGAAACAGGGAAACATAGCAGAGATGGGTTAAGCCACATTCAGCTTTCACATTTAATATGGAAAAAGTGGGGGCTGTGGGGTAAGACAATCCTCTTTTGAGAGGCATTTACTGGGAGAACTGGAACTGGAAAGGAGGACCAGTTGAGGATCCAGAAGTGATGCTAGCAGGCACTCAGACTGGAAGAGTGGTAGCTTAGGAGGGAAGTCTTAACTAACAGAAGATGGAAAATCATTTATGCTTGACAAGCATATACATCCAGTTGTGTTGTGACCAACAGACTCAATATTTGCCAATCTGGGAAGCACTCTGCAAGGCAGAAAAGGGGGGCATGGGCAGAGAAAGAGCCCCAAGGACAGTGAACATAATCCTGTTTATGGCTCATGAGAGCATAACTGAGAGAAAAAGAGATGTAAATAGCACAGGGGTAAAACCATAGAGAAACACCAGTCTTGCCATTTTTCTGCATAACTGTTAATTGATTTGTATTAATAATAAAGGAAAATAGATTCAAAAAGTACACTATCCCTGTTTAAAAAAAATAAATAAAAGGAGAGGAGAGATAAATCATTTCAAGAATGAAGAAGCAATAATAGGAAATGCATAAGAAGCTAGAAAGGGAATAATTTCAGTAAATTCTGAAAAACATACAAACACCCTGAGGTTTAACCAAAACCAAAATGCAACCCATTTCCTTCTTCTTAGAGAAATGCTAAAAAATAAAAAGTAGTAAGGAACTGACAAACAGAGCTATTGATTTTCACTTAATTATTTCTGGAAAACATCTGATATTTTCTTGACTCTTTCCAAGTTTGATTCAAGACAATAATTTACCATTTCTGTCTTTTATCACATCTTTATGAGTCACAATCATGGGATAAGATGATTCCTTTCATGTATTTTCCTCAGTAGAAACATTGATTGAACAATAAGAAAAACTTGAGGGAACAAAGAAAATAAAAACAAAATTCCTTTATGAATTTCACACACCACTGAATTCCATAAACTGAAAACATATTTTCCCTCTTCTCACTCTTCTCTCTCCCTCTCTTCTTGTTTGAAAGCAACAGAAGGAAAAAAATACTGTCTTTAAACTTCAAAAGATTCCTCCCTTCTGTTATCCTTAGAAACACTTTTCAGGTCATCAAAGAGTATTTAGCACTCAATGATTTCTCAATGAAAAAGTCAATTCATAAAGGAACACTTGTCCTATCTGTTTGCTTACCTAGGTGAAAGGAGAAACCAAGGAAAATTAGAACTTATACAATAAAACCACTGTGTGTATTTACACTCCTGCACCTTCTGTATTTACTATATGTGAACACTGTACAATGCATTGCAGAAGAAAAATTGTGAGAAAATATTTTTTCTATTTTCCTACTTTCTTCATCACTATTTGTAATTACATTCTATTTCAATTTCTACCAAAAAAAAAAAAATTACTATTTCTAGTGCAAAATCTATTTACTTATATTAGGTTTTCTATAGATCTGGGTTTATCTACTTTGGCAACATCATCCAAGAAATGGTGATTTAGTCAGTTCAACAATTTGTTTCAGATGGTTTAAATTTTTATTTCTCTCTTCAGTCTACACTTGTAAGAATTCATTTTGCTTATGTTATTTTTAAGCTATTTCTGTGAAATTCAGGCAGAAACTTCATTGAGACCTCAGTTTGAAGTGATGCCTTTTATTACAAGTATATCCAATGCTTCCTATTTCATTAAGCACAGTCCTGTATCAGAGAGTCTTATTAACTGTATCTTTATTGACTTCCTTAACCCTCAAATATAAGTTTACTTTCACTGTATGTCTGCTGAAAATTAGCCCTTGAAAGCTTCAGTTAATATCTCAATATCAGTAGATGTATTTTCCAACTAATTCACTATTCCAGCAGTGGTACATAACCTAATATTGACCATGGAGAAAGAATTTAGCTCTTCTTATTTACAACACAGTAAGAAATGGCATCCACAGTTACCTTCCGCAAAATCAGTATTTTTCTACCAAACCTTTTGCCACTTGGTGATTCAATTTCAAGTGGTCTTTGGACAGTTCTGTTTCTGTGCTTCTGGACAGACTTCAAGGCAAAAATCAAATTTTAATAAAGATCAGTGTTTTCCAGTGTGTATATGTGCGTTCTTGAGCACAAGTTCATGTGTGTCAAAAACCCTTCTAATGCTTTCAGTGTAAACGTGTGCAGGACATGATTCTCCTGCACTGCAGCATTTTGGTATATTTAATATTTTTTCCCATTATGTCTTGGGTCATAAGCCAGATTTTCCAAGTGTTTCATATGGAAAGCAAGTTCTGCAGAATACCAGAAATGAGCTTTTAATGAGGGCACTGAGACACATACACACAACTCGACATTATGTTTTTTGGACAGTATTCCAGCAAATGTCCCACCTTACTTGGTTACTGATTCTTCTTGTTTATGTCTCCATTCGTCTCTTGTATTGCAGAAAAAGCTTGTTAGACATTATTTCACTCTAAATTTTAGGTCTTCTCCCTGGATGTAGAAGACTGATATTCTAATTTTCACTTTATATCAAGTAAGGGAAGGACTTGAACCTTTTAGGATGCACCTTCTGCCATCTAGCCATTTTTTTTGTTCTTCCACCTACCTGAAACCAAAAGATGGGAGATTTTGGTACATATTTATATTTATATACATAAGTACACATATGAATAAATAAAACATATAGATGCATTTGTTCCAGTTCAAAACTAGAACATTCCATTAAAAACTAAATACAATTAAAAGTGCTGATGAATCTGGGAAAAAAAAAAAGGCAAAACAAATTGAAGCCCCTGGAATAAAACTTAAGTGGAAATACCACAAATCACAACTGTGGTGAAATTATACATCTACAGAAGAGTGGCAGGTAGCAAGTATCTGCAAAGGACAAGGGAAAAAAACAACATTTAGCAGGAAGGAAAGCCATTCAAACTGAAAAATCAGGAGCAGACTCAAGCTCACTGTAGGTTTAATAAAATCTCATCATCATCATCAAATGGCCAGAAGGAATTCCAGCAAGGTAGGTTAAAACTTTCTTGGGTTATTGAAGCCATCCTACACCAAATAAAGCATAATTTCTCAAGCAGTTACTGATCTTTACCAGTTTAAATTCCTTCTGAAAAACCTACCTTTTGCCTCTGTCCCTACAAATCACCACCATCTGGGAGTGGTTATTCTGGTGGCCACCTGTAAGTATTTATGCCACTGTGAATAATGTGTGTGTGCACCTGTAGTTACTGTAATTGCACCTTTCTCGCCTTCATAGTCATTGCTCCAGATTCAGTGAAGCCCCAAATCCCGAAGTGTGTGGGAGGTAGATGTCTCTTTAATTTTCTGCCTCTACAGTACAATAAGGCACCAATGATTTTGTGGAGTTGTAGCTGTTATCTGAATATACTTGTAATATGCAACGTGCAGCATTCGATTTGGCAGGCATCAATAGCCCGGCATATCTGCTGTGAAAACAAAGGGGAAATATAGAGGTTTGTACAATCAGGCACGTGTGTGCATTTCTGGTAAACTGAAGAGGTGTGCTGCAGTGTCACTGTTAGCACCCCAGCTTCTGCTGGTTTTGTGTTGGTGGCTACAGTGCTCCACCATTCTACATATGCATTTCTCCTTCAGCAGAGAAAAAGGACTTTGTTCATTTGTTTGGAGCTCTGCACTTCTCTTGAGTTTTCCCTCCTACTTATTTGAGATCTTTCTGACTGTTAAATCCGCTTCACCTTTCCTCAGCTTTATCTTTAGATACTTGTTTTCACTCCTGATACTCTTTCTCATTTCGTGGCTTCCCTGTTAACATAAGCTGCACATTCTCATTCGCATGCTTAGGTGTAAACACCTGTTACAAGTTCCTGAAGCCCATTCTGGTGGAGATTTTTGGCTCACAGTGTCTCAGCAGTGTTCCCCCACAATTTTTAAGAGCACTTTTCTTGTTACAAATCCAATCTCTTTTTAAGTTAACATTCCCACCGTCTCTTTTGTCACTGTGCATTTCTGCAACAGGCACATCACAAACTGCTGGCTACTACAGTAAATGTAGATGATGGTTTGCCTGTAAATTAGATTTGTGTGTGTAAAATCCATGCTTGTTTACACATTGGAATGATGCCAAAGACCAGCTCAGATGAAACAAATATTTATGTATTGGATAAACTGGAAACTTACGTCTTTATAAGGTGCTCAGAGTGGATTCAGGTATAATTTCCCTAGCCCTATGCTGGTTTTAATGAAAATTTTTCTTCTTAAGGACCGTTAGAAATATTGCATTTGTAAAAGACACAACATTTTAATTTATACTCAGTAATATTAAAGCAAAGCTTTAAAACAATCCTTTATGAAACAACTGATCTTAACTGCTGTAATTCACGTGAATTTAATTACACCGATTTTTAAAAGTAATTTAAATATTGCTTTAAGAAAAGTTGGTTTTTTGCTACCATAATAAAATAACTTGTTTTATACAAGATACAGAAGAATATAATTTGATCATTTCTTCTGTTAGCCTTTGTTACATAGACTTTTACATAATCATTACTCATAATGTTCTGACAGATAATGCTATTACTAGCGTTACCATCTTTGCTATTATTATAAAAAATCTTCTGGCTTTGTGAAAATTTTAATTTATTAAAATGTAATGAAAGCACATCTAACATGAACCATAATTTATGAAAATTTTAGATGTGCTGCTTGACATTCATGTCATAAGGCTTCAAAAGTTTCACATCTGAAATGTGAAATTACACAGATTTATAAAGATCCTTTTTCAGCATGTTAGCTGGCACTATCTTCTGTAAAATGTATATGTTTGGCTTTAAAGAGACAGCACATGCAATTTTAATGTCAGCACCAGCATCACCAAAAAGTGCCCTGGCAATCAGTGGAAAGGTTTAATAGGTTTCCTGTCTTGTTCTTAATTTGCTGAAATTACAAAATCAATACTTTCAGTTGTAGCTGCAGCTACCCGTTTTACTGCTTTAAGATAAAGTCTACAATAAAGTAACCTTCACTTTCAATTTGTAGCACTGAACATCAGGGTGTTCTTGGCCACTAACTAGTCTTTCTTTTCTCAGCCAGTATGAGACATTCTAGGTGTGTGATTTTGCCCTTCTAAGGGGAAAGATGCATTTTGTATTAAGCATAATTCTCATCAGTGACTTGTTTTTAACATCTCAGTCTACTCTCTCTCTGCACAGGTTGTTCATTTCCCCATATCTCTGTGCCGATGTTCTATACTGTGTAAGTAAGTAATTGGTATTGGAATAGCCTAATCTTTATTTTACCTGCATTGGTCTCCCTTTATGACAAAGGAAAATATTTTCCTGCTGCAGTTAAAAGAGGAAATTCTCCCTAGTTAGTCACATTTTTAATAGTGAATGTGACTGCATATGAAAAAGGCCTTTGAAAGGACCAAAATGAGGGCAACCAGATCAGCTCCCCACTAGAAAGGTCAAGCTCTTGTACAGAGAAAGAAGGGGGAAAATGATAAATAAATACCTTTCCACATGCTACCCTTACATGCCTCCCTGCTCTTTAATGACAGAAGTGAAAAAAAACATATCCTTACACAATCATTTAGTCTTCCAACTCAAGTCTAACTTTTCCAATGAGTTATTCTGCACTCAAAAATTAAAGTTGCAAGATAAAGCTTTGACCCTTTTGTCCCTCTTTTCCAGGAAATTAAAACATTTTTAAATTTGGGAGTCTTTTTCTATGATAACCCTCTTCCCCCTTTTTAGCATATAAGCTCTCTTCATCACTTAGCTGACCAATATTCTGGAGCTGTTAGCACTGGAGAAGAGCCTTCGCTTGCACGGTCCTCTTCTAGCAAAGCACTAAAAAGAGCATTAAGCTGCTGTTCACAAAAGATTGCGGCATAAGATCTCTTAGTGCCTTCCACTGATGCAAAATGTATTCACACCATGGAAGAAAAGCTCTCAACACCTGCTACCCCAAATGTTAATGAATACACACGCACATGCACACACACACCCATGCACACAAACACACACACACATGCGTATTATACTTCTTCCTTCTTAGGCACAGCAATTTCAAATTGGGAATTTTACTCATGAACAGCACATGATGGAGTTAGGATACATAAAAAGAGACTGGTAGGATACTGTAGGTTAGGATACTCTAAAGAGAGACCAGGAATGGAACACGGCTCCTCGCACCATGAAAACAGAGCCTCCAAATGCCACAGCTCCCTTGCTTTATGCTCTGCATTTTTTTTAACTAGCTGCTCAAGGTAAAAGCATGGCATTTATCTTGTGATATACTCTCTGTAAATGAAAATTCAGAGTAGATCTAGAAACAATATTGCACCAAAGGAAACAAAAGCATTTGTCTCTAAACAAATCAAGAGAAATGCCAAATGATTCAATGAAGATCACTTGTGTCACTTATATTTGTTTTGATTGGTCCTCCAGTGTTTACAGAACTCAGCTCAGCAGGCTCAGAACTCCAAATCTATATTTAATTTAAAGCATTGCACCATCACTCAGATATTTCAGCAGTCTAAAGAACAAGGGCAGAGGGACTTGTTTACATGGAACACTTTTACATGCTCAAAGGGATTGCAGAATTGTTTTAAACAAATTATACCAAGATAAAAATAGAAATGAAGGTTTTAAATGTAATTGTGAAACAGAATATTTTCAAGTACTTGTAGGACTATTGTCTACATTATCTGTCACTTTTTGGGTATTCTCAGTAAGAGATCATATTGCAAGACAAGACAACCTATTCCAAAACCAGCTCTAAACTGCAAAATAAGATGAATCTCAGCAACGTTAATTTTTATTAGAACCAATATGCTGACCAGCAAATGTAATGTAATAAAGACAGCCATCACTACAACAGTGAAAGCTTTGTACAAATTCACATCAGTTTAGGAAGTTAAATAGAATAAAGTAAATTATCAACACACGTTGGAGGGCCCACTCCTTTTAGATGCAGAAATCAAAGTTTTACAAAGATAACCAACTCCAGAGGAAAACAAAAACAAAACAAGTCCCCATTTAAATATATACAGGTAGTCTTAAAACATGTCTAGCTTGTCAAAGGGAATGAGCCCTCAGTTTCTATTAACTTCAGCCAGGGTAGAATCTTCTTGCTATTTTGCAAAAACAGCCCTGATGCAAATGGAGAGTTACTAATGTCATACGCACGGTGTCAAAGAGCAGCAAACCTTCTTGCTGTAACCATGGTGGTAGCATGCATCAGCAGCAACATTATTGCAGTGGTTTTCAGTCCTTGTCAGGCTGCTGGTGTAAAAGTCTCTCTAACTAAATTTAGGGGTCTCTCCAGGGAAAGGAAGCTGACATAGAAGAGAGTTTAGAAAACTAGACGTAGTTTATCTATCTATACCATCCAAATTTTGCCAACATGCCGTGACATTTACAGGGGAGCCTTCTACCCACTTTAAAATCTAGGAGCTTTTGTGCATTCACCTGACTTTATCATTTCCGCTTGTGGCAGCGACCAGCCTGGAATTGCTGGCCCTGTCCCTAGCTGGGCCAGCCCATGTAAGAAGTTTGATCAAAGCCTATCAGAAATTTTGTCTGCAGACTCTTCCCTTCTCTATGGCTCAGTCAGGCTTTATAAGACTCTGGACATGAGGGTGATGGTGCAGAGGGGCCAATGCCAACCCTGCACGAGCACCATCAGGCTGCATCATGGGCACATGCAGTTAATGAACCTGCCCAGCTCTTCTCTCACTGGGGTCAGAATAAGGCCACATTTGCAGCACCAAGTCCCAGTTCACTCAGACAGGAGGGGAATGCAGAGTTTTGGGAGGGGATATCAGAAGTTTCAGCACTAGGCAGTCACCAGCCTTCAGGAAAATGCAGAGAAGGAAGGAGAGCCGACCAAAATTATCTTCAACCATGGAAAAAGAAGACAGTCTTGTAAGTCTCCTCTTACCAGAAACATTTGTCCAGCATCTGTGTTTCTTTCAACCCTGTTGTTCTTCTCAGCAGACAGGGTAATGTGACCCAGAGGATTTTGGCTATCTAAGCTATCCTTAATCATTTGGCCCCATTACATCACTACAAAACAGTTCAAAATAGAGGGCTCCTTCTAATAGATTTCTTGCTTCAGCTAACAAAAATTATTTGAACTTCAGTTTTAGCTGAGCTTATTAAAGCAGGACTGTGTTTAAGTTATAGTAATTGTCAATAAATTCTTTTATAGCAGATTTAACTCAGCATATTTTAGATCTTACCAATTTGAGACATATTCCATAAAAAGGAGCACAGCAATGTTACACGGTGATAACTCAAAAATGGAAAAAAGGAATTATTTAGCATAAAAGGAATTATTTAACATAGTAAAAAGAGGTATAACTAGGAGTAATGGGAGGAAATTAATAAAGGGAATATATCAGTAGAGGATAAAGGAAAACCTGAATGTGAGTTAACCATTAGAAAAATCTCCCCAGAGAGCAAAGAGTTGCCCACTGTTAACCAATTTAAAAATAACTGGCCAAAACATTACCAGGTAAATATACAGGTTGGAAATAATTTTGCACCTATACAGACAGAAGACTGGATTACCATTCTGTCCCCCACTTCAAAATTTTATGAAAGTGAACAAATAAATTGAGCTTTCTGATTGACAAATCTAGTGAAATTCAGCATCCTGGCTGCTGAGATGTAATTGCACAGCTTTTATCTTTGCTAGCATCAGAAGGCGAGGGGGGGGGAAATGGAAAGAAAAGTGTTGGGTTTATGTTTTGTGGTGTTTTTTTCTTTTTAGTTGACATTCATTTTGTTGGTCTAAGTGATTAGTTATAGTTGAGTTAGCCAGTAATAATTTGTTCTTTGACTGACATTAAGACAACAAAAATTATTTATGCTAAAAGGTGCCCCATAACAATAGCCTAAATTGTATTTTTAGTCAACCATTTGTAACAGTAAAATAAAGCAGAAAAGCCAAAATACTCTTACACAGTTATATCAAAATATGATAATTTCTGAAAATTCAGAATGAAAATTAACATCAGTCTGAACTATCTGTTTTCCAAGACATTACATAAAACATTGTGCTTATTCAAGTGAAGTAGTTGAGGAAATGCAAAGGTATTTGTAGGGTTTAATATTATTTTACAATTGTTGTAAACATACTGAAAAACACTGAATTTTTAGACTAAGAGCAAGTTTGCAGACATGAAGCAAGCTATCCCATACCAAGGATGAAACTGTTCTCTTCATGTTGGGCCTTTTTGGATAGCATAAAAATTATAAGTTATTCAGTGCTTGCATTAATACAGCAGGTAACTTACTTATTAGTCCAAGAAAAATTTAATTGAACATTTGATTCAAATTAGGAAACATAAATCCTCTGAATAGTTTCTTTATATTTATGACTAACACATGTTTTGAAAGAAAGAAATAAGATGATCAAGAGATTTGATTTTAGCATCATTACATGTGAAAACATTGCAACAATTTTTAAAACATTGTTATAATACATGAACAGTTTCAGGATTTAAAATATAACTTTTTTTCTTTCTTTAAATATAAAGACCTATCTTTACTCCTAAATTTACAACATGCCATAAACCCTTGCATCTAGTTACTTTTTTAACCACATCTGCTGACACATAGCTGATTTCAGTCTGATCTACAGTGAAAACAGAAATCACAACAGCAGCTCTGACAGACTTGAACCAAACCAATGTTAACCTGCATAGTTGAGATTTTGTAGGATTGTACATGTTTTGATTTACTTTTGCTGCTGTGTGGGCTTGCCATGAGCACATTACGAATTTGGTGGGGTTAGAATGTGTTTTTTCTTATTATGTAAGTGCAAGTGCTTATACTAACACTTCTGCTCATCATATATTTGTCCTTTATTTTTAAGAATGAAAAGATGTATTTATTTACAAAGCAGAGAACTTTAAAAACAAATTGCTACAAAACTCCTCTATAAAATAGAAATATAAGTACTGATGTTGTTATTTAGCAGTTTCAAATTGCATATTTTACCATGTAAAATTATGTTTTATAGTGCGATTAATATTGCTAGAGGATTAATATATTGATTGTTGGGGGGAGGGGTTAGGTTTATGGGGTTTTTATTAAAATAAAAGTATGGTGCACATTGGTTGTCTGTAAACATGTTAAATTAAGAAATGGATTTTTAGAACTTCCTGGGCATTATTTAATTTAGTATAGAACTTCAAAGTACTCTAAGCTTTGCATGTAAATACACAGCTAAAATAAACAAATTACAAAGGAAAAAAAAAATAAATCCAACTTTAAATAAGGTCATGTAGTTTGAGATCAGTGTATTTTTTCATTAGGCATAAAATAGAATGATTTCCTAACCTGATCCTCCCTAACAATGTTCCAATTTTTGGGTTATAAATATGAAACTGGTGTAACAATTGCAACTGAAAGCTTATGATTGCATCATAAAAATACATAAAACATTATCATTTTTGCATTTAAAATATCTACTGAAGTATGTTTGAGCATTTCAGGGCAAAATAATTCCAAAAAAATTAATATTGAGGCTTAAATTTAAGCACTTATCAGAAGTTGTTCAGAGCAATGCTGTTTTTACATAATGCTGTGACTTACTCTTTACTCTGAGGGATATGAACAGATTCATGTGTGTAAAAAGTGTGCAGCATGAAGTGGAAGTTAAAGATAAACTTGAAACATAGCAACTCTTCTGTCTCCAGGTTCTGCTATGGTATGCTAACAAGAACAGTGTGTTTGTGCACATCCAAATAAACTTCAATAACCATTCACCCCTTCTGCTCACAGGTAACCAGTATGTACAGAAATAGAGCATAGTTTTATGTGGATATACATATATACAGTCATCACAATGCCAAATTATATAAGATATACAAACATTCAAAGGAAGAATTTACTCCTAACCTGCTTCCTTAAAAATAAGTATTATGAGTATATGTACTCCTTTAAGACATGCTTTAAATCCAATACTTTCTCATTCACTTATATTCACCTGATAAACAAATAGTGCAATAAGACTCTGGAAGCTGATTTTTTAAAATATTTGATCATTTTTCTACTATTTGAAATCTCTCAACTTAAGAACTGAGCTAACTTACAAGAAGAACATCATAAAATTAGGCAAGGAAATTTTACACAATATTATATGCATTTAATTTTAAATATCTATCTGGAGAGAGATAAAATTGCATTTTAAAAACACCTCATATTTTAATAATACAATTTAACTGTTACAGAACAATTGCAGAAAAAAGCATTCTATAAATTATCTTCCCTTCATAATTAAAGGAAAAGCCTTTACTGCAGTATTCCTCCATCTTTCCCTCCATTTTCTTAATTTGGTTCTGTTCACTTCCCTTCACTTCTTGTTTTCCTGTGTTCTTTCTATTTTAACAGATGTAGTCAGCAAAAAATCTTATTTATAGCCACATTTTCGGTTTATTTTTATTTCTAAAAATTAGAAACTTGGAAAAAATTGTACTATCACAAGTAACATCCTTCTGGAAACTGTGACAAAAACAAGAAGCTGTTTCAGGAAGGTACTGCTGCAGCACCTTATTCCTGCCCAAGAAGGCAGATAAGGGGATCTTTTACAAGGCAGTTTAGTCACTCCATGCAATGTCAACTACTGGGAATAGAGAAACAGTGAGGCTAGAAAGCAAAGCCTTAGGACTTTACTCTTTTCTCTTTCTTAAGATCCACTACTTATTAGCATTGTTTGTTAATACAGACAAAATTTTACCCAAAAAACCCCAAAAGACATCACAAGTGTTTGCCTCAGTTGCAGTAGTTCTGTTCTGTGCAAAACAGGAATACACTCCAAGTCTTACTTATTTACTTATGACTGTTTAGTATCTTATCTTTAGTTATAAAAAAAAAACCAAGTCTTCCCATTTGATTACACTTTGGTTTAATCATATGTCAGTAAATTCTGTATTATTGAAGCAGAATTTTGTGACTGAGCCTTTCCTTTTCCTGTAGTACTGTGAGATTTAGAAGGCAAACCACACATTCATTCTAACAAAGCAATATAATAGGGTTGGAGGGGAGAAGCAATTTGGAGTCTATAGGAAGGTTACCATAAAATTTACATTTTCCATAAAATATAAGTAGCCACCATTTTGCTGTAATCCCAGAGCAGCAACGAAATGGTGGTACAGAAGAAAACTACCCTATCAGACACATTTCATTATTGCTTCTATCCATCACTATCTTCTTTCACTAGCATGATTATCATTTACCTTTCTCCTTCTTACAAGCAACATCCCAATTTTAGATTAAAAATTGAGAGATGTAACATAGCAAATAGTTAAGATGTAATTATAAAAATAAGACTACATACTGTACAAGTTCTAGTCTCCCCCCCCTCTTCTTCCCACTTCAAACTGCAAAAAAGTACTGCATAGCGTTTCTATCACACAGTGATGAACACATCTCTTGGAACTGCTACTGTATGAAACCTGTATCCTAGAGGTAGAACACATGGTATGGAATAAGGCTGCTGCATTGGTCAGTATGTGTTTTAATTATTATACGATGAGATATACATAAGTAACACTCAGAAGACCAAAATGGCTTAAAGAGATTGGTCTTGATTGTAATGTAGAACGTTGCATTTTTTGAAACATTTTATAATGAAGTGAATATGCATATTGGCATACTCAGTTTAGAAATGTATATTAAAGCATCGATTTTGCTAAGAAATACCATATTATGTATGTTATTGCATGCTTTTCAGAAGGTGTGGAAAGGAGTGCCTACTTGTACATAAAGAGAGAAACAGTATTTGTAGATTAGTGCAGGTCTATTCTGTGACATTGTGCTGTATATACTAAAAGAATTCATAAAGTTTATTCTGTAATCTCTAAAGAAGCATTATGTGCTATAAGCTTTACTAACTAGTTCCTAAATTTATAAATTTGTAATAAACCAGAAAAGTATATTCTGTAATATATTTTCTAAAACTGTGCTTGGTGTTTATTACTTTAAATATGTAATGAAGTTATGATAAATGACATTTTCAAATACAGGAGGTCATAGGAAAATGTTCTTGTTTTTCAGACACAAGTTGAACATTTTAGATGCCAATATCATGTTTTAACTAACAAATCACACAACACAAAAGTATGGGTAATTTAAGTACTAATAGATATTGAATTTAATTTTTTTATGAAAACCTTTCGAAAACATCCTTAATGATGTTAAATTTGTTTGTGCAAATCTGCAATTACGTACAAGTAAAACAAATGTCCTCTTCCTTCTTAAGTACTCCCATTCTTTTAGAATTCAAAGCAAAGAGGATTTAGGTAACACTGCCACCTATTGCTAAAAGGTCATAGTTACGAAAATCTGCTGCAGTTTTTTGTCACTCATCATTGCTTGTTTTGACTACTACGCTTTCATTATTTCTAACAACCGAATGAGACGTTCATATTCTTTCATATAACAAATAATAGTCACCTGCCTTCAGTACTATAGCTATAATTTATCAGGAACTAATGAAAACTTAAGAAACCTTCAATATTGATGAAATTAAGTTGCTAGAAAATATTTTAAAAAATCATTTCAAATACAAAATCCATTCAGAAAACAAACAAAAAGAAGATTCTTCAGGCTATAACCTGACAAATATTACAAAATACAATTTATTGGTTAAATAAAAGCTTTCTGACGTAATCCAAAGTAACAACATTCTTGCTAACATTTTGTAAGTGGTTAGGCAAATATCCAAACTGTAAACACACACCTGAAGGTCTTTTAGGGACACAGCTTTAAAAGCATGAAAATAAGTCATTATAAGATCAGACCTAATTTTTTTCAGTAAATAATTCTGTTTTCGAGATAACCATCAAAAGATCACTAATTCCACATCTGAACAAGAATCGTGCAATAAAAGTAACCTTTGCCAGCTTCGGGGTGGGCGGGGGAGAAGAGAGAGAAATAAAATTGCTTCTACTTTTTAAAAGAAAAAATGAGAAAAATATACTTAATTATAGTAAGTAAGGAAAGTCATATGAATCTAGCAGGAAGATAACTTTACATCTGCTATTTAAACTACGTAAGTACTGTCTAGTTTAATTTAAAGTGATATAGAAAGATTGCTTAGTTTGGAAGAAAATTTATTGTTGAAAGGCTCTTTTTTTATCCTCGCTGTATTACTCAGTCTGCATGTGTAAAACAAATTGACTTTACTCCTTCACTACAGGGAACTAGCTGTATATTGTATAAAATCCTTTTTATTCTCTTCTATTATTAGAAGGGAAAAATACAAATCCATTGTTCTTGTGCCCAAAAATTTTCAGTCACTATGCAAAATGTTGACATTTGCCCTGTATTAAAATATCTCTCTATGAGTCCAGTTATACTTCTAACATTTATGAAATTGTAAGGTAGATGGATGTATTTAAGAAGTGCAAATATAGAAAATATTTCAAAAAATAAAAGTGGGTTGGTTTTGCAGTTTTTTTGTTGGTTGTTTTGTTGGGGGATTTTTTTTTCTGCTTTTTTTTGTTGTTTGGTTAGTTATTGGTTTTTTAACTAAATGTAGTATTTTAGATCTCAAATATTTAAAATGTCCATGGCAGCAGAGAGAGTTTTAGGGAATTCTTATACTAACAGAAGGAATCTATATGAAGGTTAAATTCTTTATTAACTTTTTTTTTCTTTATTAATGACTACATCCTTCCTAAAACAGAAATGAGAAACAACATATAAACAAGACTTGTTCTTGCGATTAGAAAACCCAATATTTTCCCCACTTTTATGCTTTTACCCTATAATATTTTTAACCATTTCCCTTCTAGTAGAAGATTACCTATCAAAACACTCAGCTGTCACAGCCAAGCAGTATCCAGAGCTAATGTCAGAAAGTGAACCACTGAATACAAATAGACATCTGTACACCTTTTTTTTTTATGTTTTCTGATTTATATTTTATTGCTACAGTCTCATCTCCAACAGCAATACAAGATTCTTGCACTGGTATAAAACTGAAAAATCCTGAACATTGTTTTCTCTTTTTTTTTTACTTATTTAAAGAAAATGAATGTTCAACACCTAGAAATGTTATGTATTAAAGGAAAAAGTTCAAAATTTTTCAGATTTCATTAAAAGTTTATGTACCTAAAACAATTTGTCAACAGAGTATTCAACCTTAAATTCACTCAACTTATTACAGTAGAATGAATTATTAATGACCTAATTGGTAAACATTGATTTGTAATGTAATTACTTGTTTAATGCACCATTTTTTGTAAATATCAGACCAAACCCTAAAAGTCTTTGATGAAATACACCACTTGTTGTATATGTTCACATACAAAAATATAACCTCATTTTTTCCTTCGACTAACTTTCTTTTGGAAACTGCAACATTTCCTATATGAATGTTTTGTGACATCAAAAGTTTTCAGGTGTATTTTTCCTCACCTCTTTTATTACTTAAATTCTGATACAGAAGGCCATATGAGGAAAAAAAAGTATTATCTTAGAAGAATATTAAAAATGCATTAAAAGAACAAAAAAGAAAAAGGAATATATTCAGTGTGTGAAGCCTAGAACAGGTAGGGAATACAATGCAATGTCTAAAATCTAAAAGGTACAGAAGGAACTCATGAATAACTTGTTAATTTTATCTCAAAAATAAATTTCACACTTGCATTAACCATAGATAGTCTAAAAATCAGTATAATTCTGCCTATCCTATATAGGGAGATAAACAGGCAGGCACATGCATACTGAAGTAATTGTGAAAATGCTAACATGCTTTGCCTCTTAACATTTGTGTGCTAAAATACACTTATAGCAGGCAAAAGTACAACTTAATGCAAGGAATAAATACAGCATAGGTGAAAAGAAGTATCTTCTTTAGTTATCTGCTATAATCAGCTACACACCACATGTCAGATTGTGCGTTAAAATGCAGGGATGGTTATACTTCAACAACTAACATCATCATTACTTTAATACCTTGACTTTACTAGATCATTGCTTTAAATGAGCATCACAGAACCAATGGAGCTTTAGTCTCTATGTTACATTTTCTTCATAATCATTTTCAATTTATTTTTTACTTGCATGTAATCATTTTAATGTAAATCTTTCTTTTTCTTTTCAATAAAATGAAATGATTAAGTAATCCTGCTTTTTGCATGATTAAAGATGACGGATAAGCTTGGGTGGATAAAAATCAAGGCTCCTAACAGAATCTGTGCACCTCGCATGTCAGAATCCTTCCAGCTTGTTCAGTGTTAATGACAGAAAAAATTAACATGTCTGTGAGTTGCCTAAAGTTAATAACAAGCTACCTTTAAGGACCTAACCATATCTCAACACTAAAATTTAAACAGTTGTTTTCCATAATTTTCTGTAATAAGCCCTGATGAATTATTTTGAAACAGATTAAGAGAAAAGTGTTTAAAGCAGTAATAAATGTTTATTAAATCTATCAGTGACTACTACTGGGCTGTTTAATCACCACCTTTTTATCGCCAGATATAACACATTTAGAAAGTAAAATGCAAGGGATACAATATATGATGATAATACCATGTGCTGAATATAGTACAAATTTGACAAAAAACAAAGACCCATTTTTATTAGCCAGTCAGATATGTCTTGCTCGTAAAGAACAGGAAAAAAATCCTAACTACTGATTTTTGCCAGTGTCTCTTTTCTTCCAAGAGCCCTATGCAATATGTGTTCAGCCTTCCCTGACTGAGACAGGAAAACTAGAAAGGGGATATTACAATACAGCACATACATACTGCCATCGCCTCTAGACATATGACCCAAAATGATGCTAAGAAGTCTTTCTCTGACCTCCTCCTAACCAGCCTCTTGTGATTAATTCAGCATGTCCTTGAAAGTATCTGCTAGAGACCCTTGTTGTTGGTGTTTTGTTTTGTTTTTTTTAAATTTAAGAGTTTCTGAAGCCCACCTATAGTTTCACCAATGGATATTTATTTATTTATTTTTATCAGAGGAAAAGCATTAATCTATGAACAGAGGTCTGCAGTAACAGAAAAACACCACCTGCCCAAGCATTCACCAAATAGGACCATAAGTACCACAACATTTCCTGACCTAAGTTTCATAGACATCTGTATCATGGTAACACTGCATTTTCCTTCTTTGACAGATGAAATTACTATTCTTTGATTTCCCACCCCCCACCCCCCCACCCCCTCCTCTCTTTATTCTGATTATGTTCTGGATGGCAAAATTTGGGCCGCAAAATGCTAATTTCTAACCTAACACCATGACAGCAATCACAGCCATCACAAGGATGGAATAAAGAGAGCAATCTAACATCCAGGGATATGAATTTCTGATCAGTGGCTGGCAGACTGCCGTGAAAGCTTACAGTAATCCCATTGGACAGCTAGGGTTGATGAAGCCTGGGAACAGGCAGCCACAATGTAGGTAGTTCACAATTGCAAGCATTTGTCCATAATTTAAAGCTATATGAGAAGTGGAGAGTATTCATCTGAACAACAAGCTGTAATTTAACTGGAGTAACATTTACACAGTTTTTAACCCATTAAGTCCACTTCTTCTTACGCTGACATTCTCTCTGTTTAATTCCCATTGTAAACAAAAATCTTGCACATTAAATGAACATATATTTTTAACATTTGTAAAGCTCAGAATAATATAGCAAGATTAACTCTTACTGTATATTTGGCAGAAAATAATATATTTGTTCTTAAATCCAAAGTCCACACCATGTAAATCCTTACTGAAGTGAGTGGTTCCCCTGAAGTCAAGGGGGCCAGTCCCGCCACCCCAGCTTGCACTCAGTAAAATCTAATTTATAGACTGATCACACGATTAAGGTTCTTTTCAAAGGAATAATTCCTCAATCATCCAGTGACATCCCCACCAGAAGAAAACTAGCCCCCACCAACGTAGGGAGGCTCTGCAAATGATAGATTCTAATGCATGCTTTGAGCTCTGCCAGACGAAGGGCTTTCTCTATCAGGCTTTAAAATTGTAGCCTGAATTGTAAAATGTTGTCTCATGCTCAAAAGCCTCTAAATGCATCTTTCCACACAATCAAATTGTGTCTCTCATCCCTTTCCCAAATTCAGCCATCATTAATTGTCGTTTTTCTGCTTTGTCACAAAGCCTTTGCAGTGTGTGTAGCACTGTTGCCAGGATTTACAAGGCCCAGACGCAATGCCGAAGCTGCTTTCAGTAAAGATGTGTCTACACAGACACAGTAGCACAGTGACTGCTAATGACACATAAAAGTGAGCAGGTGAAACTGCCACCATTGTACACAGAATGCAGCGAAACCACAAGCAAAGATTATCAGAGAAATTATAGATATATGCAGGAGACACACTTGCAAAGGTTTTCTGATATCTTTCAGAAGCTGCACAGCAAAAACAGAGATTCACAGCCACAATGCCCCCAGCAGACAGAGGAGGGAAGCTGGACCATACTGTGGGCACAGAGAGTTGTACTAGTGGCTGAAATGGGGCAAGTTTCCAGAGACATTTCACACTTGTACATTAATATTAATATGCATAGAAATAGTAAAACCCCAAATATGCTAAAAATATGCCAAGTACAACTGAAAACATTAACACACAAAGAGCAACAAGCCCAGGATATGTCAATGAAGCTCAAAAGAAAACTTGTATTCATTATGTTTGTTTGTAAAAGAGACAGGCTGCTTCAGGGTTAGTGTAATATGAGGATGGGTCAGTACCATGTGCCTTGCAGCACTCTGAAAAAAGAGGAAAACATCATTACAGTGATGTGGATGTTGTGGGGTGACTGCTGTGCTTACCGACTCAGAACTCACTTTTTTCAGAGTTTCATCTGTTTTGGAGTTTCTACTGATTTGTGAGCTGGTTCTAAAAGGGAAAAGGGGAGGAGAAGTGGGGAAATAATTACTGTAACCACCTGCAAATATTTATCACCAAAATACAACAACTGCAGAGTGAGAAGTGTTTTGTTCTTTTCTTTGTTCTTTCTTTTGTTCTTCCCTCAGTCTTTTTTCCTGCTCTCCCTCTCCTTTCTCCTTTCCTTCTATTCCCTCTCCATAGCCCCTTTGTTGTGTTTTCCTTCCAAATTAATTTTTCACTCACATTTGTAATTATTGAATCTTCCTTCATCTGTTCCTTTCGGTTGTTTATTTTTTGTTTGGTTGGTTGGTTTTGGTGTTTTGTTTTTTTTTATTTCAGCTGGGGGGGTGTTTGGTGTTTTGTTTTTTTGTTTGTTTGGGTTTTTTTTTTTGTAATCTTTAAATATAGACCCACCTTTATTACTCCATTTTTTTTAAGCTCTCATTATCATTGTTTGTGACCTTTTTCTCCACCACTTTTTTATGATCATCTCTATTTCATGTGTCTGAGAGTTTCGTTTTCTTTCAGCACAAATAAACAAAATATATTTACAGTAGCTTCCTGATCTGAAGTTGTGTTCTCTTAGCCTGTTAACAGGAGACCTTAACTGCAATGTAGGTATATCAATCATGATAGTATGGGGTTGGAGGAAGTGGAGATGGAACCTAGTAGCAGTTCATACCTGAGAGCAGAGGGTTCACTTCATACTTTATGCTGTTTAGGAGAAGGGAGAGACTAATTCTCTTAATGGGTGCCATTTGGGTATACATAGGGCTGTGAAATCTGTTGTGGTCCTTACTGACCCCCTCAAGCTACATTCATAATAATAATACATCAGTTTACATTAGAAACATCCCCATCTGTTTACACAAAAGCCCAAATATATCTGTAATCTACCATTAACAATTTCACAACTTAGAGATGCTTACCAGAAGCCCCTTTGCAAGAACAGGTACACAATGGACTCTTAAGAGGGCAGCTAGACTCTATCTCTGTTCAGCTACTTTATCATTCTTATACTGAACAGACTTCTGGGGACTAAGGAGAGGAAGTCTTGACATATAATAGCAGATTGTATTTATAACTATTTTTCTATATTCTTCATTACTTCTAAGAATCACTTTCACATGAGATTGTCCAATAGGCTTAACCATGCACTTTCAGGAAGGTGCCTCAGAAGGCATAAGCCATCAAAAGGAAATGTACAAAGGTGTGCTGGATAAATACATCAATCAGCGCCTGTTTCAAATAGTCTAGCAATTACTGTGTGTTGTCCTCTACAGAATATGATGGAAGATTTGAAAACTACCATCAACAGATTTGCATGCATCCTCACATGCAAATCTTCCATGAATTTGCATGTGCATGCAGTCTCACATGCATATCTCACATGCATTCTTCTCCTCTAATGCACAACATAGCAACAGAGTCAAGCTTTGGAGAACCAGTGTAGGCATGAGGGAATGGGGTCACTACAGATATTAAGTCCAAGACTGGACTAAATGTGGAATCAAAGCATGGTTTAGAGGTTTTTTTTTTTTGTTTTTTTTTTGGTTTTTTTTGTGGGGGGGGGGGTTTTTTGG
>JAWWEU010000081.1:122076736-122099295 GCA_035583155.1 Acropternis orthonyx | reverse complement strand
AAAGAAAGAAAGAAAGAAAGAAAGAAAGAAAGAAAGAAAGAAAGAAAGAAAGAAAGAAAGAAAGAAAGAAAGAAAGTTATGTTACAGCTAATCTCTTCCTACTATGTTCATCACCATAACATCTTGTCATTCTTACTCCATTGCCTTACCATGAGGCAATAATTCTTCACCCTTTATTATGTTTGCATACAGAACATAACTACTTCATTATCTAAATTTAATATTCAGAATCAACATGGATTGTGGAGTAAGTGCACAGTACCAGGGACAGTCTCATCTGAACTGCTCTCATGGTCTACCTTAGTATTGTTAGTCACACCATGAGACTCTCAGTTTCACACATTTCTTCATGACTGGTCATTTTTGTTGGGGCTCAAGTAACTTTCCAAAATTTTTCTCCCATTTTCTGCAGTTATTTCATCCATTATCCTCCAGGCAAAAGGCTCTAAAACCCTCTTAACTTTTCTTAGCCATACAGGATAGCTTAAAGTAAAGGAAGAAAAGAAGAGAGACAGGCACTCTCCTGTTGATAAAATGTCATTTCAAACATTCCTACTTTAGTCTGACCTACAGTAGTTCAGCAACTTTGTCTGATGTTTAAAAAAAAAAAACACCCTCTAGAAAGAAACATGGAAGTTGGAAAGGATCACTGCATTCTTTGAGCACAGAAATTCATATTAAATTCCAGGGGGGTTTTTTTGGTTTGGTTTGGGTTTTTTTGTTTGTTTGGTGTGGGGGGTTGTTTTTTTGTTGGTTTGGTTTGTTTTGGTTTTTGGGTTTTTTTGGTCATACATGGAAAGATGCAGTCCCAGTAAAAATTCAGAAGACAAACACCTAAGCAGAAACACAAACCTGTGTTGCTAGACCAAAGGTGCTCTGGTGAGTTTATATTCTGACCTAAGAATTAAGAAATAAATGTTCAAGGTTTACACTCTAATGACAGCTTAAAAACAATCCCTTGCTCAGGCAATGCTGGAAGGATGGCACATCCATCAGATGGACATACATTAGACAGGTATTTCCAAATAATTCACAGGTTTTGCCAATCACAAGCAGGCAGGAAGATATCTGATTAAGAAGTGTATTAATTTCATCATAAAATCCACCTGTGTAAAAAGGTGACAGTCACTTCATCAGCCAAACATAATTTTCCCCCAGTCTCCCTCCATATCTCTCTGCATTCATAAGACATAGCAAAGTCTAAAGTATTCGAAACAGCTTGTGCAACTACATCAGACTGAGACCATGCTGTATTGCTGGCTGGAGACACCCATCAATGCCCCCCTTACTGTACACTCACCTTATCATTACTCTTACATAAAAGGTGCTGCTAGCTCATCAACCCTTTAGTTACACTGATGTTACACTGTAAACAAGACACAACCTCCAGTATGGAAGAACCTCTGATGCCTGACCAGGATTGTTAAAACAGGTCACAAGATTTAAATACTTTTTCCAATGACATGTCAAAAATCACCCAGATTTTTTGGGGAAGGTGAGATTCCAGTCTCATGGTAGATCCGGTATCAAAAAAGGAATAATCTAGTTTACACGGGGTCTAAACTACAGAGGACTTCATCAATCAGAAGTACATCTCAAAACAGAAAGGAAAGCAGTACAATTTCTGGAGAATTAATATCAGCCCTGCTCCCACTACCATGTACATTACGGAGTTCAACAAAAGCAAATTCAGGGTTCTGAGCCTGGGGACAAATCACCCCAGTCACCAATACAGTCTGTGGGCTGACTTGCTGGAAAGCAGCTCTGCAGAAAAGGAACTGGGGATCCTGGTAGACGGCAAGTTGTCCATGAGCCAGCAGTGTGTCCATGTGGCCAAGAAGGTCAATGGTACCCTGTGGTGCATTAGGAAGAGCACTGCCAGCAGGTCAAGGGAGGTGATCCTGCCCCTCTCTACTCAGCCCTGGTGACGGCTCATATGGAGTGCTCATATGGAGTGCTGTGTCCAGTTCTGGGCTCCTTAGTACATGAGAGGCATGGAGATCCTGGAGCAGGTCCAGCAGAGGGCAATAAAGATGATTAAGGGACTGGAGCGCCTCTCTTATGAGGAAAGGCTGAGGGAGCTGGGCCTGTTCAGCCTCAAGAAAAGATAACTGAAAGGGGACTTCATCATTGTATGTAAGTATCTGAAGGGAGAGTGTCAAGAGGATGGAGCCAAGCAATAGGCAGAAACTGATGCACAGGAAGTTCCACATGAATATGAGGAAGAACCTCTTTACTTGTGGGTGACTGATCACTGTAACAGGTTGCCCAAAGGAGCTTTGGAGTCTTCCTGACTGAAAATATCCAAGAGCTGTCTGGATGCAACCCTGTGCAATGCAGTCTGGGATGACTCTGCTTGAGCAGGGATGTTGGACCAGATGACCCACTGTGGTCCCTTCTAACCTTACCCATTCTGTCATTTTGTCATTCTGTGATTACCACTTGCTGAACCCTGAAACCCCTAAAGTGGCTCATTGCAGCCAAGCAAGCCAGAGGTAGCAAAGGTTTAGATAGTGCCAGAGGATCTTGCATCTGAATTAAGATTTTGAAAATTCTGTGCCTAAGAGGCAAAGGAAATGACATGCTTGCCCAGTCTGAGTATTCTGCCATCCAAAATTGGTCAAGATCAAATAGGAGATGCATGGTCATGCATCTGAGTACCAAATCATAGGTACTTTTGTTCAAATAATGGTAGCCCTGAATCTACTGTCAACTTTAAGGGCAAGCACACCTGTACGTCCGTCCCGTCTGCCTTGTCATTACTTTTTTTTTCAGCCTTTCAGTGTTTAGAGTTATCCACCATAGGAGGTCTTGACCCTTTAATGATAATGATTTAGTGATAACTAGATGCCAAAAATTGGCATGAAGATTTTGAACTCCTTCTTTAATAAGCTGTCCAAGAGGAATGCACAGGGGGAAAACAGGTTTCTGAAAGCTAGGCACTATCCTGTGTCAATTTTGGGTACTGAGCACTGGACCCACGGAGCTGTACATAGAAGACAGTCAAATCCTTAATCTCCACCTGTCTCTGAATAGTGTATTGGCATTGTGTACAGCCTAGACATCGCTCTGTGCTTTACTACGTCATTCACGAGAATAGCAACAGTGAAGACATAGATTTTTCTTCCTGCCTTTTATATATCCGCTCTTCAAATGCAGACACACACACACACGCACATGTATAAACAAATACACGCAGGTATACAGCCATATAAAAATTCACAGTAAGGCTCAGAATCAAACAGAAAATTTGCAAATGCTCTCAGCGTAACACGCAGGCTAACTAGACACACAACAAAAGACTCCTGAACCTTTATCAAATACAAATTAACAGGAATGCATTTGAATTGTTAAGCCGAACAGCGCCTTTCAGGACGGCTCGGCGCTGCCGCCTCCTCAGCGCACGGACGGAAACCTATTGCTGCATCCCCACCTAGCGGGCAGCGGGGGCTGGCACAGCATCCCCGGCCCCGGCAGGCAGCGGCACCCCTGCCCGCAGCGGGTCTGCTCAGCCACACCGAGTCCGCCGGTCTGGGGGTGGATGCTGAGGGCTTGGTTTCTGTTTATTGCTCAGGTGAGGCAGCTCTGTAGCAGAGCAGCACCCTTTAATACTGGAGGGATCATCGACCTAAACAAGAGATAAAGCTGATGAAATTATAGTGTATGATCTAAAGGAGCACGAATTTTCACATACATTCAGAATTTTCTCAGAATCACAGAATCAGGGAATCAGTCAGGTTGGAAGGGACCACAGTGTGTCACCTGATCCAACGTCTCTGCTCAGGTAGGGTCATCCCAGAGTACATGGTACAGGATTGCTTCCAGACAGCTCCTAGATATCTCCAGTGAGGGTGACTCCACTACCTCTCTGAGCAATCTGTTCCAGTGATCAGTCACCCTCACAATAAGTTCTTCCTCATATTCAGGTGGAACTTCCTGTTCATCAGTTTCTGCCCATTGCCTCTTGTCTATTGCTTGGCACCACTGAAAAGATCCAAGCTCCATCCTTCTGACACCCACCCTTTAGATACTTACAGACATTCATGAAGTGAGAAATGACTGAGGTCCTATGACCTCTGCCAGATTAAAGGTAAGGGAACTTACTGTGTCCACACTTTACTGCAGTGTTCATTTGCACTTCTGTAATAAATTTAATTGCTTCAAAGTTCTTTCCAAACAATAACACGTTGGTATTGTACATGCTGCTAGACATAAGCGAATCCAGGGAATGACTACCTAAATTCTCAGTACCTCAGTTTTTATACCTTTTCCTGGCATTCCCAAGTTCACAAAATACGAGAATCATGATGTCATACAAATTTATCACCTCTTCCTGGCAGACACAGAAGGTAAGAGCTGTAGAAGAACTGTAAGTAGGAAAAAAACCAAACCAATCCAAACCAAAACAAAACAAAACCAACCCAAGCCCCCAAGTCCTTTCAATGTGCATGAGTGTTACTCTTCTTCTGAAAGGCAGTTCACAGCTGAACCCCTTGATTTATTTTATTTTTATTGTTCACTTTTTAAGCATTTTCTTACAGCTTCTTTCACAAGCAGTCTGTGTTTCGTCTTGACCCACTAAAAACATACATCTTTTTCAAAAGTCAACACACTCTGCTAAGGCCCACTTTAAAATAAAAAAGCAGCCTTATTTGCTTCTGTACCTTTACCAAGTTGCTCTGCTCCTCAGTTTCTCTGCTCTGCATGAGAAAGCTAGGATTGACCTTACATTTGCAGGGCTCTAAACCACTGGCAGTAAAGTCCAGGGCTTGACTAGTCAGCTCTTCAGCCCTGCTGCCAAAGGGTCAACCTGAGACTGAGCTGTTTCCTTCTACTAGAGGAGGTGGTATAAAAGATCTAAGAAGTTATAAAGAGATCTGCAAACATGAGAGGTATTAATAGAGAACAGACTTTGGATGAGCAGGGCTATACTGCTTCTGCTTAAGTATAGCATATCCAGAGGTTAACTTTAAAGCATCAGTATAAATAATTTCATCATTCAAATAATTTCATTCATTCCAAAAACTGTAGTATGTATTTTGCACAGTAAAGAGAATAATTGCAATTTTGTTCACATTCCTACAAAAATGCTTGATACTGTATGGAGTAAAAATGAAAAGAAAAAAGTGATAGTGAAAATATTTAGTTGAAATTGAAGCTTGCAAATATTCCTGTTGCAGGTAATGGGACAGTTCACAGACCTTAATTCAACATATCAGTAAGCAATAGAAGGAAGTGATCCATCCACCAGAATGATTTACTTCAATATTTGTATCTATTCTAGTTTGTTTCTCCTGAGAATATAAATATTTTTTTTTCCCAAATAAGAAACCTGAAAGGTGCATAATGATTTCACTAAATTCACGTTAACTATACAGGGTAAATTAAGCAGAAAACATAAAGGCCAAACACTGTACACAGTAATTAAGCTCAATATTACAGGGCTGTACTGTAATAATTACAGCCAGCATTGCATGCACACTTTGATAGTTCACTTAAATTGCCTTCTGAACATGCCAAGAAAACCTCCTTTACCCAGACAGCAAAGAAAGATTTTTTTAGAAAGTCAGAGAGAAAGAAAAGCAAATTCATACTTTTCATTTTGAAAACTATCATTTTTCCTTTCCCTATCTTGTCTTGTTTAGAAAAGATAAAAAAAAGCCCTAAATATAAATAGAGCATTTGCTGTTGTCTTTCTACTAAAGCTTTTAAATTTAAGGAATAATAGATGCCTGTCTAGACAACCCTAAAATTGTTTTAGTTACTGATGTATGGATGACTGATAAATGTCATCTTTTCTGCCTGCAGTGCATTTTGCATCCAGTCTAGTGACATTTGTCTATAGTTGACCTGAGTCTGCATTTTTCATTTGCATTAAGCATTTAAATTTTACAACTCTGGAGCTTCAGGATTCACTGTTTACTGGAAAATACAATACTATTCCCTCCACCCTCCTCCACCCCAAAGGAGAGATGCTTTCTTTGCTTGTCACATGGCCATTTTTAATTAAACCAGCAGGGAAGATTCTAATCAGACAAAGGCAATGGAATTTGCTTCATACCTTTCCAAGTGAAATAATTATTAATTCCCTAGTTTCACATTTCTCATACAGATAAAATGAAACATGAAGCATGGGCAGTGAAAGGAGGTTTTTATTTAAATATGGACACATTTTTTGAAACAATGCAAAAGACATTTAAGTGTTTCATGGTAAATGACTAATACTTGGAGATGCAGAAATTAATAGGTTTACCAATTACTTTTAAAATATGCTTTGTGCTATTAATGTCTTTAGGTATGTAATTGCAAGATGGTAGAAATACCTCATACAAGGATATCCATTACAAAACAGATCACTGCCTTTTTACACACTTCTGTTGAGAAATGTTTGTTGCTGCCTACTTTGTAATATAGATGATTCCAGTATTTTACTGTGTGTGAACTGTATTCTCCATATCATCAAACAAAGCATGTCTTTTGCAATATGTTGCCTCAAAGGACTGAACTTAATCAAGGGTCATTGCAACATATAAGTGGTCCCCTGATTTTGAGTTTGGCGTGTTTTTCAAAGGCCATGCAAATTTGGAATTGCAACAAGCTTTTGATGTTTAGAGTTACTGCAGGCTTTTTTAAGGTTTAGGCTTCTTTAAAAGTTACAAAAAATAAATTCTCTGGAAATTATTGTTTTCTATGAACACTTTTGGTGACAAAGCCTGAATATTTTTGATTATAAATATTCAATATAATTTCTTTATTGCAAATTATTTCTACCAGTACTTTCACAAATTTAACTATGGCAAAAACTGGGAGAGATACTTTGCTTTTTTGTTGAACTAACAACAAAATGGCTTGGCTGGGAGGCCTAAAGCACGTGTCCAACTTTGCATACATGAACAGTGCCAGTAAGCCAAATGGATTTGCATATCTTCTATTAACAGTGAACAGAAGTAGTCCACAAGTCTTTTTGTTCTACTAATAAAGCTAAATCAGGTTATCTGCCCTCCTACAAAAGCCTCAGGCAAACATTTTGCCCTGCTGACTAGTATCAGCACTCTTCCTTGCAGTTTTGGGAAAGTTGCACTCCTATATACCATTTTCTTTGACAGAATTATGAAAAGGTTTCTCTTCGATGTAAGCTTACAAGGACTCTTCAAAAGAAAGGCAACTATTTTTCCTATGTCTTCGCTGTCTATGGCAGAAGTGCATCAATGTAGGACAGAAGCAGAGGCTTCTACATGCACTTATGTTAGCTAAATCTCACCCTACCTGGTACGAGGCTCCCTATAGTTCCCATGATTTAGTTAAATTTTCTCTTGGCAATTTTCTGTAAAGCTATACCTCATTTTCTCTCAGTCTACAGAGCTGGCTTTAATATTTTCACTTCTCTAGCCCAAATCAGCACAGAAAAGCATCACCCATCAAGCAGCCCTAGCAGTCACAAATACAGTGAGAACAAGTGTTTGGGGCACGTATTTTTCTATTAAGCACTGCTGGTAAAAATACATCTAGATCCTATAAGACAGAGCAAAGTGGAAATGATTTCTGTGCATTTTTAACAAGCAGAGGAGACAATTTTAAAATGGGGTTATTCATCAGGTCTAGTCAAATTTCCCCCATTCAAAAAAAAAACCTAACCCAAGGGTTCTTTTTAAAGCACATGCTCTGATCCCAGAAGTTGTAGTAAAAGGAAAACAGAAAACAGTTAACCTCCACCTTGTATATAAATCAGTGCAACAGATGTAAAAGTAAGTGTACATTTGGAACCTACTGACCCAGAACACCAGTGTTGAACTTTTGTTTTCCCTCCTCTCCAATACGACTCCATCCTGTGATTTTTGCTCAGAAGGCAGAGAAGACAGAGTACTTTTTGTTCTTTCACAAGATTCACTGAGAGAAACATTCTGCCTTGTCTTCTAAAGCATCTCCTTTCCTCAGGAGAGGTGAGGAAAGGTGTCATCATACAGACAATATCCAGTATTCAGACAACTCAAGCCACATGGTATTATTAAATGCAGGAATCAGGTATTACCAGACCTGAAGGAAGAAAACCTCACAATAACACAAAATCACTTTAGGACTGGCCTAAGTACTCTCATCAACATTTTGCAGCCATGTAATAGCAAAGAGGAGGGGAAAAAAAAAACAAAACACCCCACAGACACATGAGGAGAAAAGATAAAAGATATCCTGAATGAAGAAAAACATGTTACTTCTTAACTGAGCTGTGGAATAGGCAGAGGAAAGAGGCTGTAACATGGCCTGCAGCTCTTTGTTTATAAAAATGTCATTCCAGTGATCTGAACCAACATCAGGTGGGAATACATAACTATTCCTCATCTATTTTCAGCACTCTGACTCCTGTGCAAATTTAGAGAGGTAGCAAGTGCAAATTTGTGTGAAAAGGCTTGTTATCAAAGGCTAGAACAAATGTCGTTTCAATGTTTCATGCAGAATCTTTAAATTCAACTCTAGGAAACACACTGGAGTTTTGCAAGTTCACATGTACCATACATCAAGGTCCCAGTCCTGCAGTTGAGCCTCTGTGAGCTGCCCTTTGTAGTCCTATCCAACTTTAGGACAGAAAGAGCTATGGAAAGTTGAACAACACAGCAAGAACAGTTCAGATGCTGATTTGGTAGCTGAAACAGGAAGTCTGTATAAAATAATAACAGCAAAATATTACATATTTATAAATGCATATGTATTTGTATATATACATACTTATAAATATATATATATTCTAGCAAACTGAAAATTGGAAAATCTCTTACAAGCCTTCATATATTTCCTTTCTTTAGAAAGGTCTTCTCAAAATTCTCTATCCCTTTTAGAGGACTAAGGAGTCATTTTTCTTTGAGAGACCTATATACTCTACATTGCAAACTAAACTCTTTACTCTGCAAAATGATTGAAAATTGTCTTCCTGTGACATAAAAATTGTTTCTCCATAACAGCAGACCCTTATCAGAAGGTTTTGGTCTTAGGATCCAGCTTGTATATGGTAGAGAAAATTTCTTAAGAAAACAGTTATGTTAAAATGAAAGTGAAAGCAACTGCACTGCTTTAAAGACCTGGTTTTATACAACTTCCATAGGCTGAAAATCATTTTTCTGAAACTGCTTGTGTTACGTTAATACAAAGGTGATCCAAATTCGACCATTTCAGTTTTTTCCAGAGAAATAGAATCAATGTGTGTTCTGCTACAGAGGGGCAGATTATTCTCTTTCCTTGGGCTTTTTTGTTGTTGTTCTGCCTGCTGAAGGAGGGAATTATTAGGACAGTCCTCTATAGATTTCTGTTTATCATTTTCATTTGTTTATTTATCTATTTTAACCCATCTTTCTTTCTCACTTGGCTTTATAATAACAATAGGTTTTGCTTAACACCTACAGGGAGATTCTTCATGAATTTCTGCAGATCATGAATCCATTTATGTATATAATGTGGCATTTAAACACAGAAGTAATGCCATGCTGTATTGAAAATTGCATCTACCAAATATTTTCCTGGAAGAGATAGGAGGCTAGACAGGTGGAAGTTTGGAAATTACATTAAAGGAAGGACAGGTTTCAAATTTTTGGATCAATACAGTATGGCAATGGAGAGAGGAACTGAAAAGTTCTATATCCTATAGGGATAAGGATAAGGTCAGTGATAAGAATTCAATTGCCATAAAAAAAGATATGTAAATGAAAAATCATAACTTTCATGCAGGGACAATTATTGCCTTTACATTCAATTGCTCGTGCTTGAAATAAAAAGCTAAAACTATGCAAACAGAAAAATAACATGAAAAATACTAATGAACAGCGGGGTTCCACTGTGTATGACTACTTTCTGCGTGACTGTTCTGCATCTGCAAATCCCTGACCCTGCCCAAGCACATTTCTGGAGCTGGCCCAAGCAGTTTTTATAACCTGCTTCTAACAACACTAATATTTAGTAGATACCTGCACTACATTGTTGCTTATTTTCAGATGTCTTCAAGGGCTGTGGAAATGGCATGGACTAAAAGTTCTGTTTGCCAATGGGGAAATTGAGGCATACAGAAACCAGAATTTGTGTATGGTCCCATGGGAACTCAGGAGCAGGGAGGAAAGGCTGCTCTGTGAGCCTCCTTAACAGTGAAATATATTCACAAGCTCTCTCTCAAGAAAAGCCAAGTCCCTATCCCCAGATATGAAGATTGTATAAGGGCTTTTCTGTCATAAGATAGCTCGTAGCAATGCTTCCCAGGTAAGGAGGCACAGTGCCCCTTGGTTCTGGGGGCTGAAGGGCTGCCACTGCAAGCTGTGCAGTGTTGCACAATGTTTGTCTGTGGCTCAATGTCCTCACCCTTCCCTGGGTGACCCCACTGTTTGACATCCCCGTTGAACCCCACTGTTAGCTGTGACCTTTAACAAAGTCCCTCACATAGCATGGTCTCTACCTGAGAGCTCTAGCTAGAAACAAGACTTAGCTCTACATCTTTTATCTCCAAAACTCCAGCCAGTGTTCTTTTCTCTCAGAGACATTTCTAAGCATCCCCCACGCTCAACTGCATGACTGTAAAACATCTCCGTCTTCAAGAGTGTGTCTTTCTTGCCATCATATGAATCACATGTATAAAACATGAGTCTTCCTTCCCAGCATGGGAGACTGTTGGTACAGACTCCATTACAATACAACATCAATAGCAAACCTTTTCATGTTCATCATAGCAAATTCAGACCTTTATAACTTCCTGACATACCTATTTTGCAGTCTGAATTTACCGAAGTGTTACTTCTTCCTAAAGTGAAATTATTTAGGCTGTAAAAGTCGTCCAGCTATTTCCAAGTGTTAGCAGAAAGACAGAGAAACAGGAATAAAAAAAAAGTCCTGTCCTGTAAATTTAAACATTGAAGAGACTAAGAAACAAGTAGTCTTGATAAGAGCTGTATTTTGGCCTAAGTGAGGAACAGTGCATAAATTAGTCCCCAAATTGCACATTAAAAGAATTTAAATTTAAAAAAGAAGTAAAGGAAAAAAAAAGGTAAACCAATAAAAATGAAAATATTTGTTAGCTTTTTTAACTTTCAAATTTGTCATATCTGCAGGGTAGGGCAGTGCATACATTTAAAAAAGCCTATAATACATAAAATTTTCAGACTAATGAATCTTCCATGTTACTTCTAAAAAGATGATACAGGATTCTATACCAAATGAGATTCACTGATGTTGTGTGAGATCACAATAGTATTTTTTTCATTACTATGAATCTCTATTTTTCCAAAGGATGTAGTTAAAGACTTCTACAGAGTTTTAAGATACAATTTTTATGGGAAACTATTTGAAGTTCTTAATTTCAAAAATCTTGCAGCAATGAAAGAAGTTAAAGAAATTTTAAAGGTTGTTTGGGGGTTTTCCGTAGGTCAGTTGGAGAAATGCTATTAAACTGCTATTTGGGGTGAATTCTTAGTTGTCTTTTACATCGTATTGTCAGATGTGCTTCATCATAAAAAGCAAGAGGCATATAAAGTGCCATCAAGTTGAGTTGGAAAGTATTTACAATTATTTTGCACTGCTGTATACAAGTAAATGAAGTTCAATACAACAGGGAACAAGTCCCCTATCTCTATCCTCAAGAGCCCTTAGCAAGGTGTGTGTTGCATGAAACCTTTGTTGATTTGGGATAGAATATAAAAAACAAGGACAAAAGTCAAGTGAATCTAGTCAGCTGGAAAATGAGATTGTCTGTTAAAACTATACTTTTTTTTCATAATTACTTCCACAGTACTTTGTTTCCTATTTGAAACAAGTCTGTAGCATTTGCCTATGGGTTTAGTTTATACTTAAATTGTTTCTGCCTGATAGTAGCATATTCCAGGTTGTAGCAGCACAGGAAACCTAAAAATGTAATTACAGATTACTCCCAAATCTTTCATGTATTATTTTCAACACTAACACATGCTCAGTTCTGTCTTATTGGGGATGTTTTATTTCTGATGGTTTGGTGATTTTTTTAATGGTATAATACAAGTCTTGCTTCTCCCCTCTCAGTTTAACATGACAGTAAAGAAGCATTACTTTCACCTTCACAGAATAGTGGAAAATAAAGTTGTTTGGACCCAGCAAAGGAGGATGTGCCAGTGTTGTGGCAGCAAAGTCAGTGGGAAACTTTACGCTGGCTCCATCAGGATCTGAGTCCCACATCTTAGCCAATCTGCCTTTTACCTTTGTCTAGGTTCTTAAATATCCTTGATAACAATGCACAGTAGCTACCAAGCCCTCAAGTAGCATTTAAAAGTAGTTAAGACTTGATTATATTTTGTTCAGTGAAAACTGTGCACCCTTCTTACAAGTCAAATGCAAGTTAATGTCACTTCACAGAAAAAGAAGGAAACCAGATCATTCGAATTACATGATTGTTGATGGATTCATTTGTGACAGAATAAAGTGAAAGTAAGGTGGTGACAAGGGGATTAGCTAACAAGATGCAGTAAGAATGCTAGGAGAGCTGTGCTTGCTTTACAAATACACTAGACTTTTTGAAGATATTGCTAGCATGACACATAAAGAGAATGCAGCTGCATTACATATTTAAATTTTCCAAAGGCATTTGAAAAGATACTGCACAAATGGCTTATTTTGAAACTAAAAGTCCATGTGGTGAAAAGAAAGGCACAAAAATGAATTAAAATGTAAGAAGAAAGGAGGGGGAGGAAAAGAATAATGAATATAATACACTTAAAATGGAAGGTATTCTCCTGAGCAGTATCATAGAGTTCTGCAGGCTTAAACCAGGGCATCTGAACCATGGTATTTAATCTATATAATGCTTTACTTACAAACTCTTATTTGACTGAATTGATGAAAATACTTTATGGGATGCAGATGTAATTTTTTTTAACCTTACTTATCATATTTATACTGTATTCAGAATATGAAGCTCCATCCTTGATATCATAGAGGTGGAAGAAGAAATTAACAATATCCTTATCATTACAAAGCTCACATGCTACGGGCTTAATTGTTAGAGAAACCCTGTCCCCTTCCTGATACAGAAATTACTTTTCTGTAGTGCCTCTGCTATGGTTTATCTCACACTGAATATCTAGAACCTCTAGAAAAGAAGTGCCTAGTGGAGACTGTAACCTAGAGTTGTTTCTTCTGAATTAATTTGTCATTTCAGCCTTTGTGAATCACTGGTTTACTATCTTCACGTGCTATTGTGCCATTAGATATCCATGCACAGACTTTACATGGTGCCATTAACCTTGCTCCTGCAATTTTATAATTACACTTGTAGGATGTGAGAAGCACCAGTATCCCATTCTTTATCAGCAAGGGAAGAGAGAAAGAGAGAAACCTGAATGTTTGTCCCTTTAAAAGTAACAGCAAAATTTAAGACATCACATTAAATGGATCACCAGTCACTAATGCTCTGTAAAACTCATGAACCTAAATTTGGTTCGCCCTTTAGCAAAGAAAATGACTGCCAGAGCACAGAGTAAACTAAACTCCAAAGCACTCACCAAGAGGTCTGGATTGAAGTTCTGCTGCTGCTGGAGCTAGACCAAGAATTTTCAGCATCACTCTGCCATTTTCCATTGAGTACCTTAACTGCCAAATAGTTGAAGTGCAAATCTATCTTATTGGTGTTGCTCTGTGCTTTATAAATGATTTAATAAGAAAAAGGCAGTATATCTTTATTCCAGCAATATTCATCTATCACATGGATGGCCTTATGTTAGATCACTGCCATGAAAAAAGCAGAACAAGGATCTCAATACAGTTTTTCATAGCTCAAGGAAAGTGACCATAGCACTTACTCACTCTTCTGTTGGACACATAAGTCAAAAAAATTGCTCAAGAAACATCTTTTTTCAGATGTGTGTTTCATTAGCTTCAATTCTAAGCAATGTGTCTGTTCCGGGGAAGTGTCAGCTGTTGCGCACCTCGGTCCATATCCTCCTGCCTTGGACAGGGATATGGAGGATATTACATAAGAACTATTTAAAGCCTAATTTGGGGAACACAAGACCTACCAGGGCCAAAACATTTGCCAAAGACACACATTGGAAAAATTTGAAGTCCATAGCCTATGTATGAGACACTCTTTTGCTAACACTGGGAGTCTGTTATGGCATTTCTTTTCATTAGCCACAATGCAATTTGGCTCCTGACACCTTCAAAATTTTTGTACTCTAAAATCTTTTCACATTTGCCTCCTTTTTGTCTCCTTTGTAGCAATAGCTTCGAAGAATATTCTGCAGTTTACTGAAGAACACTGTGAAGATTCTTTGTTTGTTTTCTGGTGGTACTTGCAGAGAATAACATTTCAGAAGACACTGAATCACATTTAGTGTGGTTTCCTATGTGGGCTGGAACTTTCAACTTGAATGCCATCTTCTCCTTCTAAGCCATGTTTCTGCAAGTGAGATCAGCAGATGTAATTAAATTCTCTGCGCCCTGACCCAATAGAAAAATTCTATTGACTTGAACAAAGCTGTGGCAGACATTACATGAATGAGAAAAACAACCACTGTCAAGGATGTTCTTGCCAGTCCAGGACATAACATTCAACACATCTCAAATTTAAACTGCTTAATTCTTCTCAAATCAAATATTGTATGCAGATACTAAGAAATTACTTGGAAGGAAAGTTGTGCCTACACTAAATTTTTAGCATGTCCAGTGTTAAGATTTACTGCTTGCTTAGGGCATGTGGGCTTCAATTCTTTTCCCAACATGAATTGCATAATATCTTTTGGTTTTGTTTTTGTTTTGTTGATATCTAGGCATCTGCAAGGTCCTTTGGAGGAAAAGAAGCTACAGAAGCAGAAAGTATGAAGAGAGAATTTGACATGAAAGATTGCAACATAAAATTTTAGATTGGTTTTTGCTTTACAATTGTGACAGGATGCTCTTACTTTGGGTTCTTGCAAATTCATGAATTCAAGTACACAGGCCACATGAAGACATGCTTAAACTGGTACTTGACCTCCAAATAAATGTGCCTGTAGTTGAGGGAAAAAGAAACACATGGTCCACAGTGAGCTTTTAACACGTCTCCAGATGGCTGTTTACTGTGACCTTTACAGTTTTTAGAAGACATGCTCCTACTCTGCTATGAACTACTACACTAAAACCAACAATATTCATTTGGCGATGAATTAAATAGGAAAATAAACCATGCCAAAACTCAGCAACAACTGGAAGGAAAAATATCATGAAACAGAGATATTAAGTGAATTCTAGAGTCAATAGGATAATTCAGAAGACATTTCTGATGTGTTCTGCTCTCTTGAATTTCTTGATCTGTCTTCAAGGTCATTTATGTATAATGTCAAAAGGATTGTGCTTATTTTAATGAAGGCTATCATGTTCATCAGCATGGTTTGAAGAACAGTCACAGCCTCAAACTGCAAACTAAAGAAGGAAAACATTGTTGATTATCACTTCTGCCTAGAAATTCAGAAGGAACAAAAAACTTCAATAGGACTCAAAATCTAACCATCAGAAAAAGCAAACTTTAGGCTGCATGTCTATTGGATAGCACACAGTGTATTTTGATTCTTTCATCATCTCCTTCTCCTTTCCAATTCCAGAAAGTTTCAAGGTGCCATGATTTCCATGAACCTGTTCTACTGTGCACTGAGGACAGTTTCAGGAGTACTGTAGCACAGACTTTGCATTGATCATCAGAAACCAAGGGAAAACTGAAAACTCAAGGGAAGGCAAAGCAAACTCTCACAGGAAGAAGTGACAGGAAACTCTCAACCCAAAGATTTTCCCATTAAAGTCTCAATTATGAAAGAATTTCTCCATTCTGGATTGCTGGCTCTGTATTTGGTGCTCCTGGACATGACATGTATTTTAATTGCCTGTTGTGGTTCACAGGCATCTTAGGAATGAGAACCCAAACAACAGGTCTGTCAAGGCTCTTTTGTAACAAGCTGCAAATGTGCACTGCATGGCAGAATGTATACCAGTTTAATCAGCTTTTATTTTGGAATGTGGGGAGTATACTATGTATGGAATGTCTTTGTTGTACAGTAAAACAATAAGTACGGAAAAACAATCCAAATAGGATTGGTTAATTTTCACATCAGTATAGATACAAAATTATTGATGTTGGCTTATTGCTACAGGGAGGTGTTAGCTGTCAGATCCTATGGATTTCAGCTTAGATGTCTTAATTAGTCAATCATATTGATTCAAATGAGGATGTCATGAAAAGTAGTTACTCTACATTCAGCATAGTAATTTTTCCATTTCAGCACCTTTTCTTTTTCAAAAAGCAGACTTCTTAAATTGCTAATGGCACTAACACCAAGAAGGAAGACAAAATATTTGGTGTAAGAATCAAAACTAGACTCCCAAGACCACTTATCATCGTTTTGACAGTTTTTGAAACAGACCACCAGAGCAACACTCAAAATTGTCAAAAAAAAGTTGTGTTCAAATACTGCTTCTTCCCCAAGGTCTGATTACAGTTTGGTATTCTTAACTCACTTACTGAATTTTCCCTCAAGTAGTCTTCATGCCTGAAAATTGTTGAGTTGTTCCATTGTATTAGCAAGAAGTGCTTGTTCTAGTATAGTACAGCACGGGCAACAAAGTTCAACCAGTGTTATGTCACTTCATTCATTTTTCCACTCTTCTCCCTTCTGTATTTCACATCTGACAAGATCTTCTCTATGTCTTGTATGATCAAAGTCAGGAAAGTTCATTTTTGGAGCACTGAATATGGATCAAATTGTCTTTTTAGCTAAAAATATTGCATTTGATTAAAATAGATATACATATTTTATAAAACATTTCAGTTTAGTTTAAAATGCTGTTTTGGTCATTCTTTAGTTTAAAATAATCACATTTTACAGACAGAAGACCCCAAGTAAAAGACTTAATTCACACTCCAATGTGAGTATATACAAACTGTAAGAAAAGTTCTTCAGAATTTGTACAGCAGAAAAAAATGCTTTCTGCTGCTTTCTTTTTTTTCTGAATAATAAATGAACAAATTAATAAAGTCAGCAATCATGAAAAGTAACAAAGATCTCTAGGAATTCTCTTCAATGTACAGAAGTCAAACACAAAACTTTGACCACACAATGGCCCTATCTGTGTGACTCTGTCTTTGCAAGTAAGGTTAACACAACCTTTCAGTTTTTCTGTTCTAATGAATGTCTCAACTTAAAAGAAACTATGATGTCTACCTGGACTAGGAAGGGGACCGCTTTCCAAAAACCACCACAACCTTTGAAATTAAGAGTCTTTAATCAGAAAATGTGTAGAAGGATAACAGTTCTTTGCTACAAATACATCATCTGTATCTATATCATCTATATGTATAAAACCAAAACCAGAACAAAACAAGCAGCAACACTGTAACCAAAACTTTCAAACAAATAAAGTCCCATCTACGCCCCTTCGGTGCAGTTTTAGTTACAGACAGCGGGAGGCGATGCTGCATCTCAGGAAGCAGCACCCACAATGAGTCACTCACGAGCTCCGTCGAGGCAAAGACGGCAACCAGGGAGAGGCGCTGGCTCGGGAATTCACATGGGAATGGTGGCCACAGGGTTGGAATGAAACCTTTCCCGTGGGCAGCGTAAAGACCCTCTCCTGTCGTCCTTTGTCCAAAAACTTGCAGGGGTGAGGTTGGGAAAGGAGTAGTAACCCCTCTGCAGATGGTGTTGACCCCTCAAGGAGCCTGCAGTGAATCCAGGAAGCGACGACTATTCTCTCCAAAGAACGGCACAGGGCGTGCGGAGTTGGGGGGCAAGCCAGAAAGGAGATTCCCTCCCAGTGTTTCCACCAATCCAGCAAACAGCAGCCGGCACCCACACAGACCGAGGAGCGAAGTGTGGCCAACACCAGGAGAAACCTCTCTCCTATCCCACTCACCTCCCTAGCCATCAAGTTGGAATGCAAAGCTATCAGCCATCCCCTTGTTAGCTGATTCTGGGAGCAGGTAGTGGAGGGCTGGGCTTCAACAAGCCATCTAGTCCTGGCACTTCAACTCCCAAAACGCTGTGTTGGTAAGGGAGAGAAAAAAAATTCTATGGAAGGTTTTTAAACGATAACACCCAAACTGTCCCAAAGCACTCCAATTAAGGCTGGTCGTATATCAGCAGCTTTCTAACGTAATTGCCAAAAGCAGGTCCTGAGTTTTAGGAGCTGGGTAAATTATTTCAGTTGTTAGGAATACTAGGTTTGGAAGAACTGCACAGGGATACAAACATATATTGCAAACAAAAAGCAGCAACCTGGTGTAAAGACATTTGACAACAAACAATGGAGTCCATCTTCAGAGGAAATTGCAGACTTAAAAAGTAAAAGTTGCATACTTTCTTGCCCATTCCTATATAGTTTTTCCCCCTCATAATGTTGAGACTGGGGAAAGTAAATGAATATAAAATGGGTATGCAATAATCAGAGAAAATATTTCTTGACAGGTTGACTAATTTCCCACACAAGAAGAGGAAACAAGGTTTTAAAACATTCCTCATTTAGATTAGATTCTGGTAGTTTAAGAGAATAATATTTGGTTCACATCGAGTTCGAGTCCTCAGTAGGGACCGTCCCCTGGGCAGTTAAATGCCTCCCTGCCATCTGATCCCGTCAGATTTCGGATGCTCAGCAGGGCCAGCCCCGGTTAGTACCGGGTGCTGTAAAACAGTCCCGAGGATTTCACTGTCACTGTCCAAGCTCACTGGGCCATGGCAAATGGACCTTAGGACTTAAACGGTGGGGCCAGTTCTGCTCACGCTGTGCCTTACCTCAAAAAAAAAAAAAAAAAAAAAAAAAAAAAAAAAAAAAAAAAAAAAAAAATCCGCTGCGCAGGCTGGAAGGGCACGCCCATGTGGGGAGAGAGCCCTTTCCCAGATCTTAGTTCACGAAGTCTGGCCATTATATCATTTGGTTCACATGATGCTACTGAATGTGTATCAAAGATTCTGGTAACCATGTAGTCTACAATACCTGCAAAAACAATGAACATCCTGTAAAGTGTCTTGGATTGGTTTTATATCAGAAGTAATTGTCTGATTATACAAAACTGTGTCACATCTATTATAATAAATAGTGGCCTATCACAGAACTGAGATTGATTTCTGAAGGTATAAATGTTTATAAATTCACTCTTAAAACATCATTTATTTCAGTGTTTTAATGTGATGTTATGCAATTGTATTACTGTTTTATTATAAAGTCAGTGAATTCCTGGCATAGTCTACTCTACTTGCTGCAATATGTGTTTCCCTTTTGAAATCAGGTAGCTTTTGTTTTTCAGACTTTCTGAGCACCTGTTACCTGTTGGGTTGGGCAGAAATAGAGGTACCAGTTTCTCAGCACCTCAGAAGTTAAGGAAAAAAGCCAAGGAAACAAGCAAACAAAAACCCAACTCTAACAATATCTATAGGAATTCAGTTCTGAGATAAATCTAAAAGAACTGGTGCTTTGTCTGGGATTTTACATTTTAATAATTTAGAAGTTTATTTTGTGAGACTTTTTCAAAGGTAATTTTTATATTTTTCTGTATTTGTACTTTATTGCTGTATCAACTTTTTCTTTTGTGAGATTCCAAGTCTAGCCCTTTCTCTTTGTGTGTTAAATGCTCAGATTTGACCCCAAACTCTAAGTTGTGGAAACTGGCCATGAAGTTCAATGATACAATAAAGCAACTCTTGGTGAACTTTTTGGCTACCATTTTAAAAACTGTTTATTTTTTATTCAGCTGCACAAGTTAAGTATAATACAGTCACTTAGATCTTCACAGATATTGTGACTACTGTATTTGTAGTGTGCAAGATCTAATAAACAACAGAGGATTTTTTGCATTTTTATGTACCTCCTGAATAGCAAGAGTATTGTTTTATGTCTTTGTGTACAATAAACAGTGTTATAGAAATGAAAAATCTCAAATTACAAAATGACAAATCAAGAAAGAGCTTTCTGTGTACTACTTCCAGAATTCATCTAAGGTGATCCTCACAAATTTGATCTTAGTTCAGTGTGTAGACAAAGGGGATAGCCTACAGTGTGCTAAACTTTTATGATTATGAGGAGGAAAAACAGTGTCTTCAGGAGGCATATTAAGCTGGAGTTTCAAGGAATAAGGAAGATGCATTTATTTGATTTTGGATATCTAAGTTTGGGTATATATAAGATGTAAAATGATATTGCAAAAGGCCGTTTCTTTTTAAGGTTGATGAAGCATCTGGAATAATTCAATGTTTATTATATAATTGATGGAGAACAAAGAAGTTGAATCTGCTAAGAATTCCTAATACATTGTGCCAGTCTTTATGTGCATATGGCAGTTGATGAATGTAATATAAAAATACATACAAATATAACTCATATGTGTAGCAACATAAGCACATACATTAATTAAATAATCTCACAAATGCACACACTGAAAATAAATAAATGTCTAAAAATTTTGCAGCAGAACCTTTCCTATCAAAAAAATATAATTCTGAAGAGTGTTAACATCAATATCCATCACAGCTCAATTCTTTCTAGTAAGTTGAAGTTTTTACTTTTTAGATTGCTTTTGTCCCACTAAAGTGAATTGGAGCTGTGGGTTATTTTGTGTGCTGATGTGCATGAAGGTTGTGTGTTAGAAATATGGTACTTCAATTTCTTATTCTTCTCCTCTACAAATCTCTGGCCTGTGAAGTTCTTATGAAACACTTGGGTTGTAACCTAAAAATATAAGATTATTAATATCCATCTGACATCTTAACATGCATAAGTCCAAGATCAAAAGTAGCAAATTTAAAAATCTCCATTTTATCTTTGGTCAGAAAGATATGAAAAATAGTGACTGTTAAAGGTGGCATTGAGTTAATGAGCAAAGTCAGAGAAAAATACTGTAGAACTGGAGGCAGGGGCTGTATGCATCCTTCAGGTCCTGGACTTCCCTAATTGTTAAAATTGCATACAATTTTTAGGTATATATTTAAAAAGTTTAAAGTAGGAAAGACTGTGCCTTACATAAGGGCTCCACTGTGTGCTGGATCCAACACTCCATGGCCACTGCACTGCCACAGCCCTCCTCAGGCACCTAAGGAACATGCTGAGTCCCAGAGATGAAAACAGGCCATCACATGGAGGAGAGATGGGAGACAAATATATTTATAGAAAAAAATATACCATTCTAATGAACAGTTCCTCTTTTTCCTCTGTTTCTCTTTTCCTCTTGTTCCTCTGTTTCCTCTTTTTTTCAGTTCTATTACCATAGGTTCCAAAGATAATAATTACAGTTTTCTTCTTCTCCTCTGCTCCCATTTTCCTATCACCAAGAAACATAAGCAGTGTTTTCTTACTTGTCCTTTTATCTGTGCTGAAATTCTCTTGTTTATTCCTATTTCTCTTTCTTTTTCTTTCTTTTTTTTTTCTTTTTTTTTTTTTTCTTTTTTTTGTCTTTCTGAGAGAAAAAAAGAACAAACAACTTATTTCTTACCTTTGGCCTTATAACTTTTGACTTACTTAATAGACCAAAAAAGTATTTTTTTTTTGAAGATCAAGTATACCTTTACTTTGCTTTTCAAGTGTTTTGTTAACATGTTCAGGAGTGCTGTGGTACATAAAGCTCCAGTTCATCAGATCACTTAATCACAGGTCTAAATCTTTTTGAAACACACATTTAAGTGGGTGTTCTACTGAGTCAGTTCTTAAGGATGTGATTTTTTTTTTTTTTATTTACAAACGTGATGTGTGTTATAATAAAATGAAGGGACCATCAAGATGGTTCAAAATTATTCATTTAATTTCTGTGGGGGGTTTTTTTCAGATAAATATACCTGTAAAACTCAATATAATTTTATACAGTTTATTCAGAAGAAAGACATATATTAATATATTGTCTCTTGGTCAGTTGTGTAAGAGGTAATAAAAAGAACAACAGATTCTCCTTTTTCAAGTATCTTAATGTCAGTGCATTAAGCTGATTGAACTTTTTGTGTTTATCTTTCTGTTAATGTAATCTTTATTTTGCCTTGATCACCTCTCTGAGCAATGCATGCAAACTAGGGTTGTGCAGTCATTTAGCATTTGTGGTCAGATGATTTCCTGACCTCTGTATTCTAGAGGAGGAATAAACAATCTGTGGTCTGTGCTGTTCCCCAAGACATGTCCAGCTCCCATAAACCATGCAGGATCAGATGTATCTTTTCTCTGGGTGGGAGAGGGGCCAAGGTCTTGAGCTCAGCCTCTATTGAAAACCACAGGCTCACAGTGAAGTTCACATTGAAGCTGCCAGAATGCATAGGGCCAAATACATACAGTATTTCACAAATCTAGATCTGACCTTCCTTTCTGAAGAAAGAATATAAGAAGATGTCAGCACATTATGAAAATGCTTTCATAGTCCTTTGAGGCCTTCTGTCTAGTTATTTCAACAAGTGTACCCTTACTTCTGGACAATCACTAGATGACACAGGCCATCTCTGCAGCAAACACCTTGTGGCACACATGAATGCTTGTAACGATGCAGTGCCCAAATTTAGTGAAGTGCTTTAGGATGCATTAAATATTTTTTTTTGGGGGGGGGGGGGGGGGGCCGGGGGGGGGGTGGTGGGGTG
>JAWWEU010000081.1:122062690-122076726 GCA_035583155.1 Acropternis orthonyx | reverse complement strand
CCCCCCCCCCCCCCCCCCCCCCCCCCCCGCGCGCGGTGGGGTGTGTGTGGAAGGAGGTAAAGAAGACGTTCTGTCAGTCAGTATATATTTACTGGAAATACAGCCCCACCAGTCAACTGAATATTTGTTGAGTGATTCTTACAGGGATCCTTTAAATCACCTTCCTGTGCCTTTGTTATCTCAATCTTTCAGGTATTCTGGGGTTTAACAAATTGTTCTGAAAAAGATCATATACTATTGTCTGTTATTTTTTCTATTACTAGCATGAACCAGGGCATTTGAACAAGTCAGTCACTGGGGACTATTGTTCCTGGTTTGTGCTAGGTTCTGGTTTCTGGCCATCTGCATTGGTGCCTTTAAGCATTTTGTAGTTTTTTCTTGAAAAAGTAAGCTGCAGCACTATATTTACCCAATCACTCTCACACAGCAAATTCAATCAGCAGAATTCGCTCTGCAGCCACTTGCTTGTTTTTTGGTGGTGGTAGTCAATTACACAATGACAATTGCCAGGGCATTGGAACCAGACTGAGTTCCCAAACAGGTAGGTCAAATAATATTTCAGCTGAAAAGTAGTAGAAGCTCAATTAGTACATGAATCACTTAAAATCAAACTGTAAGCAGCAGTCAATAACATTCTTTTGGGAGTAATCTTGCACTTGCAGAGGGATCTGTCTACTTAGCAAGGTAGCCTAAGGGCTGCTCTAACCTTTGCTTGAGGGCTGGACCTGAACCAAGCAGCCCCAAACATGGGGAGGGTTTAGGTAAGAGTTCCTCTTCTGCACATTCACTTCCTTCATCCCTGGACTGGACTGTGCACTTAGCCGTCATATCTGGAGACCTGGCTCATGTATAAGCACTTTGCTCCTTAGCCACCTCTTCACTATCCAAAACCTTAAATCAAAAGCCATGGGAACATGAAACCAAGACCATTCATTTTACTATAATTGCAAACCCTTACTTTTTTTTTTTTCTCTTTTATTCCACTCACAACTTTTGAACTGGCAGAACAAGTGTAATTGGGATGTTAACAGTAAGCTGGAATCTTTTACAGCCATCACCCTTAGGCATGTACTTCCTGCTTCCATGCATGATGAAACCCCATCCATCCTTAAGTCTCACAGATTTCACCACACCATTTCCTGGTAAAATTATTGCTGTCATTGTATTTCATTCTATATGAGCTTGACTCTAGATTTATGTAGCAGTTATATCATATTCAATTGTATTTATTTTTAAAATTTAAAATTTAAATTTCCTCCACCATGTCTGCATCCATAGAATCAATTAGGAAATTAGACTCAGAGAAGTAGCAAAGAATCCTTCTAAGATAGCACTGAAAATTAGGTCTAAAAAGGTATCCAACACAAATGCCTGTGCCGCACAGTGCAGCATAGGTAAAGTTAGCACATATATATCCTGAAATGCAAGCATGGGTCTGAAAAGAGTTTAACTATATCAGTGCATTATATCTTTGAGATTATGCTGTACTAATACAGGTATAATGATTGCAGTATGACAGCTGGCATGATAGTCAGAGCCCAGAGGTGGTTCCAAAGCCATAGTATCATCCTGCATCATGGAGAAATTGCAGGGCAATGATTATTTGATATCAAGTTTTGGAGTGGGATTTTTATAGTCTATTTTTAGCTTGTTCTCCAACATCAGACTAGACAAATTGAAGAAATTTTTTATGATGACAGTGGTGAGGTGCTGGAACAGGCTCTCCAGAGAAGTTGTAGATGCCTCATCCCTGGAAACATTTAAGGTCAAGTTGGATGGGCTCTGGGCAACCTGATCTAGTGGAAGTTATCCCTGCTTACTATTGGACTAGATGACTTTCAAAGGTCGCTTCCAACCGAAATCATTATGTAATTCTAAGACCAAAGAGGAGCTGAGGTCCCAGCTGCCATCCTCAAATTTCTTCTCTGCCTAATACCGTGGTCCTATGAAAAATATCCTAAATTTTTGCTTGTATACATCTTAGCCTCACTGGATCTGAAACTCAATCAAGTTTCCTCATGGAGATCCATGGCCTGGTCAAGAAAAGGAACAAAGAAGAAGACAACATCCTGTTCTGCCGTTTAGTTGCCAGGTCACTGGTTAGCATACATGTGAATTCCCACATGAGAGATATCTGCACTAGGAACATTTAGCTTTCCAGTTCACTAGCCACTGGTGAATTCTCTTTTTTAATGTAAGTTCTCTGTCCTTACCATGCTTGGGAACGTACTTTAAATGATAACCATGGCAGCCTAGTAGGCTAAATTATGAGATCCCTGTGTTACCCAGTAATAAATGAAGACAGAGATTTCATGCTTGCTCCTCAATGGGTGTTTGCTCAGAGAAACTGTGTGTCTCCAGGCAGGATGCATCCTTCCCCACCACTGGGTGTTTGAGATAGGTCATCCCCTCATGCCAGACAGAGATTCTGTAGATACAAAATTGGGCTAGGATTTCCACAAGGGAAAATATATCACTGCTACTATAAAGTTCTAAACTTACTCTTTTCAGTGATTTATATACTGCTAGTGTATAAACCTTTTTGTCCCTATATGAACTGTAAATGGTAGCCACATTTTTTTCAGATATGACAGGCTCATGCAATAGGTTATTTTTTTCCATTAGAACACATGCCATTAAATCCTTTACCCTTTCTAGTTTCTCTGTCAGAGCAATCTGTCTCTGCTTTGCCACAGTTAATGCCACTACTAATTAATCTTATCCTTAATTCATAACTCACATATTTTTAAAGTAAATGTACAGCTTGCAATGAGCTAGACTGACAGATTTTGAGATCAAAGGCATACATCCTCAGATACACATGCACACTTAATTACTATTTAGGTAGCCAGATTCCATTGATTTCTATAGTAGTTAGGTGACAAAATATCTTTGATGATTGGAGCCAAAGTTTAGATTCATGTATTATTTATAGCACAAAGTTCCATCACTAAATCTATTTTTAAGGGGGTTGTGCCTAAAGGTGTTAGAACATAGGGCAGTTTCTCAGAGTCCATTCAGACTCCAAATTTGCTGCAAGGATGTGAGTGTAACTCTGCTTGTGAGCATGGCTTTGTGATCAGACAAAAGTGTCTACCTTGATCATGGCTGAACATTCCGTTCCAACACTTACCACATAGATCATAGAATCATTGACTCATTAAGGTAGGAAATACCTCCAAGATCATCAAGTCCAACCTTTGACAGACCACCACCATGCCCACTAAACCACATAGAAAAATGTCATGTCTACTTGTATTTTGAACTTCCAGGAATGGTGACTCTACCACTTCCCTGGGGAGCCTGTTCCAACACTTAACCAGTCTTTCAGTGAAGAAATTTTTCCTAATATTCAACCTAAAATTCACCTTGAGCAATTTGAGGCCATTTCGCTTGTCCTATCACCAGTTGCCTGGTGAAGAGGCCTACCCATACATCGCCACAACCTCCTTTCAGGCAGTTGTAGAGAAGGATAAGGTCTCCCCTCAGCCTTCTTTTCTCCAGGCTTAACAACCCCATCTCCCTCAGCCACTCCTCATACGATTTTTATTCCAGGCCTTTCACCAGCTTCGCTGCCTTCTCTGGATATATTCCAGCACCTCTTTCTTATAGCGAGGGGCCCAAAGCTGAACACAGTACTCAAGGTGAAAACTCACTAGTGCCAAGTGCATGGGGATATCACTGCCCTGGTTCTGTTGGCCACACTGTTTCTGACACAAGCCAGGATTCCATTGGCCTTCTTGGCCACCTGGGCACACTGTGGCTCATGTTCAGACAGCTGTTGACCAGCACCCCTAGGTGTGGATGGAAAGAGCTGCATGCTCCCTTCAAAACCAAGGATAAAAATCAGAACTTTCTATCTTTTATTAATTTTGTATTCAAAATTATGAGGACACTGGATTGCAGTTCACAGAGGACACCTAACTCAGTCTACACTTGTCTTCTCTATGTTGTTTCCTGTGGATAGGACAAGACACCCATTCTGCTGAAAGTGGGTGGGGTTTTTGTCCCTCTGGATCTATGGAGAGCCCTATAGCCCAAAACAGAGGCTTGCTGAAGATTTATACTAAGGCCTTATACTAAGGCCTTAATCTGAGGGGTTTTTGGGGTTTATCAAACCCATCACATTTTTTAAAACAGTGTGGCTGACGCAGCAGTAATTTGTATGATGGGCTGCAGCACTGCAGTGTTGTCCATTCCACAGGGCAGCATGCAGTGGCACACTGCCTGTCCCTACACAACACAGCATGCAAGATTGAGCTAGCCTTTCAAACTATAAGCAGCTCCAGTGAAGTCAGCCATGACTCTGAAGTTAAGCATTCCTTAGCTGATCTGTTGGATCAGGTCAGAGTACTAAGTGGGTTTTTTTAAGATTGTATCTCAAATTTCTTAGCCTGAGGAGCTCTGCCCTATGTTCTGAAGGCAGGTGTTTACTTTTATACACGAGGTTATATGAGTGAGTGATAGAGTGGTACCCTGATACTCCCAATTTCTGTATGAAAAAAGGTAATAGGACCCCTACTATCTTTCCTTGAGTTTGCTTATTCATACAGCAGAGTGTGAGCAAACTCTAAGGTAGGCTTGTTATGGCCTTTAGTAAAATTTTCCTTCCAATAATACTATGATGACACTATTGTGTCATAATATTGCACTGCAATATTTTTGATATAAAGAAGAAAAATGCCCAATGCATGGGTAAAAATCATTCCAATGCAGCAGCATCTTTAGTGGAGGCTAAGCTACTTTTATTCCACAGAAAAGGAAAAAGTAACTCCCTTCCATTTACAGGATGATGTAGCCCTACAGACATGCTGGAGCAGCCACTCAGCTGCTTTCTTACATTAGGGGTCACCTGTGCCACTTACCCTTATTTCCATGGAGGACAGAAGTCATGTGGGACTGACCAAGCACTCTCTGTTGTATTCCTTATCATGTTAAATGAAAGAATATTAAAGGAGCTTGACATTCTACTTCAAAGGTCAACAAATAACTCTCATATATGTCTCCATATATAAAGCAAATGACAGTGGACAATGGGCACAGCTTTGGCCCTGCTCTGGTTGTAGTTTAAAAAAAGGTGACAGGAAACAATGAGGTTTAAATTGGTTATTTGGCTTGTGTGTACTGGGGAATAACCTGCAATATACATGGCACCCAAATTACAGAACTTTAGAGATGAGCCTCTTTAAACCATTATAGCACACACTTTGACTGCAATGATGCCTCATTTACAGAAATACTAGTATGCCACATTTACAGAGACACTAGTATACCTCATTCCTCTCCCACAGTCACATGATAAACTTAGATTAAAATCTTAAACTACCTTACAATAAAACTGAGTAGTATTAGAAGATAAACACAGCTGGAAAATTATTTTTATCAGGTGTGTGATACAGAAAGTGAAATGCATCAGATAAGACCTGGTCTAAATGTTATATTTTTACTAATACATCAACATCAGTATTTATGAACAAAATGAAGTGCAAAGAGCCAAAGGATGATTCATACATTTGTACTTTTTAAACAAAAGAATGGGATGAAATACCTGTGCCATTTGCATCCTTCCAAACACTCCCTATAACAATCCAGATGTGGCTTTCATAGAGAAAATGAGTGGCAGCAGATAGATGTCCGTGTTACTGTATGTCTTCCTGTGACGTGAGGAACTACCGTGCAGCTGCTAACATGTTCAGAGGTCACACACAGGAGGTAGTGAGTTCAGCAGCAGTGAGTAACAGAAATGACAGGATGCTCTGCATCCTTCTGAATTTGCTGCTGTTTTCCTTTTCCCTTTCTAGATATTCTAGTAGTGGGGGGCAGGGTTGCTCCAGGAAATTCAGCCTGAATTCACATTAAATGGGACTGGCAGTGTGACAACACAAGTGATGTAAACTTGATGGGTTGAAAGATTCTCAGGCATGGGATTCAATATAAATCATGCTGTAAATAAATAAGGACTCATTCTGGGAAAGATAAGATTCAGGTGAGAGAGGACAGAGCAATGCAATTAATAGTTACTATACTAAAGTAACTTTATCACCAGCAAAAAATATTATTAGGGTTGAAGACAGTAATGTGCTTTAGTTGGAGTAGGTCACATCAACCTATCTAGTGTACTGGTGAAGGTTTATTCTTTGGATCTGAGACTTCCCACTGCTTTGATTTTTTTATTGACCTTTTAATATCTTCATTCACTGCACCCACTACCCCCCACCAAGCAGAACACAAGATGACATCTAACATAGCATGGTCAATTCCAAGCATTTAAAATCTGAAAAGAGCACTCAAAATACCAGGAAGATTGGCCTGTATAAAAAATCAATAAGCTAAATTATTTCCAAATCAAAATAATATTCCATCATATTTTTCTCTGTGTAAGTTTCATTATTTGAGGAGGTTGTCTGTTAACTATGGTGCCTTGAAGCTTGCCCTGACCATGACAAAAGAAAGATCCACTTTCACATATTGATGTACCTCAAGAAGCTGAGGCATTACAAAAGGCAAGAGTGCTGTGTTAGTTCCTTGGCTGACTGCCCTTCTGTGCTCATCAAGGCTTCCTGAATCTATTGTCTCTAACTGGGTATCCTTGAGACTAACAGCACTGTATTTTTAAGGGATTTTTTTCCCACTATTACCCTTATCTTCAAAGTGCAAATTGCTCCTTAAGCAGATGTCTCCTGTAAGTCAAAAGCTGAAAGCTCCAACAGTGTCTTCCTCATGATTAGGTAGATGTGGATTCCATTCCTACCCTCCAGAAAAACTCTATCCTTTTAGTTTTCAAATTATTTGTTGGTTAATGAGCAGCACCTTAGGCTGTCAATCTCTGAAGAGGCACAGTATCACAGGGATGGAATATCTGACTCTATGTATTTAATCACACAAGGCAATTTTAATCAACCTGCAAAAAAACCGACATGAAAATAGAGGAGAGATCATGCTACAGTTAAATAGTGATTTTGGTGTTGAGATAAAAAATGGATATTAATGTGCATGTTGCAAAAGAAAAGTGTACTTCATAGGACATAAATGAAATACATAAAGTTTGTTATTTTATAATACATCTGTCTGCATATTTTAGAGTATTGTTCCATTTTATTACATTTCTGATCAAAACTAATGCTCATTAAAAAATCTAATATGAAAATGAAAAATTTTATATAGAAAATTCTTGTCCTCGATTACAATTGCTATCTGCTCCACTTTTTGGAAATTAGACTTGGGTCATGATAATCTTAATTATATCTTGAAATAGATGATGTTGGAAATATATTGAATAAACTCTTTTGGTGAGATTGCCTTTGCCTCTTAATTTAAAATCTCTACGTTCATATTCTTACATTATTTAAATTACAAAAGGCAGGCATCTGAAAAATGGGATGCTTTGTTGGGCAGTCATATTCATGTAAATTCATTCAATTGTGAGGAGGGTCAAAAACACAGGGGAGAAAAAAACTGCTTGCTGATCAAAACATAACATAAGCTGCACCATTTAATTTAAGCAGTGAAATGCATAGAGTAAAAAAGAAAGTTCTATATGATCTCAAAACTGTGTTTCTATGAATTTGTCATACTTTTAGCCAGAGAGCAGTTGTAACCCAACGTTTTACTGGTTTTATTTGAAAACAGGAAACAGGGTCATTTTAATAAATGACACAAGCACTCTGCATATCGAGTGGCTGTTGTGAAGGTGACAGATGAGAACATCACCAGATCCAACACTTCTTTTTTCTCCTGGTTGTATCAAAGTGAACTGTTGACTCTGCAGTCAACTAAAAGCTTGACTGAGGGTTTATGTCATCTCATTTGGCCTGTGAGAAGCATGAAACAGATCATGACACAGCAAAATGGGGCAGCTGCTACCATGATTGCTTTGCAAGGTGACTGACTGCTGGCATCAAAACATCATCTGGGTGCTCAATGTCTTGCAGTGTTCCCTGACTGGAGCCACGTGCAGAGCTGCCCCAAGAAGAGCAGTCAGGACAGTTGCACATGTAGTGCAAGTAATGCAACCGGTAAGTTCAGCTGTCACATGCAACAAGACATGATGATAAAAGGGGATTGCTGACAGTAAGCACTGCCATAGACTACACAGGGACACTGTTTCACTCCCATGGCATTACTGCCCCTTAATTAAGGAAGTGTTTAAATAACACTTAGAGGAAGGGTCTCAGAGCAGTGATGCAGATTGTGCCCTGCCCTCCCTGTAGAGTAGCCCTGTGAAGAGCCAACAAGCTGTCAGTGGACACATGAGGGTGTTTTAAACCTGGGATATGTTTTATGAACTGCTTAGTAAAAATTATAAATTAATCAGCTGTTACAGCTGAGTATGAAGCTTGCAATCTACGGGTCATATACTGAACCACAAATCAAACTATATTGAGCAAAGCTGTCTAATCTTACACCTCCAGTACAGAGGTTGTCATAATCTCTTCATGGAACCAACAGCATTTAGCTGATTTTGGCATGTCTTCTTTCCTTCCTCCTTTCACTGAATTCCCTTGAAAGACTGAAGTGCACCTTATTATGTAGTCTATAAAAATATCTTTTTCTAACCAACCACTATCTCCTCTAACTTCTTATGGTAATTTCACTCCCAGAGACACTCCCCATGCAATATTTGTGATTATATTTCCTTGAAGACACTCAGTATTCTACAACTGAAACAGCAACTGCTGTCTGTCTGGTCAACCCACTAACAAACTGGCAAAAGGAGGTTACGTGGGAGGCCAAACCCCATAATGCCACTGAGCCTAATCAGACACAGGAGGTTCTCAGCTATTCAATTCTTGCTACAATAAGACTCAAAGAGACCAGCCAACGCTATTCAGATCGAAGCTAAAGACATTGTGAAACTGTGGATTTCTAGGCTTTCTTCTCTAATCTCAGAGCACAGTACTAAACTTTAGATGAAACTGCTCCTTGGTCTGACTGGCTAAAGGAAAATTTTCAACACTTGCTGCTGTTCACCTCATCATGTTAGACATTAGTGACACTCCCCCTTGCAAAAGGAAAAGGTGGTCTCAGGTCAATGACCATCATTGGGTAATTAATAGCTCTGTGCTGGTGCAAGGGTGTACCATCACGATTTGACTTGGAGCAGCTGTCACTGCTGGTGAGGAGGTGACAACTGTCTCAGCACCACCAGTACATCTAGAGTTGATGTGCATATTTGACTGGCACTTCACTCAGATGAACTACCAGATAATGTCAGTAGCAATCACAGCTCCACCACAACATTAAGGAATAGAGACCATTGTCATAAGAACATATTTAGGCATAGCATACTTGTTCCCCTGTCTTGAGATTTTACCCATCCTGTTCAGAAACTATTTAGATATGCTGTATTCAAAAGGAAATTATTAAATTTTGTGATACAAGATGGAAGTTTCATCTCTCTGTCTTTATATAAAAATCTTTATATTTCATTGTGTCTTAAAGTCTCTTACCCTTTAATAGAAATATTTAGCATTTTTTAAATCAGGTATTAATTTTTATGAAATAAATTTTTGAAAACATATTCCTGCAATTGAGCACCTTTAATCCTCTCTGTAATTAAATTTAGCTTTTGACTTCACAGAGGGCTTTTTATTTACATGTAGACTTTCCAATTCATGAAAATATTTGGATTTGCCACAAGACAATAAAGAACTAGAAGGAAGCAGTGATTGATGCCAGCATTGATGAGAATTTATATTCTCTGTCTCTTGTTACAAAAAACCCCCCACAAGACAGAGAAGTGCAATTGCATTGTTAACATCATGACTTCAAATTTGGGGATAAATAATTTTTTTTTGATTTCTTGTTTTTTTTCCAAGGGAAAATAAATAGAAAGAATAAAGCTAATGGCTCTGTAACAGGGCCAATATGAAAAATGTAAAGATGAATTGCAAATCAATACAGAAGATTTTTGAAAGACTTATGTAAAATATGGATCTAAATATTTGCTTACTATATACTTTAACAAGTACCACAAATGTTGGAGGTGTACAACTAGAAACAGTCTGTGGAAAGGCATATAAAATTTTAGTCTGCCACAGACTGACAGACATCCCTGAGGTGAAAATAGACCTGCCAACTATACAAATATAACAAAGAGCTATATCAGATTTTCTTACATTCTGAGAATGTTAAATTTTCTGTTGCAGAAGATTCCTGGAGCTCACTTTCAAAATTCTTCAGTTCGGAGAAATTCTGGACAGGGACTAGAATGAAAAGCTAGTTCATCTCCCTGTAAAATATGCACTCCTGATTCACCTATTGGAGCTGCTTGTAAAGCTGATTTATGGAAATCTGTCAGCACTTTACAGCATTAAAAATGTAGGGGAGTTTCCATATTTTCTCCATTGTAGGCTAAAAAACAAATCTCTTCTGTTCCCTAAAATCATAAACCTCCAACACCTCAGCCAGCGTTCACAATAAAGGTTTCCTTCATCTAGAGTAATCCACTACTGGCACAAGTTCCTCAAAGGGACCTGAAGATCTTCAGCATTCAGAAATGGAGTCTCCTCTTTCTCCCATGGCAGCTTTGCCTGGCAGCTCTGCACTCTAGAGTAGAGCCCATGTGAACAAAAGCAAGCAACCCAAATCACTGAGTTATTACCACCACCAAAAAAAAAAAAAAAAAAAAAAAAAAAAAAAAAAAAAAAAACCAAAAAAAAAAAAAAAACCCCACCAACACCCTGACCTCAACCTCAACTCAAAGAGACATACAAGTAAACATAATTTCCAAGACTGAGGAGGTACTGGTTATCTCAAAAAAATATTGTAAAGAGTGCTTCTAAAGTCTTTATCAACAAACAAATAACTGCTTAGTTGTACCTAAATTTGCCTAAATAACAAGGCACTAGAGCAACGAAAGGCAGGGATTCGTTACATTATCCCTGTCTGGAAAACAAAAAAAAGTCTGTTGAGCATATGGTTCATTTTAAACACAGATGGAATTAAACATGTGCTTCAATTCTTTTCTGACTCAGAATTAAAAACTGAAAACCATAGCTATGTAATACTTTTCCATGTTACAGCAGAATCAACTCAAATGTTGCCATCATACTCTTTCATATGATTTCAATATCCTGCTTGAGCAGGGGGGGTTGGATTAAATGACCTCCAGAGGTCCCTTCCAACCTCAGCCATTCTGTGATACTGTGAATACTGTAGAGATGAAAGTATGTTATTTATATACTTAATTCATAATGTAACCAATATAAAGCATTTTCACTGTTTATGTAAATAGCAAAAAAAAAAAATTACCAAAAGTCAAATGTGTCATTTGGATCATTCATTTTTCTTTATTAAGCTTTGATGAAAACCAGTCTATTTGAACTATTTCCAGCAACCATTTCAATTCCAAATGCTCAATATGAAAACTTGGTATCAGAGTTCAAACATATAAAGTTACATCTCATTATAATTTAATATTTAACAAAGCTAATAATTTCTGATTTTTCATAATTAAGTTTACAAAAATAACATTACATTTATAAAATAAATCAGCTTTCCCCAATAAATTACAGTGGTGTTCTTATTCAAAAATGTAATATATCGTACAAAATAGATAACAACTTTTTGTCAGACAAAATACTAAAGTATATTTTTCCTCCAGTACATTTCGGCAGTGTGTGAAAACATTTTATTGTACACTTGGTATCTAAAGTACAGTGTGAAAAATAAAGCCATTAAGCTACTATGCACATCTTTTATATAAGGCAGGGCTGGCCAACTCAGTGACTACCTTTTATTTCCAGTTAAGTGTTTTTAGTCAGACCAATACTGCCATGTTTATGCAACTAACTTCATTAATCTGACCCACTATATTCATGCAGATCCACCTTGAATCCAACAGTTTTTCTGTGACAACTACACAAAAGTGAGGCCAAGCAGTAAACTTTTGGGCTGCTCAGTATCTCTCACACATGCTTTACTTTTGTATTTCACCATAAAGCACTGGTGGCCAACTTGTAAAAATAGCAGAGTCTGGATACCCCTAAAGTTAATGGCAAAACTTCAGTACCATATTCTGTCATAAAAACTCATACTAAAAGCAACTTGTAAAAAGAGCAATGCCTTGACAAAAAAACCCAAACAGTAAACAGCAAAAACAATCTAAAAAGCAAAAGGCAAACATTAAGAGCTACTGTATGGACTTTACAAAAGCAACTACTTTAAAATAACAAAGAGAACACATCATCTATCTGGTGGTAGGAGTATTCTCATTAAAGCCTCTTGAACATTCAGGTCAGCTCAGCATTTACTCTGTTGCATTTCCTACCTACAAAAATGTATTTGAAGAACCATTGAGTAACTTTTACAAGCTAGAGGTGTAACTACACCATCTTTGGATGCTGTGATTAATGAAGGTGTCCTTTCAGGATGATCAACATTTCACCTTGAAGAATTTCTGACTCCACTATGTTTTGTTTGCAATACTTCAACAAACTGCAATATTTTATTATCTCCTTTTTGTCTCTTTCTTTCTTACATATCTTCTGGAGTGAAAGTCTATTTTAAAGTACTAAAGAAAAATCATTGCTGTCTGGAACAAATAAAATGTGCGAAGTGGTGATTTTCTTATGATGTCAATATTGTATGAACAACATACCACTTAATAGATCATATTAGATTATTTTCACAAATTGTGAACTGAGTGAGTATATATGCCCAAGTCAGCATGTGCCACACTTTGTGTAAATCCACAAAGGGTCCAAATCCAGATGGGTTGTTAGACTCCAGACACAAAATTTAGTCAATGTTGGATCCCCCCAGACTCTAACAGAAGGAAGAGGAGAAGAAAGGGGTTCATCACAGCAAATCAATCCATCCCAAGCTTCTGAAAACTCTTAAAAATTGAGAGGATGAATACTTGATGTTCTGGCTGTCTTCTGGCTTGAAATACCATGACTCAAACCAGGAATACGTGGAGCGGAACTGAGGCACGTTTACCACTTCCATTAGTAAGCCATACCTCTCCAGGCACAGAGTTACTACATTAACTGCAACTTCTCTGTAGGTGAAGTTTAGTGATTGCTGAAACATGCTGAAACCAGCCAGTTAGGTAAATAAACCCAATTGATACACTTACTGGAGTAAATCAAACAGCACAAAGTCTGCTGTACTAAGGTCAAATGGCATGGTCTGCCCAATATTCCTCTCTGCGCCCCTAAAGAGGGCAGGCTGTATCCAAAGTATCGAGTGAAAATTTTCCCTAGATTGGCCTAATTCCCAAAGTGTGCCCATAAATTTTTTGGGAGAGTACCAGCTAGTCCTGACCAAAAAGCACACCAGTCCTTGTTTTAACTATTTATCAGTGTAAATGCTTTGGCACTGTCCAATTGACTGATATAGACATTACCGTTCTATACTGATTTTAAAAAGTCCTCAAGCCTACTCACCCACGACAGGCCCTCTGACTCACACAAACAGTTGCGCAGGAAGGATTCAACACTTCTGTTGAAATTTTACTTGAAAGAGATGGTCCTTTCAAATAATTTTTTTAATGATTTGTGTATTTCTGTCCATTAAGTATGTTTTCCTTCTTGTTTAATTCATGTGCTTTTTTCGGTCACCTACTGTTTTACCATTAGTGAAATCTTGACTTTTGCCTGATTAACCCACTTTTTCTTGTCTACAATTCACAGCTAAACAAGCACTAACCAGTTCCATCACAATGAAAAAATATATACACATCTAAAACAATAACATTAAGACAACAACTAAAACAGGAAATAAAAACATGAATCTGTGCAGTTATAAGATCTGAAAATAATATCAACCTCTATACATATTTGTCAGACTGCAGTGTCCACAGTTACAGTTGTACACAGCAGTCAGCACAGCATTACTTTCCAAATCATGAGGTGTTTTGAGGAACACCCACAGCAGTGGCTGCTGAGGAAATAATTTCATTTATCAACCTGAGATTTTAAATGTGCAAGTGTCCTACCAATTTATCTAGTGCATATAAAGGAAGGAAGGAAGGAAGGAAGGAAGGAAGGAAGGAAGGAAGGAAGGAAGGAAGGAAGGAAGGAAGGAAGAGA